>CM065124.1:11655460-12037960 GCA_033026305.1 Cirrhinus molitorella | reverse complement strand
AATATAAAATCCCAATATATTTGAAACTAAATAGCTAGACTGCTTAAGTTTAAAGTTTTAATTGCTATTAATTAATTAATTAATTAATCTAGAAAAGAAAAATAGACATCAAAACATATCCTAACATCTGATATATTGGATAAATAAATAAATAAATACATTTCTCAAAGAAAAATATGTAATATAAAATCCCAATAATATATTCTGAAACTACACAGTGAGTCCATTTTTTTTAATAAATAAATAAATCTTAAATAAATATAGAACAAGCAAACAAACAAATAAATACAATTCTCAAAGCAAAATATGTAATATAAAATCCCAATAATACTTTTTGAATCTAAACAGTTAGACTATTTATTTATTCAATTAAAAACACAGATTAAATGAATAAATATTAAGTAAATAAATAAATAAATAAATAAATGTCTCAAAGAAAAATGTGTATTATAAAATCCCAATGATACGTTTTGAAACTAAACACAGATTAAATGAATAAATATTAAGTAAATAAATAAATAAATTTCTCAAAGAAAAATAAGTCATATAAAATAAAAAAAAAAAATTTTTTTAAAACTAATCAGATAGACTGTTTTTATTTATTTTAACCATAAATAAAGATTGAATAAATAAAACTCAAGTAAATAAATAATTACATAATTAATCAATTCCTCAAACAAAAATATCTAATATAAATTCCCATCAATATATTTTGAAACTAAACAGCTAGATTTAGACCATTTTTGATTTAATAAATAAATAAATAAATATTAAACTAATAAAAATGAAGCAAATTAATAAATGAATAAATACATTTCTCAAAAACAATTTGTAATGTAAAATCCCAATAATATATTTTGAAACTGAACAGCTAGACTGCTTTTTTATTTAATTATTCAATAAATAAATACATTTCTCAAAGAAAAATATGTAATATAAAATTCCAATATATTATTAATTTAAATAGCTAGACTTTTTTATGTATTTAAAACATAAACAAAGATAAGTAAATAAATACATTTCTCAAAAAAAGTAATATAAAATCCCAATAATATATTTTGAAACTAAACAGCTAGACCGTTTTTGTTTATTTAATAAATAAATAAGTAAACATTATATAAATACGGATTAAGTAAATAAATATATTTCTCAAAGAAAAATTTGTAATATAAAATCTCAAAAATTTATTTTGAAATTAAATAGCTAACCTGCTTTTATATATATTCATTTATTCAATTGATAAATTTCTCTAAGAAAAATATGTAATATAAAATCCCAACAATATATTTTGAAACTAAACAGCTACAATAAATAAAGATTAAGAAAGTAAATAAATAAATACATTTATAAATAAATAAATTCCTACATTTAAAAAAACCTTTATTTATAATTATACACGTATATTTTAGATATTCAAAAAACAAAATGTTCTGATACCTGATAGACAGACAGATAGACAGACAGACAGACAGACAGACAGACAGACAGACAGACAGACAGACAGACAGATAGATAGATAGATAGATAGATAGGTTATATAATATCCCAATAATACTGTATATTGTGAAACTAAACAGCTAGACTGTTTAGGCCCTATATGTGAGAAACAGAGTAGCGAGGCAAGTAGAGCAAGAAAAGAGGGGAAAGGGTAATAATGGGTCGGGTTCATTATCATTGTCCTAGTAGTGCAACGGGAAAACTGACACAAAACTGCTAGCACAAGCATATCACAACAGCACACATACAAACTAAACAAGACTTTTCCTGTAGCAAGGTCCTTCCTCCATATCCACGGACAAACAGCACGGGAGGAGGGCAAAGTCAGGGTCACACACACATACTGTATATTACAGGATAGCTAGGGACCTACAATATATTCTCTTTCTACATTTAAAACATTTAGGGCCCGGCTACAAATTGCACAACATCACTGTCAACACAACTGAAGAAACAAAAAATACTGGAGCATCATTTGGGACTATAATTCAATAAAGGTGACAGATTTAATGCGCCTATTATTTGTTCAGCCATAAGAAGAATGTAGGAGCGCAGTAATTATTTCAATCATAAAATCAATTTCCTAAACAGTCGCTATGGTGCTGTATTTGTTTCTGTGTATTTTTGTGCGCAAATGGGAGAAGGCGGATGCGGGCGCTATCCATTAATATCTGCACCGGTTCTCTGCTGTATCGTAAATCTGACTGAGGGAATCTGGGGAAATCTGAGTCTCTCTGCAAAGCGTCATTTGAAATTTATGAGCAATTTCCTCAGTCACAAAAACAAACACCTGGAGGGAAGCAGTGCGGCACAGTCACAACTCACAACAAAGCACCCTCGCTCTACATCACTCAGCCTCATACTGTTTCACTTCATCATTACAGTGTGCAAATCATGTTAAAGACAATTACCAGAACAGGTACAGTCGAGTAAAAAGGGACTCGAATGCCATGGAGAAACTTAAAACGAAATGATCTGAGTGAATGCTAGGTGGTTCCAAATCAAAATAGCCCAATTCCAAGATCCCTTCTTCAGTGTAAATCTATAGAACTATTATATTTAAGCCTTGTCAACACAAATACATTTTAGTTTGAAAACGACTTTCGTTTGTCCTTCTGTCCAAATGAAACAACATTTTGTCACAGCTTTTTGAAAACGCTCTCCGAATTGATACATTTGAAAACACTGTTTTCACAATGTAGTATAGACTGTGAAAACTTAGGCTTTTGAAAACGATGATGCATGTTTAGTCATGTGATGCATATTGTAACACCGGTATTGTGCCTGTTATGTGCCACTTTCACACTGTTGCTACAGATATGTTAATTTGTAGACTCTTGATATTACAAAGATGCGGCAAAACATGAGGGCGGTTGCGTTTTATAAGAGATATGAGTGCGACTTGGAAGCCAGTGAATGGTAGGATATTTTCGTAAATATAATGATCCTGCCAGAAGATTTGTGAAAACTTATGTCTGCTCTGTGTGGAAGTCTGCCACCGAATAAACAATTACAAAAGGCAATTGCGACTTTTTATCTTACAATTCTGATTTAGAATCAGATTATTGTTTATATCTCGCAATTCTGAGATTAGCGTGATATAAACTTGCAATTACAAGTTATAAAGTAAAATAACTCTGAGAAAATATCACTCTATTTTTCCCCTCAGAACTGGACTTTATAGGTCGCATTTGCGAGCAATTCTGAGAAAAAAAAGTCAGAATTTCCTGTTTATACCATGCAGTTCTGACTTTATTATTTGCAAAAGTCTGAATTGCCTGTTTATATCAGAATTAGGATATAAACTCGCAATTTTGAGAAAAAAGTAACAAATGTGAGATATAAAAAAAAGTCTGAATTGCCTGTTTATATCTCGCAATATTGACTTTTTTCTTAGAATCGCAAGTTTATATCACGCAATTGTGAGAAAAAAAAACAATCGTGAAAAAAAGTTAGTCACAACTGCAAGATATAAATTTGCCAATTGTGAGAAAAATGTTATGAAGTAACAATTGCAAGATATAAATGAGCAAATTGTGAGAAAAAAATGTGAAGTCAGAATTAAGATATAAAAAATAGCAATTTTGAGAAAAAAAAGTCACAACTGCGAGATATAAACTCGCAAATTGTGAGACAAAAGTTATAAAGTTAGTTTATATCGCAATTCTGAGAAAAAAGTCAGAATTGCCTGTTTATATCTCACAATATTGACTTTTTTCTTAGAATCGTGAGTTTATATCACACAATTCTGAGAAAAAAAACAATTGTGAGAAAAAGTTAGTCACAACTACAAGATATAAACTCGCAAACTGAGGAAAAAAGTTATAAAGTTTATATAACAATTCGGAGAAAAAAAATTGCAGTTGTGAGAAAATGTTATGAAGTCAGAATTGCGAGATATGAACTTGCAAATTGTGAGACAAAAAGTTATAAAGTTATAGAGAAAAAAGTCAGAATTTCTCAAAAAAGGAGAAAAAAGTCAGAATTGTCCATTTATATCTCACAATTCTGACTTTATTACTCTATTTATCAATTCAATTGTGAGTTTGTATCAAGCTATTCTGAGAAAAAAGAGCAAATTTTGAGATATAAACTCAGAATTGCAAGTTTAGAACTTGCAACTGTGACTTTTTTTCTTAGAATTTATTTCCTGCAATTCTGAGAAAAAAAAAAACTCACAATTGTGAGAAAAATTTATTAAGTTAGATTTGCAGGATATAAACTTTGCAATTTTGAGAAAAAAAGTCACAATTGCGAGATAAACTCAGAATTGTGAGTTTATATCACACAATTTTGAGATAAATTGCGAGTTTACATCTTGTGTTCCAATATTTAAAGTTTTTTTCATTTTCAAATGTTTCCAGACTAATGTAGACATAGCCTTATTTTATTGTCCATCACAGTGTAAAACAGTGTTTTCAAATATTATTGGCGTATGTTTTACAAGAAAATACAATATTACTTGCCAATATTTTGTAATTATTTGTAAAATTGACTAGCACTTTCTGATTGAAAATTCTCAAAACTATTTTTTTTTTTTCAGTAAAAACCCATATAACCTAGGTTTAGAATCAAACAAACTATTAATACTCTGATGAGAGTTAGGTGACATGTTGTTGCAAAGTTCCTTAAAAGTTAGCAGAACATCTAAATTGGCTATCGAAATAAAGTGTAGCCTAAAACAGATTATATAAACTGCAGAATTTGAGGTATGAATGATGTCTGTTGCACAAATAGTGCAGGCCGTGCTACACTCTAAAGTGGAATACTTAGAGTTAAAGGTTTGTTCAAATCTCTAACCACAGGTATGAGCAATTATAACGGCGATGATTACCTTAGCAAACACCGCTAATTAAAATGTATTAATACATGCTGTACTCATCTTCAGGGAATCTACTTTAGCAACTAAATGTGTTTTCACTAGCAGCATAATTTAGTAGTTCAACATGCATCAACACTCAACATTTAAAGCCCATCTTAATTCTCAGAGACCTGTCACTGTAATTGCCGCTATCGTGATTTATGCAAATTATTGCTGATCGAGTCACTTCAGTTCAAAACCTGCTTAGAACACGAATGTAAATGTAAATCTATTGACCTCTTTCACATCTGCCATGTCAACTAGAACGCCAATCCTCGTAAAAAGTGAAAATTGCTTCCTCAGCTGTACCAAACCCCATGAGATGCAACATATGAGGACATGCTTGTAACCACTGAAACACAATCAATTCCAGAGCAGATCTGCATGTAAAATCACTGCTGGAGGAGGACTGTGATTAAATTAAGAAGAATCGGTTTAATGATGTGTATAGTTTTGAGCAGTCAGTCGGTTTGGAAATGGCTAAGGGCCATTCAGTCCTTCAGTGCGTCATGTTGAAGATAATGGTCAGTTAGTCACATGAGACAAAACAAACTGGTGGATCAGTAGTTTGATAAAAAAAAAAATACAATAAAAATAGTAAAACTGTAAAATATTATTACAATTTGAAATAATTGATTTCAAGTTTAATATATTTTAAAATGCAGTTTATTCCTGTGATGACAAAGCTGAATTTTCAACATACAACTTGATTCTTAATACTGTGTTGTTATCTGAATAATCCACAGCTGTGTGTGTGTTTTTTTAGTGATAGTTGTTCATGAGTCCCTTGTTTGTCCTAAACAGTTAAACTGCCTGTTCTGCCTGTTCTTCAGAAAAATATTGTGTATTTGAACCCTTTCCAACAATGACTGTATGGTTTTGAGATCCATCTTTTCACACTGAGTACAACTGAGAACTCATATGCAACTATTACAGAAGATTCAAATGCTCATGACACTCCAGAAGGAAAAAACGATGCATTAAGAGCCAGGGGGTGAAAACTTTTGAACAGAATGGAGATGTGTAAATTTGTTCTTATTTTGCCTAAATATCATATTTTTTTCATTTAATACTGCCCTTACAGATGCTACAGAAGATACATGTTTCCCAGAAGACAAAATAAGTTAAATTCACCCTGATCTTCAAATTCAAAAAGTTTTCACCCCCAACCACTGTGGGCATTTGAACCTTCCGTAATAGTTGCGTATGAGGATGAAGTAATAGTAATAGTTCTAATAGTTGCACATGAAGGATCACACGATCCTTCAGAAATCATTCTAATATGCAGATTTAGTGCTCAAAAACACATTTCTTCTTCTTATCAACTTTAAAAACAGTTATGAGGCTTAATATTTTGGTGGAAAATGCGATACTAAATGACTTTACTGTGACTTTTGATCAATTTAATGCATCCTTGCTGAATAAAAGTATTCATATTTTCAACACACACACACACACACACACACCACAATGAGTGACGTCTTTAATCAAACTTCCACACATCCTTTCCAGGACCGAAGCCCTGAAGGGCGGAAAAATTTGAAGGATTTTGGGAATGTTATTAAAACAAGAGAACATTCATTCATACATCTCTTTTTTGTCAGCTGCTCTCGTTCTGTCTCTGTAGGTTTAAACAAAGTCGCTCACCTCAGGCTTGTCTGGATATGTAATAACAGCATGTCTGAAAACGTTTCTGTACAGCAGGGCAGAAACCTCTCTCCCTCTCTCTCTCTGGCAGTCCCAACTCCAGCCCTGAGCTAATTAGGATGTGCTGATTGATTAGGCCGCAATAATTAGCTTTTGTGATGTAAATGAAGCTCCCATTGGTCTGAAATTGATTAGCCACTGTCTGTCCCTGGGGACGAGGCGGCGCAGCGTTCCGGATTGAGAGCCACCGCTTGCGTCCATCTCTCTCTCTCTCAGGCTCAGACTCTCAATGTTTGTAATCAAATACGATAATGGACTTCAGTGAAGTGCTGTAGAAAGAAAACTATCAGTGTCTAAACAACTAGACATTTCTCTTTACTCTGAAATGATGGTACAGCCTGGGAAATATCGTGGAGAGAACATACATTATATGGGACCCTGGACATATATTATATGGGACCCTGGACCAAACAATGGTCATTTTTTGGAAATAAATAATGAATAAATAAGCTTTTCATTGATGTATGGCTCGTTAGTATACTACAATATTTGGCTGAGATACAACTATTTGAAAATCTGGAATCTGAGGGTGAAATAAAAAAATCTAAATATTGAGAAAATGGCCTTTAAAGTTGTCCCAATGAAGTTTTAAGCAATGCAAATTACTAATCCAAAATTTAATTTTGATATATTTACAGTAAATTTACAAAATATCTTCATGGAACATGATCTTAATATCCTATTGATTTTTGGCATAAAATAAAAATCGATAATTTTGACCCATAGAATGTATTTTTGCCTACTGCTACATATATACCTGTTCTACTTAAGACTGGTTTTGTGGTCCAGAGTCACATATAATATAATATACTGTAATATTTGCATAAAAGCATAAATATCATTTCACGAACCCATAAACAAATAAATTTGTCATAGTTATCTGAGATATTGCATAGAGGTATGTGTGTGAGACAGAGATGCAGAAAGCACAATTAGAAAGTGAAAGGCTGTTGTTTTCCTGTCTGCAGAGGAAAGGTTTTTTTTTTTAGTTCTCCTGAGGAAGGAACAGGCACTGCTTCCACTCAACCAACCTCTGACCCCAAACCTGAGAGTGTGTCTGTGACTTTTATTCTTCATGTCTCTCTGGATTAAAGCCTGAAAATACAGCCAGTATAGTCACACAGATGAGAAGAATTCCCTTTACTGATTATCCAGTCAGAGATGAGAAAAGTAGTGTTGTGAATGCTGTCCCAAATCTGTTATGCCTGCAAAGAACGCTGTGTTTAAAATCTAAAGAAGGGGATAATGTACAGTTGAGGTCAAAAGTTTACACCCCCCTTTCAGAATCTGCAAAATGTTAATTATTTTTCTTAAAATACGAAGGATCATACAAAATGTATGTTTTTTGGGTTTTTTTTTTTAGTACTGACCTGAATAATATTTTTCACATAAAAGTAGTTTACATATTGTCCACAAGAGAAAATAATAGTTGAATTTATAAAAACGACCCTGTTCAAAAGTTTACATACACTTGATTCTTAATACTGTGTTGTTACCTGAATGATCCACAGCTGTGTTTTTTTTGTTTAGTGATAGTTGTTCATGAGTCCCTGTTTGGCCTAAACAGTTAAACTGCCTGCTGTTCTTCGGAAAAATTCTTTCATGTCCCACATTTTTTTTGTTTTTTCAGCATTTGTTGTGTATTTGAACCCTTTCCAACAATGACTGTATGATTTCGAGAGCAGCTGAGGACTCATATGCAACCTATTACAAAAGTCTCAAACGCTCACTGATGCTTCAGAAGGAAAAACGATGCATTAAAAGCCAGGGGATGAACACTTTTGAACAGAATGGAGATGTGTACATTTTTCTTACTTTGCCTAAATATCATTTTTTTTTTCCATTTAGTTCTGTCCTTCAGAGGCTACAGAAGATACTTACATGTTTCCTAGAAGACAAAATAAGTTAAATTTACCCTGATTTTCAAATTCAAAAGTCAGAATGGTGGGGGAAAAAAAATAAAAATAAAAAATAAAGATGTAAACTTCTAAGGAAAAAAGGTCAGAATTATGAGATATAAACCTAGAATTGTGATGTACAGTAAACTTGAATTATGAGGAAAATAATTCTCACAACTCTTGACTTTTTTATGGAACTGGGAGAAAAAAAAAAAATATTAATGTAAGATAAAAATAACCTTTTACCGTTTTTATTCTGTGGCGGAAACAAGCTTCCATAAAAACACCAAATGGCAACACAAAAGTAGAATGTTTCTCACTTTCAAGCCACCCAAAAAAAAACAGAGGAAAAATATACAGTGTGTCTCTAGGTTCACAGTGAATTCACTCACCATTGGCAGGTGTGGCAAAATATTCACTGTGGACCCTGGATACACCGCAACTCTAGGTCTGTTTCCTGAGCACCTGGTCTTGATAAGTGTTGGCTGGTGGACGGTGTTTTAGTCAGCGCTGCGATTTGTTTGAACAGGTTGGGTGTATTAATATTTCTACCCCAGTGACTGATGATGCAGGTGCTCCATTGGCCGAACACAACGAAGTCAATCACAGCTCACAGCTGTGCTGCAAACTCCTCAACCTCTGGCTCAGAGGAATGACATCAGAGAGTGACAAGTTAAGACAGATTGACTGTAGGATACACACGTACACACCCATGACATGAACACAAACAGACAGAATTCTGGGAAAACTTCTGTGTCTAGGGCTCAGACACATTCACACTGACCCATGTTGCATCACACCAGTGGAATGTTTTGAATGGAAGCAACTGAGTTCAGCTCAATGTAAACGTCCTGCTGACTGCCAAATATTCCAGAGTTATTAAGAAGTCTTTCCGAACCACTGTCGCCACAAGGATCAGGATTCACAAACTTCAAACAAACGCACACTACAGAGAGTTTGAAGTCATGACAAAAATGTAAGGAAAATAAACCATGCTTCAATTGTCTTACATACAACCAAACACAGCAGGAAACTCATTATGGTTTGAATTGCAAAGTCAAAGCTGTTGGAATTCTAAGAAATTGTTGAATAAAGTTGTTATTGTTTTCTTTGCACACAGAAAGTATTCTTGTAGCTTCATACCATTACAGATGAACCGCTGATATCACACATTACACTATTTTACAGATGTCCTTACTATCTTTCTGGGCCTTGAACGCGGTAGTTGCGTTGCTGTCTATACAGGGTCAGAAAGCTCTCAGATATTATCAACTTTTTCCTAACTTAATTTGTGTTCCGAAGTCTGAAGGTGGTTCATCCAGCTAAACAGCTTCATTACACCATAACATGCACTGAGCTCATGAAGAACTTTAATTATGTAGGTGCATAAATCCTGAATGGTGGTCCACAGGTGTGCGTGTGAGAGAAAGAGAGACGGAGGCTGTTGTTTTGTGGCCTGTACAACTCAGCGGTCGTCCTCCCGCTGAGTTCTTATTAAAGAGAAGGTACATGAGATTCTGCTGCTTCACGCTGATATGAACTGCAGGTACTCTTGATAATTGGCGGCGCTAGTTGAGGACATGCCACACTCTTATCGGATATGGGAAAAATAGCGTTTTACCTCTGCCACGGAGGAGAGCTAATATGCCATTCAAAACGGAGGAGAGGGACATAATAAGACAAAATAATGAACTTAGATGACACGTCTTATATAACACACATTTTTAGCCACAAATTATGCACAAACACGCACAAGAAATGCTCAAATCCTAGTGACCTGCCACAAAACCTGCCTATCTAAACAACATTATTTGGTATTATAGCTGTTCCAAACTAGTAGGCAGTTAATAATCTCGTATATCTGTCATGGATAAGAATGTCAAAACATTCTAGAATGCAATGTGTAGACAGAAATGTCAATTATAAATACAAGTACATTTCTTTGCAGATATATCTGTGTGCTATGCAGAACTTTGGTTGAGATTCTACTGTAAATAGCTTAAAAAGTCTATGCCACGTTAAAAAGTTTTCATAAACACAATTTTGTGTACATATGCTGCTTCAGATATGTGCAGCATGTGTCGCCACACATTTTGCCACACACAAGTTATATATACAAGTTAAATAAAGACAAACTCAAAATTTTTACTTTTTCTCAGAATTGTGATATACATTCTTTTTTTGTCTTTTTTCCCCTCAAAATTGGACAATTAGATAGAAAACTGGCAATTCTGACTTTTTTTCTCAAAATTGTGAAATATAAACTTGCAATTCTGAGAAATTAAGTCAGAATTGCGTGATACACTCACAAATCAAACTTAATTTTGACCTTTTTCTAAGAATTACAAGTTAAGTTAGAATTGTGATATAAACTGGCAATTCTGAAAACATATCAGTCTTTTTTTTCCCCTCAAAATTGAACAATTAGACAGAAAACTGGCAATTCTGATGTTTTTCTCAGAATTGAGTGACACAAACTCGCAATTCTAAGAAATAAAGTCACAATTCTGATAAAGTCAGATTTGCGAGACATAAACTCACAATTTCCATTTTTTCCCCAGAATTGCGAGTTAAGTCAGAATTGTGATATAAACTCGCAATTCTGAAAACATATCAGTCTTTTTTTCCCTTCAAAATTGGACAATTAGACAGAAAACTGGCAATTCTGACCTTTTTTTTCAGAACTGAGTGACATAAACTCGCAATTCTAAGAAATAAAGTCACAATTCTGATAAAGTCAGATTTGCAAGACATAAACTCACAATTTCCATGAATTGCAAGTTAGAACTGTAATATAAACTTGCAAATTCTGAGAACATATCAGTCTTTTTTCCCCTTCAAAATCAGACAATTAGAAAACTGGCAATTCTGACTTTTTTCTCAGAAAAAAAGTGATATAAACTCGCAATTCTGAGAACATAGTATTAAGAAAAAAAGAAAAAAAGTCAGAATTGTAATTATGACTTTCTAACTCGCAATTGCAAGTATGTCACATAATTCTGAGGAAAAAAGTCAGAATTGTGAGTTTTTATCTTGCAATTCTGTACATATCATGCTATTCTGAGATAAAAAGTTGCAATAACCTTTTTTATTTTTATTCATTGGTGGAAACAGGCTTCCATACTTATTCAATTACTTTTTCCGAAATAAAATAACAAAAAATTATTTAATATAATTAGTCACTTTTTGTCAGGAGTAATGCAATAATATAACACAGAGTGTTTTGAAATACTGTGATTGTGATAGATGCTATTTGTATGGTGCTAATAGAGTTTCTTCCCATGAGAAGGACTGTCACTTTCCATTTAGGTTGGTCCCAAGACTGTCAAAGGAAGCCACTCTCTCTTGAACACGCGTACGACAGTTAGTGGAAGCTAGAGATTACGGTTTATAAAGTTTTAAATATGGATATTTTTCCTACACAAACTTCAGAAGGCCTTTATTAACCCCCTGGAACTGTTGTGGAGTACTTTTATGATTGATGGATGCACTTTTTTGGGCTTCAAAACCTCAACACCCATTTACTGCCATTATAAAGCTTGGAAGAGCTAGGACATTTTCTAATATAACTCTGATTGCATTTGTCTGAAAGAAAAACATTATTTGCATCTAGGATGGCATGAGAGTGAGTAAATCATGGGGTCTTTTTCATTTTTGGGTGAACTAACCCTTTAGGACAAATGTGAAAAAAATTTCACAAGATACAGGCTTCTGTGTTAACTAATTGTACGGCGGTATGGTGACGGTACCTCAAAGGCCGTCTTTATGAGCTGCTTGCAGATTACTGTATAATAATCATAAACGTGCATACAATTTGTGTCATGACTAGCTTGACGGGAGGTCAGCACTCTGCGTTGTGTGTACATTGTGGCGTGTATTTTCAATAGTTATTTTTAAAGAGCCTGTCTCAAGATGGAGTGGTCTGCTGCATTCAGCTGCATTCTCTCTAGAGTGAATTCATTTGTGTGTGTATGTGTATGTGTAGCCGCTAGAGTGAAAACGTCCTGTGTATTAGCACACTCATATGTGCTGAACGCTGCTGGAAAATGTTGTAATTATAAAATGTTCTATAAAAAAAAATCCTATTTGGCTTGTTTTTGAAGAGCTGTTACTGAATGTAAATTCAGAACGCATAATCATATCTGATCACTAGTGTTATTTCAGAGAACTTGTTCAGACGCCTAGTGATATGATATTATATTATATTATTATTATATGTGGCTAGTTGTAATGCTTATTTGAAACAACCCAATAGATTTATTAAACATCTTATTTATCCTAAGTTTAATGTCCTTTTTGTCATCTTTGGAACACAAATTAAGATATTTTTGATAATTAAGATAACCCTGCATAGACAGCAATGCCCAGAAATTGATAAAATAGTCCATGTGACATCAGTGGTTCAAGTCTAATTTACATACAAAAAGATACAAAAAATATTTTTTGTGCGCAAAAAACAAAACAAAAATGATGACTTCATTCAACAATTTCTTCTCTTCTGTGTCAAACAAGACCTTCCTGGGCCTCGGTAGTTGCGTTGCCGAATATTTAGGGTCAGAAAACCCTCTGATGTCATCAAAAATATCTTAATTTGTTTTCAGAAGATGAATAAAGGTCTCACAGGTTTGGAATGACATGAGGGTGAGTAATTAATAACAGGATTTTCATTTTTGGGTGAACTATCCCTTTAAGAAATATAAAAAAATAAGAAGAAAATAGCAGTTAAATTGAATTTTATTCTTGTTTTGTATTGTTTATCTGGACACTAAAGCTTAAAGGAATAGTTCACCCAAAAACTAACATTTGCTGAAAATGTACCCTCTGCGGAAACAACAGTTTGAAGTTAAAAACGACTTATTTGTGGATTTGCTGATTACAAACATAGCTTTTCACTTCACAAGACCTTAACTAATAGACTTTTTTCATTTTAATTTTTAATTTAATTTTTTTTTTTTAATGCTAAATTAAGAAACAAATTAAATTTTTGTAGGGAGTAAATTTCAAGAATTCTTCAGTTTTAGGTGAACACTAGGGGCAGCAGAGGCCACTGTGCTGCCAGGGGCTTTGCTGGACCAAGACCTGACTGTGGTACTCTTGGGCAGACATCTGACAATATCATACATGCATGACACACCTAAACGCACTATGGCCTTGTGGGAATTTGACTGACAGGTAAAAGGCCTCCACACACAATCTTTCACAGCACCGCAGCATGTTTCAGAGGACATATCGATGCGCGCCACCTTATTCCACAGACCTGACAGCTGTCATGGATATCCATCCCCTAAAATTCCCATGTTCCTCCCCGCATTCATCTCAATCAGACAAGCGCTCGGCCCCTCGACTCGCTGACTGACAGTCACAAAGTTAGAAACCCTTATACACTACAGACAAAAAGCCCATAGCGTACAGGCGAGCTCCTCATCTCCCTGTTTACATCTTCTAAACACTCCTCATAGAGCCCATTGACTCGGCTTTGAGGAGTGTGCATGTGACGCCTCTGAAAGAGAGAAGGTTGACTCACTTCTAGAAATCGGTCTATTTTCACAGTGAAAAGAAAAGAGCTCTGGACGACGTGCGCTTCAAACGCAGCCAAGTTTGGCCACAAAAGACCCTAATTTGGAAGGAACTTGAGAGCCAACGGAGCTTGAGAGCATTCCCTCGAACCCGACACTTGGCATCGGGCTCGGTCTGGTCTGAGCGAGTGAATGAAGGCTGACACTCTGTGGCATCTCTGTGAGAGAGCTATAGATGACAGACGGTTTGAGTGACAGGTCTCTTTTCAGAAATCACTCGCTATTGAGACGCGAACACAGAAAGTGGAGACGTCTCATTGTAACAATGACCGCTGATGAGGTTCCCACAGGTCTACCGCCACACACACGCACTTACACAAACGGCTCCATTTTACGTCTCGATCAATACATTTCGGCTTTCGATGAAGCTTCGTTTCTTCTTCAGATGAATCTTCCCTCACCTGCACCTCCCCTGAGCCGAGAGTGAGTCATGAGACCGCTTCTATCTCGAGCGGTGCAATCATTCTCCGTCACAGCAGAACTCTCATGATGTACTGATGTAAGATAAACCTCAGTAGAATATGTGTGCCGATGGTGTCGTGCACAAACACCCAGACACGCACGCTCACAGCTGTTCGGTGCCTCATGGGCCGTGCTTTCCACATGCAGTCGGTGTTCGGCTGTGAATTAGTCCTGCCACTAAAAAGCTGGGCTGTCATTTATAATGTGCTCAGACGTCTTCTGCTCGCATCTTATCTGAGTCACTCTGAACCCTGTCACAAACACAACTAGAGATAAGACAGAAAAACTGCTGACTGAAATTTCATCTTTGATTTTGTGAAGACACTCTCGTAATGCAAAACAAGCGCCCACGTAACGCATGCACGCAGAGTTTCACAGCACAAAAGGGCGATTCTCACAAATACTGTCAAGATGTGTCATATTTTACCCTAGAATCAAAACCAAGAAATTCTACTTTGCATAACAAAACTTTATTTTCTTTGCTTATTAAAAATGTTTATGTAACCTCATTATTTCAACATAATGACTAGTCATTTCAACCTAATTCGCTATTTCAATATAATATTTTGTTATTTCAAACAGATTTTGTTATTTCAAGTTATTTAGTCATTATTTTGACATAACTTGTTATTTCAACATAATCTTAACATAATCATCTTGTTATTTCGAGATTAAGTTATTTTGAGATAATATGACAAAAGAACGACTTTACATCTCGAAATAATGACTAAATATCTTGAAATAAACAATATATGTTAAAATAATACCTCAAAATAATGACTTAATATCTTGAAATAATGAATTATGTTAAAATAACAAGGAATTATGTTGAAATAATCTCTCAAAATAACATCTTAATATCTTGAGAAAACATGTTAAAATAACGACTTATCTCAAAATAACGGGTTATGCTGAAATCTCAAAATAATGAGTTATGTCAAAATAACTTAATATCTTAAAATAACAACTTAATATCTCAAAATAAGATATTGTTGAAATAATGAGTAATTATGTTGAAATAACAATATCTCGGAAAACCGAGATATGTTGAAATAACGAAATATTATGTTGAAATAACGAGTAATTATTTTGAAATAACAAAATATTTTGTTGGAATAGCAATTTAATATCTCGAAAAAACAAATTATGTTAAAGTAATGACTTAATATCTTGAAATAATGAGTTATGTTGAAACTATCTCAAAATAACTTAATATTTAGCAATAAGATATTATGTTGAAATAACGAGTAATTATTTTGAAATAATATCTCAAAATAACATTGTTGAAATAACAAGTAATTATGTTGAAATAATATCTCAAAATAACAAGATATGTTGAAATAAAGAAATATTATGTTGAAATAACGAGTAATTATTTTGAAATAACAAAATATTTTGTTGAAATAGCAATTTAATATCTTGAAAAACAAGATATGCATATAAAATAATGACTTAATATCTTGAAATAATGAGTTACGTTGAAATATCTCAAAATAACTTAATATTTAGAAATAACAAGATATTATGTTGAAATAACGAGTAATTATTTTGAAATAACAATATCTCAGAATAACTTAATCTCTCTAAATAACTAGATCTTATGTTGAAATAATGAGTAATTATGTTGAAATAACAATATCTTGAAAAAATGAGAAATTATATTGAAATAAATACATTTTATGTTAAAATAACAAGCAATCATTTTGAAATAAAATATTTTGTTGAAATAGCAACAAACTGTAAAAACAAACTGTAAAAATAACAACTTCATATCTTGAAATAATGAGCTATGTTGAAATAATATCTCAAAATAGCTTAATATTTAGAAATAACAAGATATTATGTTGAAATAATGAGTAATTATTTTGAAATAACAGTATCTCAAAATGACGACTTAATATCTCTAAATAACTAGATCTGTTGAAATAATGAGAAATTATGTTGAAAAATAAATGTTATGTTCAAATAACGAGTAATTATGTTGAAATAATGAAATATTTTGTTGAAATAGCAATTTAATATCTCAAAAAAACAAGTTATGCTAAAATAATGTCTTAATATCTTGAAATAATGAGTTATTATATTGAAATAATATCTCAAAATAACGTAATATTTTGAAATAAGATATTATGTTGAAATAACACGTAATTATTTTGAAATAATATTTCAAAATAACGACTTAATATCTCTAAATAATGACATCTTATGTTGAAATAAGTTATGAAATAATGAGTAATTATGTTGAAATATTATGCTGAAATAACAAATTATGTTGAAATAACAAAATATTATATTGAAATAATGAGTTATATTGAAATAGCGAATTATTATGTTGAAATAACTAGATATTATGTTATAATACAAGTACAGACAAGTTCCTACCATTTTGGGTCAGTAAGATTTTTTTTTTTTTTAATAAATTAATACTTTTATTCAGAAAGTGCATTTAATAAATCAAAAGTGACAGAAAATACATTTATAATTTTACTAAATATGTCTATTTTAAATAAATGCTGTGAATTTGACTTTCCATTTATCTAAGAATGCTACAAAAAGTGTTTTTGATAATAAAAAGACACGTCATTTAAAGGGATAGTTCACCCAAAAATGAAAATTGTGTCATTAATTACTCACCCTCATGTCGTCCCAAACTGTAAATCCTTTGTTCATCTTCGGAACACAAATTCAGGATTTTTTTATGAAATCCGAGAGCTATCTGACCCTGCATAGACAGCAACACAACTACCACGTTCAAGGCCCAGAAAGGTAGTAGGAACATTGTTAAAACAGTCAGTTTGACATCAGTGGTTCAAATGTAATTTTATGAAGCTTTATGAAGGTCTTACGGGTTTGGAACGACACAAAATAGCATCATCATTAGTTTATTAGACTTACTTGGCCTGAACCTCTCTCTGACAGACACATGTCCTCACATTAGTTAATTAAATACGACACCACAAATATGTCATTCTAATGAAAAACCTATTATTATGGGAACAAATATTTGCACTCTCTATTACTAGCAAACACACGCGCAACTGCAAGCCTTTGAAGTGTCAACAGGAGAAAGGAACAGAGTACAACAGAAAAGAGAAAATCCAACGTGTCAGAGAGAGAGAGAGAGAGACAGAGACAGAGAGGAAGAGGGAGAGAGAATTTCAATTAGCTTTTCTAATACCAACAGAGGGGCTGGGCTGGCAGCCGGAATGATTTATCAAAGTTATTGCTTCTCTTAATGAGAAAACATGTCACACGCCTGGCTTTGTAGAATGACAAGCTAAAACCAAACAGAGGGAGGAAAAAAAAACCTTTTTTCTTGGAGGGTAAAAACACACACATACACACACACAACCAGAGGCAGACGCACTATTGGCGTAATAACAAAGCCCTTCTTCTCAAAGCGGAGGTAAATATCAGGCCTGTGCACTCCGCTCAGCAATCATTTCATAATACCGAATCCATTATTAGAATATTAATTGCACTCCACATATCGTCGTTTCTGTGTTTGTACGTTTGCTTCTAATAATCTGCCAATGAAGAAGCTGAACTCTGTCCTTGTGTTACCCGTCTGAGTCTGTTCCTGTAGTGTGGGAGGGTTTTGTGGCTGGCAGAAACACAAAGCTGTGATATAACTGAGACAAAGCACTGTGTGTAGTACTACGGTGAAAAAGATGGCACATTTTCACATTTACAGTGTCACTGCAACATCCATTTGAAATATTAACTGAGAGGCCTTCCCCATACAGATCACTAATATCCTAAAAAGCAAAACTGGTCTTTGAATCTGATTGGCTGAGAGGAGAGCGATATTCTAGTGATATCGGAACTCCAACCATTTCACTGTTTTATCACTCCGCTTGTGGTATTATCTCATAGCGAGTGTCATGGCAGACGTCCAAATATATCATTTAAAAAATAAACTGTTTTTGTATCATGGAATGTTGTTTTAAGAGTTTCTTAGGTGAGAATGTACTTGTTTAGACTTCAAATATGCAGTTTGTTAATAAAGATATCAACTATTTGAAAAATTCCTTAAATGTTTTTGGTGATGTGAGCTACAGCTTCAAATATGCATATGTTTTAAATAAAGATAACATCTATTTGAAAATTGGCCTTTATGTTTTTGGAGATGTCAGCGGCCATTCAGTGTTCACGAGCTTGCTGAGAGCAGCCTTACCTCAGCTAGATCTTCTGGAATTTGCCACTGGGTTTGATGTTTCTATAGTGGTTAAACATGAGATATAATTCGATTTGGATAAATCGAATGGGCAGTCTTTGGTCTTATTAATCTATTTGTTCTAGAGCAAATAGCTTTGGCTGAGGGTAAAATCTTATCATGTTATATTTTATGAAACTTCAATGCTGTATATGAGAGCACCGTCTTTGTACTTTTGACTGAATTGCCTAGCAACTTTTATTATAGAGCAGCGCTGTCATTAGAAATCATCCTTAACGGTTGAAAGGATATGACATTATGACAAAGATTTCAAACTAATGTTTTATTGTGAATATTAGATTGACCTGAAAAATTAATGCTGTATCAAATGCAGGTAATCACACATGCTTAGACCATCTATCTCTCATAATACTCCAATGCTTTTAATATAGTAATACAATAAGCTTTTAATGAATCAACATTCAGCATTCTTTTGTTACTACTTCTAAAGTGACGTTTTTGAATTAGTAACGGAGGCTTGGGCTCAGCTGTCAAACTTAGATTTGAATCTGTGGCGGAAGGAAGTAGTTCTGCACCAAAGAGGGTGTTTAAAGATACCTCATTGTTGTTTCTTATGCATTTACACACTCGTTCTGTTAAACTTTTGTATAAACGCAATATCACACTTGTAGTCGTGAGATATGGCTGTATATTGATATATAGTCCTCGAATCTGATTGGCTGTGAGAAGTGTGATATTCTAATGATATCAGAACTCCAACCATTTCACTGTATCACTCCACTCGCAGCATTTCTCATAGCAAGTGTCATGGCGGACACCCAAATCCAATATAATTTTATGAATAATACTGTTTTTTAGGTGAGAATGTACTTGTTCAGACTTCAAATATGCATATGTTTTAAATAAAGATAATATCTATTTGAAAATGTGCTTCTTTGTTTTGGAGATGTCAGCGGCCATTCAGCACTCATGAACCTTCTGAGAGCAGCCTTACCTCGGCTGTTTTTTCTGGAATTTGCTGCTGGCTTTGTTGTTTCTATAGTGGTTTAACATGAGGTAAAATTAATTTTGGATAAATCCAAAGGGCAGTCTTTGGTCTCTAATGGTAAAGTAGAGCTAGCCGTGGCTTGTCTGCACTGCTCGCCTGAGAACCCAGTGTACAGACACATGCTGTTATCATCTCAATGAACAATCCTGATAAAGATGAATGCAAACCGCAACATTGAGAGCCCCTGGCAACTAGGACACTCCACAAGGTTAGTGGGAGACCAGTCTGAAGTAGTTTTTATCTGTGAGCCAATATTAGTCTTCTCTGTGGGCTCTGAATGGATACTTATCACTTAGGTAAATGGATAGAGCATTTCTGTCTGCAACGATTATTAATGGTACCCATAAGCTGCAAATGCTGGCTGGAGTGAGTCACGAACTACAGACATAAAAGCTGTAGAACAAACAAACTAATTAAAAGGTTAGTTCACCCAAAAATGAAAATTTAATCACCCTCAAGGCATTCTAGGTTATGTTGAATCCAATCTGAGTTACATTAACAATTGTCCTAGCTCTTCCATGTTTTATAATGGCAGTGGGCAGGTGTTTCCGTTCAACAGTCTAAAAGAAAATTTACGTCAGATTTGTACTTATCAATACATTTAGTTAGAATAATTAGACATATTAAATCAGTATGAAGATAAGAGGATTCCAAAAAATGCATTTATGCAATAAAATTGCAAATGCATAATATTATAAAATTGAAGTTTTAGTTTTTTAAACATATACATGTAAAATGTTGGTAAAATGCAACAATTTTTAAAATATGAAACCGAACCACCAATAGGTGGCGGTAAGAGACTGTCTTAATGAATAAGTCACGGATTCAACCAGTTCGTTCAAGCGGTTATTCAGAATGGTTCGAAGATTCGCGACTGTTCTGCTGCGCCTTTACTTAGAACTATTTTCGTTAGCAAAATGGTCAATGATGTGTCTAAAATGTAAGTCAGTTAATATTAACTACTAGTTTATTGAACTGCTGTTGCATAACATCAATGTCATATCGTAATGGTGCTTGTTGGTGTAATGTTACCTATATATGTTATATGCAGTTTTTTTCTACCACAGTATGTTTGTTTCTTTCTGTTTGCTGTTGCGCCTATTAGTTTTGAGCCTCAACTGACGCAACCTTGATACTGTCCGTTTTCAGTCACCGTTTAATACAGTCAGAATCATCTCAAATTTCGGTGCTGCGCTAGTTATCGTTTGTTATTGATTTTTTGATCGGGTCACTGTCCGGTAGGGCAAGTAAAATTCTCTTTCACCAGTGCCGTTATTTGTAAAGTTAGGCAGTTTGCAAAAGAAATCTGTCAGTGTTCTTTTCATTTTCCCTCTTCTTCAGCCCTTTACATTTCCCGTAGTAGTTATCAGAGTGATTGACAGCTAATATTAACCAATCTAAAATCTGCACGGTAGACCGGTCACCGTATCAGCATTCAGTACACAGAAGCCACATACTGTGAACGTTTTTAGAGAAATGAAAACAGGTCGCACGACAACAGTTACATGTACTCGCACAAATGCTCCCAAATATATTTTGAGGTCGCATAGATAAAATTTCGGGAGCATATGTGACCAAAATGGTCGCAATTTCGAGCCCTGCAGGAGGCCTTTATTCACCCCTGGAGCACTTTTTATTATGGATGGATGTATGCACTTATTGGACTTCTTTAGGACTGTTGAACAGAAACACCTACCCACTGCCATTTCAAAGTATGGAAGAGCCAGAACAATTTTTTATATAACTCTGACTGGATTCGACTGAAAGAAGAAAGTCATATACACCTAGGATGCCTTGAGGGTGAGTAAAACATGGCCTAATTTTCATTTTCGGGTGAACTAGCCTTTTAATAATGAAAGTGGACCTTCCGTTGAAATAAACAGAATCAACATGTTCAGACACAACATCTGCAAAAAAGGAAAATCCCTCATCTATCCAATCAGAATCATCCATCCCTCTCTTTCTCAAACCTCTTATGTCAGTCAGATTAAATAAACCCATGTGAAATGATAGGAGGATTGTGCGTCTCTACTCCGAAACTTGTTGTCACTTCCTCCTCAGAGGACAAAAGGTAACAGAGTTCCTCCTCATTCTCATATTTCCAGAATCACACACATTGCAGCCATACCTGAAAGTACATGTGCAGTGACACAGCAGGAGGCATGGAGCAATTTCCACCCGGGACCCTGCTGTCAGATCTGGTGTGTGTGTGTATTGAAAAAAGTCAGCTTGTTGCTGTATGACTCACGCAACACAATATATCCCATTGATCACGGAATAAAACGAAAAACTCTTTGAATTTGCAGCGGATATTCATGTCATTCCACCACGGAGAGGACGGGGCGACTTCAGAGGAGAGAATCAAAAAAGACAGTTGAAAGTTTTGAAACACTGAAAGAACCTTGTCATGGGTGCCAGAGGGAAATCTGTTCAAAAAGAGGATCTGGTGTCTGTCAGACAAGGGAAGACGGGAACAAATACGTGAGCGATGACAAATCAAAATCACAAAAGTAGACGCTTGTGCACTTCACAGGAGGGTTGATTCCCGCTGGCTGGAGCGGTACTGTTTTTAAAAGATGACACTGACTGACATTTTGCCGTCTGCTGCCGTCCCTGAGAGTGCTTATCCCAGCTGTGACCCACATACTGTACTTAATCCCACCACTACAATACACACGCACTTAACCACAAGATCTGCTTTCACACGCACAAAAGAGCTGGCTTTAGGGGGAAAAAAAGTGTAAAAAAGAAGGAGTAGGGTGCGTGTGGAACTCTGTGAGGGGCACTGACCACACGGGGGAGAAAAACACTGTCCAAATGGAGAATTATAATAGGAATCAAATTGAAACATGTTTGAGACAAAAAGGAAATAAAATAAAATAAATAAATAAATAAATAAATACAAATTCTCCTGTTCTCCTTCAATTCATCATCATTTGATTAACTGGGTGTTTCAAAATAAAATAAAATGAACATAAAATAAAAATAAATAAATAAATAAATATCAAAACAAAACAAAATGAAAATGAAAATGAAAATAAATACAAATAACATAAAATAACCATCCATACTCCTTTTGTGATCAATTAAAATAAAATAAAATTAAATAATAATAACAAAATATATAAAATTAAAACAAAATAACATAAAATCAATCCATACTCCTGCCATGATCAATTAAAATAAAATAAAAAAACAAAAAATAAAAATTACATTAAATATAAAATAAAATAATAATAAATAAATAAATAAATAAATAAATAAAATAACATATAATAGTAATAATAATAATAATAATAAATAAAATAAATTACATTGACCATCTATCCATACTCCTGTCATGATCAATTAAAATAAAATACACATAAAATAAAATAAATAATAAATAAATAAATAAAATAACATATAATAATAATAATAATAATAATAATAATAATAAATAAAATAAATTACATTGACCATCTATCCATACTCCTGTCATGATCAATTAAAATAAAATACACATAAAATAAAATAAATAATAAATAAATAAATAAAATAACATATAATAATAATAATAATAATAATAATAATAATAATAATATTATTATTACTACTCAATTACTCAATTTTTTGAGTCTTCTGTGTCACATTATCATGTTATGAATCATTCTAATAATATTTTTGTGGAAACTATCAAAAATTCACCACACATTTTATGAATAAAACGCTTAAAACAAAAGCCTTTACTGTGACTTTTGATCAATTTATTGCATACTTCACTCTTAAAAATAAAGGTGCTTCACGATGCCATAGAAGAACCCTTTTTGTCTAAAAAACCTTTAACCTTTCCGTTTCACAAAAGGTTAATTGTGGCAAAAGAAGGTTCTTCAGATTATGAAGAAGTAAGAAAGAGATGGTCCTTTGACTGAATGGTTCTTTGTGGAACCAAAAATGGTTCTTCTAAGGCATCACTGTGAAGAACCTTTTAAATCACCTTTATTTTTAAGAGTGTTGCTGAATGTAAAAAACTGAATGTCACGAACAATAGAAAATGTACACTATCATTCAAAAGTATATGGCTCAGTACAATATGTATTCATTTATTTATTTTTGAAAGATGTCTATTATGCTCACCAAGGCTGCTTTTTATTATCAAAAATGCAGGAAAAAATGGTAATATTGTGAAATATCAAAAATGCAGCACACTTTGATGAATAAAAAGTTTAACAGAATAACATTTAAATTAAATAGATTTTTTTTTGTAACAAAGTAAAAGTCTTTACTGTCACTTTTGATCAATTTTTTGCAAACTTGCTGAATAAAAGCATTAATTTCTCTAAAATAAAATAAATAAAACAATTGTTTTATTTTAAATAAATAAAACAAAAAAATGTTTATTGCGGCAGACAAATAGTGTCGAGCTGTGTGAATAAGGCGGTCCATAATGATCCTCATTTGCATAGAAAGGAGACATGTTTGCGCTGAAAATAATGAAAATTACTTCATTTAAATATATCTCAGCACTATTTCAGTGCATTTGACGCCTGATTAAACTTGACTATTGGTGGTTGGTGAATAAGACAGGTTTTTGCGATTAAATACCACATGCACAAGTGGTTGTTTAGTGAATTCACCCCACAGTGTTTCCACATGACAACAATTATGTCAAATGGGGGGCGGGGGTTTCCTTCTCTAGATGCCCAGTGGTGACCTCCGCACTCCTGAAGAGAGAAGAAGAAAAGAAAACTTTCTCTGGCGGAGAGTGAAAGCCCCAGTGGGAGGCTCAGCACTCTCTTTCTTTCCCTTCCTCCTCTCACTGCTGTCCGCTCTTATGGCAATGAAAAAGTGTGTGGAACAACATGGCAAAACTGGGATACACAGATTTTTCTTACAGAGATAAACAACTTAAGTTTAAAACTTTTCAAAAATGTATCATTATAATCATAGTTTAACTGTGATAACTTGCATTACAAGCATTAGCTACCAAAAAAAAAAAAAAAAAGATAATAAAAATAACTAGCGTGGCCATCCATCTATTCCCTATGATGTTACATAGGACAAGCAACAAGCAGTTTGGAAAATAAATAACAATAATAATAAAAACTACATAGGAGAAGTAGTTTGGGAAATAAATAAATAATAATAATAAAATAAAATGAAATAAATGGACTGGCCATCCATCCAAGGTGCTTCCCTATGGCGCTATCTAGGACAAGCAGTAAAATAAAAAAAAATAAATAAATAAATAAATAAATAAAATATATATATATATATATATATATATATATATAATCTAAAATATTTTTCCTTAATATATACATGCATGTGTATGTATTTATATATACTACATAAATATACACAGTACACAAATATATAGTATGTAAACATAAACTTTTATTTTGGATGCGATTAATCATGATTAATCGTTTGACAGCACTATATATATTATACACACACACACACACACACACACACACACACACACACACACACACACACACACACACTCTAATAAAAAATATAATAATAATAATAATAATAATAATAATAATAATAATAAATAAATTATATATATATATATATATATATATATATATAATAGAAAGAAAGAAGGAATAAAATGAAATAAAAATAGAATAAAATTAATGGAAATAATACAAATAAATAATAAATAACTACATCAATAACTACATAAAGAAAAAAAGAAGAGAAAGTAAAATAATAAAATAAAATAAAATAAATGGTAATAATAAAAATTAACAAGAAATAACTGCAAGAAAGAAAGAAAGAAAGAAAGAAAGAATAAAATGGACTGGCCATCCATCCAGGGTGATTTCCTGGTGCTATATAGGAAAAGCAATTTGGGTAAAAAAACTATAAATAATAATAATAATAATAATAATAATATGTAAAATAAAATAAAATAATACATTAATAAATAACTACATAAAGAAAGAAAGAAAGAAAGAATAAAATAAAATAAAATAAAATAAAATAAAATAAAATAATATAAAATAAAAATAGACAAGCAGTTCAAAACAAAACAAAATGAATTTAGAAAAAAACAACAACAAAAATAAATTAAAATAAAATAAAATAAAAACAATTCTAAAAGCTTCTCACACTTGAGAGCCCAGTAATTTATGGCTTTAACAATAACTGTAGCAACAATAGTATTTGGACAAAACCTACTGTTATCATGGTCAATTCCTAAAAGGAAATACAGGCCCAAAGAGCCCACCATTTTCTATACCTAATCTCTTGCTCCTTGTCCTCTCCGGTTGTAAAACAGGCTGAGGGGCAAGCCACATTTTTAATTTGCCATGAGGGAATTGGAGAAACTCTTGAGCCTCTTCAGCACTTTAAACTTCACACCCTCTGTCTCACCCTCCATCTCTCCCGCTCGCAGAGCTGAAGTTTGGCTCTGAACCCCAGCACCGCTGCAGGGCAAAGTCCTGTCTACTCGGAGCACACTCTCGCCAGTGTGCCATGCATTAAGATCGGTGCGTGTGAAGTTACGCCTGCCAGTTTTGCTTAACATTTTATCACTTATCATGTGGAAACACGCTGTCTCTTTTTCGCAGCAGATTAAAAAAAGCCTGTCCCTGCTGTAGGACACTGCACGCTTCTGTCGGCTCAAGGGACGCCTTCTTCCTTGAATTTTGTGTCACTCGCCTTGAAAACTTCCACCGTGGTGTAGTTCGGGCAGGGCACAGCATCTTAATGAGCTGGATATTCCGACAGAATTCCCTGTCGGTGGAATGGAATTGACAGACTGGAGCAAACACACATACAGAGTTGAGTTTACGCTCCTGAGGCGATGTGAACCTGAGTAACTGATGTAATTAGCTGAGGTCCTCCACAGCTGCAGGTGGGCTGCACTCTCCAGACAATTATATAATTAGTCCTGAGGAACTCGTTACTGGAGCGCATTTTAATATGAATGCTGTCGTAATTGTGATAGAAACTGACTTGATGATATCATCTCTGCGGCACGGGACACCCTGATAAGGCTAATTCAAGCGTTGTGTTTAAAATAATCAAACGTGACTTTAAACCAAAAGCGGGAATTGGTTGAGATGTCTGATCAATGTAAATCACAAAAAACAACATGGGGTAGTCTTTGGTTTCTAGAGAAATACATGAGGGATGCCCAATATTGCAGTACCATATTGGTTTAGAGCCAACATTAGAGATTTGTATCAAAATAAAACCAATTAAAATTGAAATGTTTTAAATAACTTAAACTTGAATAAAAACAAAAATTGAGAATTTTTGAGATATCAGATTTTTATATAAAAAATGTTTAAAATATTCAAATGTGGCTACAATCAAATGTGAAATTTTTGAATTATCTACTGATAATCAGATTTTTGTAAAATAAAATAAAATAAAATACCTAATTGTTTAAGAAATTTAAATAAGCAATGTAAATCACAAAACAAGTGGTACTATAGTAAAAATGTCCAAAAATAGAGCTTGTTATCAAATAAAATCAAATAAAATAATAAATTAATTAATAAAAAAAATGATGTTTAAAATGTTCAAACTTAATTTTTAAATATCTACTGATTATCAGATTTTTGTAAAATAAAATTAAAGTAAAATAAAGTACCTAATTGTTTAAGAAATTTAAATAAGCAATGTAAATCACAAAACAAGTGGTACTATATTGATTATTGTCAAAAAAATAGAGCTTTTATAAAATGAAATAATGTTTAAAATGTTCAAACGTGGCTACAAACAAAAGAGGAATTTTTGACATAGTTACTGATTATCAGATTTTTATCAAATAAAATGAAAAAATAAAATAAAAATAAAAATAAAAATAAAAATAAAATAAAATAAAATATCAAATCAAATCTTCTAACATGGCTACAAACAAAAATGGGTAATTGTTTGAAATATCTAACTGATTATCAGATTTTTGTGCAATAAAACAAAATAAAACACCTTAAGAAATTTAAACAAGCAATGTAAATCACAAAACGTGGTACTATATTGATTATTGTCCAAAATTAGAACTTTAAAAATAAAATAAAATAAAATAAAATAAAATAAAATAAAATAAAATAAAATAAAATAAAATAATAGTTCAAACATTTCTACAAACAAAAATGGCTAATTGTTTGAAATATCTTTCTTATTTTAATTTTAATTTGCATACAGTATATAAGCTTTGTTTAGCCCTTTTACAAATATTTTTGGTCTTTCTGTAACTTAATCTATCAGTAATGATAAGAGAAGACAGAAGTGATGGAAGAAGATAGAGGATATGACAAAAATGATTCTCACATTACACACATAAGCTCATTCGAGACTTGCAATGCATTTCTCTTACCCTACTCCACCCCTCCTCCTCTTCCAAATGCCTTCACTCTTCCCCTATTTCCCTCTTCCTAACTCTCCATCCACACACTCATCCTCCCACTCTCCATATCTATGGTTGTCTATCACATTTTCTCCTTTTAGCTCACACTCCCAACAGCAGCCATCACAGCTCCCCTGCCGCTCATCTCTGAGTGAGACCGGCTGCTATGGAGGTGATGAGTCTGCAGCCAAACTTGTTTAGCCTCCAGACATTTTCAGAGCGCTAAAATACAGCTGTCAGCAGCAGCCTGTGGGGAGCCGCGCCGAAGAGATGAACGTGTCCGATTAAGATTTTAATTAATCCCAAAATATTATGATTGCCTTCGAGACTGATACGCTAAAACGGGCTTTCGCAACATCCAAAATATATGCAACGACAACACACGCCCCTCTCTGATTTTCACCCCACCCCTCACAAATGTCTCTCGCTTCGTCATTACTGCTCCGTAGAGAGCATGGACAGGTGGAGTGAGAGATGCTTCTTCTATCGCTCTCTTTCTCTCTTTCAAGCCTGACACTCCAGATCTCGGATTTTTAAGCTTCTTATTCATTTGGTAGGAAAGATAAGCTAATCCACAGAAAAAGCATATTTACACAGGAGAAAAGGAGAAAGGCGGCGAATTGAAAAGAGAAACTGAAGATCTCTAGCAATCTGGGGACCAGAGACATCTGTGGTCATCATTCACTTTCATTGGTTTAAAAGAAGGTTAAATATAAAAAGGTTAAATATAGGTTATAGGTATATATAGGTTATATAAATATAACAAAACAAAATAAAATAATAAATTGAACCATATTTTTATTGAAAAATTATTTAAAATATCATCTTTTGTGTTCCACAGGTTTTTGTTTAAACATTGCATGTTTAATTTTTTTTTAAATATTTAATTTTATTTTATAAAAAAAAAAAAAAAAAAAAAAAAATCAATAATTAGTAGATATCTCAAAAATTCCCCATATATTTAATTTTATTATTTTATTTTTTATAAAAAGCTCTAATTTTGGACAATAATCAATATAGTATCACTTGCTTTGTGGTTTACACTGCATGTACATATTTTTTAAACTTTAGGTATTTTATTTTGTTTTATACAAATCTGATAATCCGTAGATATTTAAATTCTCAGTTTTTGTTTGTAGCCACATTTTAATATTTTAAACAGTTTTATTTTATTTAAAAATATATATTTTAAAATACATTTAAAAAAAAGTGCTAAAAAAAGTGTATATACTGTGCAATGTACTGTAAACATTTAATAAACATACATTTAATAAAAATATATATATATATTTCTAAAGGGGCTAAAAAAAGCCTATAAATCATATATAATATAAATATATATTATATATAATATATATAAAATATATAAATTAATAAATGTCAAAATAAAAATAAAAAAAGTCACTATGACAATTACATTAAAACATTTTTTAAAATTAGTATTTTTCATTAATTTATTTTTTTCCCTTTTAAATATAGCTACAAATATATTTTGCCACCATGACTATTACCATAAAAAACAAAACCAAAAAAAACCCTTAAATTATTTCCAATATTTAATTCATATTTATCCCCTCCCATAACGTCAGATCAAAATATTTTAAAAAAAGGTTTTATACCCTCTGACAGTTTTATTTATTAAGATTTTTTTTTTTTTGTAATTTGTCATAGAAAAAACATATACATATATATATATACATATATATATATATATATATATATATATATATATACACACATTATATATTATATTTTAATACTGTAAAGTTGCTTTGACACTCGTGTTTGTGTTGTTAAAAGCGCTGTATAAATAAACTTGACTATATATATATATATATACACACATATTTTATTATAATTATTATATATTTATTTAGTATAATTTATTAAAAAAAAAATATTGCTATTATGTATATATTGAAAGGCTGAGGTGCAGATAGAGTTTACAGCCAACTGCTGAATAACTATATTCATACATAATGCTAACTAAAGCTGCTAGTGACTGCATGACGAGTCTGATGTGTTGATAACATTTCTGTGCCCATTGGATGCCTCCACAAAGTTCTCAGAATCAAATTTTGACAGGTTTGGAGAGATTAAATTATATTGTGAAATCTGTTGATATCATTTGTATGGCAGTCTGACTTTTGTCTGTTATTGGGGTCAAGTAAACTCTCCACCTCGCTCCTCCTTTTCAATAAAATCTTGCAGTGTAAATGAGGATCCTTTTCCAGATCAACACTAACATTCATATGCATGAGGATGCAGGAGGCCATGAATCAGTATCCTGTCATCAAGACGGGTCTACAGTAGATAAATCACCAGCTGTCAGTCACACACAACCTGTCACAAACACACACACGCAAGTCTTTTATATGTTTGTGTATATTCATAAGGATAAACCTATTCCTGTGTAATGCATTCAGACGCTCTGTTTTGGCAGGGAGGTGATTTTACTTGCAAATCCCAAACACTGAAAAATGAAACATAATTCAGTCTCCTGCTTTTTTGTATGTTGTGGGTGCGTGTTTGACTTTGTCTGTGTGTAAGTGTGTGCTGGTACGTCTTTGTCCTGTTCCCCTTCCTTTCCTTGAACACATGGGCTCGGGTTTATTTCATCAAGTGAAGAAGAGGTGACTCACTCGAGATGTAGCTGTATCAGAAAAATGGCAGTTTTCCAGCTCTACCACGCATATTTGGAAATACACAACATTTTGGTGTTTGATGTCATTGCATTTTACTGTATGAATGCACTATATTACTAATTCAGGCTGATATCACAAAGCCAATAACTTAAAAAAGCCTGATACAAACAAAGAAATAAAAATAATAATAAAATCATTTTTAATTAATGTAGGCATTTCCAATTAGTTTTTATATTTTATAGTGAATATTTAACTGTAAATTAAATTAAATTAAACTAACACATACTGTTTGTTTTGTGATTTACATTGTATGGTTAGATTTTTTTTTTATATATTTAACAATTACAATTAATATTAATTAATCAGTTTGACTATTTTACTTTATTTACAAAAGCTATTTTAAAGACTGTTTAAATAAAAGGTCAATTGGGTCTATTTTATTTTATTGTATTTATTTTATTTTATAAAAATCTGATAATCAGTTATATATCTCAAAAATTTTCCATTTTTGTTTGTAGGCACATTCTAATATTTTAATATTGTGTGAAAAACAAAAATTTGACTTATTTTCGCCCTAAAATTAAAACGAATGGGGTCCAAAATAAAATAAAGTTAATAAATAAACAAAAATAAAATGGACCCCATTGACCTTTTATTGAAACATTCTTTAAAACAGCATATTTTAAAAATTATATATTTTATTATTATTTTTTATTACAGTCAATTACGTGGGTTTTTTTGTTTATAAAATGAAGGCCTAAAATTGTATTTAAATTGTTTCTTCCTTCTGTAAAACACAAAAATGTGACTTTCTTTGTACGTAAAATGATAATAAAATAAAAAAATAAATAAAATAAAATAAAATAAAATAAAATAAAACCCATTGACCTTTTATTAAAACATTCTTTAAAATGCCAAACATTTTATTTAAAATGTTTCTTTCTTCTGTAAACCTCAATACTCATACAATGAAGGCAAATAGGGACCAAAAATAAAATAAAATAAAAAATATTAAAAACATTCTTTAAAATAACAATTTATTTATTTATTTATTTTTTTTTTAATAAAAACAATGAAAGTCAATTTGGTCCCCAAAAAAAGCACACCAGTGTTTTTTTTTTTTCTTGTACTTCTCTGTCCGTACAATGAAACCTAAACATTTCATTTAAAATGTTATTTTCTTCTGTGAAACAAAAAATGTGACTTTTTTCTCCATAAAATGAAAGTCAATGGGGACCAAAAAATAAATAAAATAAAATAAAATAAAATAAAAATATATAAATGAATAAATAAATAGTTATTCTGTGTTCCACAATAGAAAGAAACTCGTAAAAAATTATAAAATAAAATAAAATAAAATAAACTGATCTTTTATTGAAACATTCTGTAAAATAGCATCCATAAAATATAAGCCAATGTGGTAAAAAAAAAAAAAAAAATTAAATAAATAAAAAAACACACCACACATTGGACCTGGTCAAGATACAACTATTTGAAAATCTGAGGGTGCAAAAAAATAAATAAATAAATACATAAATAAAAGGCTACTTATGACTGGTTTTGTAGTCCAGTGTCACATTTGACACTTTACTGAAACATTCAATATCCTCTTTTGTGTTTCACAGTAGAAACTCACACAGGTTTGTAAAAGGTGAGTAAATGATGACAGAACTTTTTTTCGCCATTTTTTAGGCGAACTGTCTCTTTAAATTATGCAATTCATATATCCATAAACAATAAAGTGCAGTAAAATCTCACAGATGGATGTAAACGAGCAAAGTACATCTGCCTTCTTCTCTGATAGCATCTCATTTAAGCCGTGTATCGCATTTACCCGCCGCATAAAGCGCAATACACCCATCCCCCGCTTAAAAATGAATGAAATAAAAAGAAAACAACAACAAAAGCAGCGAGCTGGTTGAGGCAGAGCGCTAAAAGGATTAGTATTGCATGTCAGCGCTCCATTCATGGGTCACCCACAAGTGCATTGTGGGAGGGCAATTCTCAGTTGTTAGATAAGACAATGACACAGAATTGAGTGATGGGAAGATTCAGAGAAAACTGGCTTCAGTGAAAACGTGGCGATATCTGGCGATGAACACGGACTGGGTGGGTGCGCAGTGCCAGTCGTGCCAGAGGGACCTGCGGGCTGGCAAGAGCCTGGCGCTCAGGCACAAGAGCAGAGCTTTCATAGTGCTCATCTTGGCAGCGTCACAATATTGGCACCGCCAGTGGAGAACTACCTCTATGATATAAGCATTGGACATCAAACACGTGCACAAATAAACTGAAAAAATATATAAAAAACTTGTCTGCCAAACTAAGCTGTCAAGTAATTAGATTAATTATTATCACAAGGCAAAACAAATCACTAAATATGTGTAACAACTGTAAATGAAAGGAAAACCCATTAACCACTAGGGATGAGTGGGGCTAGTGGTCCAGATTTTCCCTTTTATTTAGCTTCCTTTTTTTTGTGATGGTGCTTTGAAGGTGATGCATTTAGAGATGTTACTGTACCTCTCCAACAGGTTTTTATGTTTATAACAAGCTGTGATTTAGTGACAAAACTGTCAGCATGGTAAAGCTTTCTGAGAGAAGCAGTATTTCCAACAATACATTTCAAGACAATTACTGTCAGACTTCATATCGCATTCTGTGAGCAATAATGCTATTATTATGAATAATACATACGATACGTTCTTGATCATAAGAGATTGCTTAGCCTAGTTATTTGATTAGACATCAATCATATTTGACTGGTGTCTGTATGCTTTACACTAAACCAGCATATAATGCAGTGCTTTCACACAAGATATAAAAGGCAATTTTTAGGGTTGTCAATTTAAAGCATTAATTTAGTGTGTATCACTACAAAACTAATGCAACTTAAAAATACATTTAATTAACAACTAAAGATCAGAATCAAAAAATAAAATAAAACAATGCAATTTCATTCTTCTGGGTTCTCCTTTTTGTCCATACAATGAAAGTCAATTGGTAAAAAAAAAAAGGAAAATAAAATAACAAAACAAAAACAAAAACAACAACAACAACAACAACAACAACAACAAAATAAAATAAAATAAAATACAATTCTTCTGTGTTCTACAGTAAAAAATAAACTAGTTTTTTATGCACACAATGAAAGTCAATTGGTAAAATAATAATAATAATAATAATAATAAAATACAATAAAATAAATTACATTTAACAAAATAAAATAATATTCTTCTGTGTTCTACAGTAGAAAGAAACTCATTTTTGTCCATATAATAAAAGTCAATTAACAATAAAATAAAATAAAATAAAATAAAATAAAAACAATTATGTCTTCCACAGTAGAAATAAACTTGTTTTTTATGCATACAATGAAAGTCAATTGGTAAAAAAATAAAAATAAATAATAATAAAACAAAATAAAATAAAATAAAATAAAATAAAATAAAATAAAATAAAATAAAAACAATTATGTCTTCCACAGTAGAAATAAACTTGTTTTTTATGCATACAATGAAAGTCAATTGGTAAAAAAATAAAAATAAATAATAATAAAACAAAATAAAACAAAATAAAATAAAATAAAATAAAATAAAATAAAATAAAATAAAATAAAAACAATTATTACGTCTTCCACAGTAGAAAAAAACTTGTTTTTTATGCATACAATGAAAATCAATTGGTAAAAAAAAATAAAAAAAAAATAATAATAAAACAAAACAAAATAAAATAAAATAAAATAAAATAAAATAAAATAAAATAAAAAATAAAATAAAATAATAGTCTTCCGTGTTCTACAGTAGAAAGAAACTCATTTTTGTCCATATAATAAAAGTCAACTGGGTAAAATAATAAAATAAAATAAATAAATAAAATAAAATAAAATAAAATAAAATAAAATGAAAATTAAACAAAATAAAATTAAATAAAATTCTTCTGTGCTTCACAGTAGAAATAAACTCCTTTTTTCTGTCCATACAATGAGTGAATGAGTGAAACACTCTTCAATATGCACACACAAATACTGAATATTAACTGTGCTATCAGTGAAACCATACTCCATATACCCACAAAAACACCTCTGCATCCTGTTTAAAGTCTGTCATGTTATATATATATAGATACAGATACAGAGCACAAGGCAGTTTGCCAACATTTGCTTTCATGTCCGTGGGAAGGATATAAAAAATACACATTTCCAGAGGAATAACTCCCTATCTCCTTAAGAAAACACAGTCAAAGCCCGGCATTGAAAAGCAGTGAGCCAGAAATCCCAACGTTATCAGCTTCATACCTGCCTATATCTCTCAAACAAAACACAAATATTAATCACACATGCACACACACACACAAGCAGTCAAGGACAAGATGATAACAAATCATAACTAGGGCCCTCTGTTGTAAAATACAGTGGAGGTACCATAATACAGCTATGATATCAGATGGTAATACTATGGTATTTTGATTTACACCGTGGGACCAGTCGTCATTAAACAGACGGGAGGAAACGCTGAGCTCATCTCCTACAGAGCTTTATCGAGCCTGATAATGCCAAACGGCGCTATCATAACACAACCAACACAAAGAGAAGACGTGCATGGCATTGTCTGGTCTGGTAAATAATAATTTGCATGTCACTGTGCTTTCTTTTCTGCGTGCCGTATCGAGATGCATCACATACAGCTGTAAAGTCTATTTGAAAAATAAAGGGAGGAGACAATGAGAAAAGGAAAATATGTTTAACAATGTTCTCTATGTTAGCTTGAAGGCAGAAAAGCATTTACGGTAATCTCCAGAAAGGCGGACCTGACAGGTTGATTGTTAACAAATGGCAATTTTTTTCAATCCTTTTGGAAACACCTGCATCTCTGATTTTTGGAATCGGATTGCTTTGCCTCAAGCACATGTGGATACAACAGATACAGCTACGTGGTCATGAACCAAACATTCATCAAAAAAAGCCATCCATTTCTGTCCTCAGAATGACTTTAATCTCATGCTGTCTCTCTTTAGTGTGTGCAGCATATGAATTTCTCAGATGTTCAAGGGTTCCTGCGTCCTGATACATCAGACGCAGCTGTTTTTTAACAAGCTCTGACTGCGACTTCTTTGAACAAGTCTTGGTCATTCTCAGTTTTTAGACTCAACACCAAAGAATTCAGAGTTTGGAAGAAGGCCACGAAGTAACTTGAGGCTGGAATTGAAAACCCTGTAAAGTTTGGTTCAGTAGCAGAGGACTGAAACAGAAATGAGACGTGTGTGCAAGGCAACGCCAATCTGCTGAAGTAAGACACTTTTCAGCTCCAGGAGTTACAACACAAAAACAAGCAATTAGAATTGACATTTTGGTGTGAACTCGAGGCTATTTGATGTCAGAGTTTACTTTGTTTGGTTGGTGTGGAAAGATGGTTTCTGAATGAGTTTGTGCGCTGTAAAAGAATATTCATTTATATCACAACGGTCTCATGGCCTATATTTTACAATGGGAGAATTACTAAAACGTACTAAATGTACTTCAATGTAGTATACTTGTTCCTGTTTGCAATACTGTTTTGTAGTGTAGTACAGCTGTACTGGGCAACGCTGGTAAAATGATGCTACCCTCTCGTGACGCTACGCTCTGGTCACATGGTCTGATAGTAATAGATTTGTAGGACTATACATTTACTATAACTATACACAATTTGTTAAATCTGCTTCTGTTGCATAGAACTAAATAAAAATAATATATTGATATTTAATATTAATATATTTTCTGTCTAATTTTATTGTTTTACTTTCAGTAAAAGTGTGGTTATTTTATTGGCTTGTATTTTTTTTATGTAGTATCTTTTAAAGTCTTACAAAATCATTTTAAATTATTAATAAAAAGCATTTCCCTTTTAATTTTTCGAAGAATCCTGAAGGAATCAAAAAACAAAAAAACTCTGAATCTGACATATTTTTGATATTATAGGTAAAATTATACTATTATCATCATCATTCTAATAATTATTATCAATTGATTTATTTAATATGTTAAAAACAGTAATAGGATGCAAAACAAAAAACAAAAACTGATCAAAAGTGACAGTACAGACTTGCAAAAAATGTCTAATGTTAATATTTCTAATATTATTTCTAAATATATTTCTAATAAACTTTGTTATTCTGGACTTTCTATTTATCAAAGATTCCTCAATAATAATAAAAAAAATAAGTAAAATAAAAAAAAAAAACATACAAAACAAAACTGTCAATCTGGTATATGACACATTCTACTATAATATGACACATTATAGGTAAAATTATTATTATTATCATTCTAATAATTACTATCATAAGTTTGGAGTCAGTCATTTCATTTATTTATTTAGAAACAGTAATATGATGCAAAAAAATAATTCAAAAGTGACAGTAAAGACACATAATAGGTAAAATTATACTGTTATTATAATTCAAAAAAATATTATCAAAAGTTTAGGGTCAGTCCTTTTGTTTATTTATTTATTTATTTATTTATGAATCAGTAATAGGATGCAAAAAAACTGATCAAAAGTGACAGTAAAAAGACGAAAAATATATATTTCAAATAAATGTTGTTCTTCTGGACTTTCTATTTATCAAACAATCCTGAAGAAAAAAATAAACAAAACTGAATCTGACATATACATGACATTGTAGGTAAAATTAGATTATTTTTTACCATTCTAATAATTTTTATCAAAAGTTTGGGGTCAGTAATTGTATTTATTTATTTAGAAACAGTAATTGGATGCCAAAAAAAAAAAAAAAAAAAAGATCAAAAGTGACAGTAAAAGACAAAAAAAAAAAAAAAAAAAAAATCTATTTCAAACCAATTTTGTTCTACTGGACTCACAAAACTGTAAATCTGACATATATATGACACATTATAGGTAAAATTCTAGTACTATTATCATCATTCTAATTAATATCAAAAGTCCGGGGTCAAAACTGACAGTAAAGTCAGTAAATGTTGTTCTTCTAGACTTTCTTTTTATCAAAGAATCCTGAAGAAAAAAACAAAACATAGAACAATTATTACAGTTTCCAAAAAAATATTAAGTAGCGTTTAACATTCATAATAAAAAGAAATGTTTGTTGAGCTGTAAATCAATGGATGGATGGATGGATGGATGGATAGATAGATGGATAGATAAGTAATCAAAGCACGTCTCAAAATCAGTCTAGGAGACCAAAAACAAAAAAAGAAAGTGTAATATTGGTAAGCAACTGCTTTTCGCCTTCAAGCAAAGGTTTCTAGAATAACTGCCTCCTCAAAACCAGCATCTGCCAATCAATTCCTCTGAAGTGTATCTGCTCACCCCAAGGCACCAATTCCTGTTCAATTCTCCACCATCTTGTACCAGAGAGCACTGCGGCCAACTGTGTTCCTTCATGCCTGAACTTGCTGCCCTCTCATTCTTTGCTGCAGGCTTTTAATGAGACAGATGGACAGGAATAACCCAGACGCTCCTGAGACAGGTACTTTTGCAATCAGCCTTTATAAGGAGAGGGATCCGCCAAGGCGTCCACCGCCTGCCCACGTTCAGGAGCATCTGCAGTGCCAGATCGATATCGCGCCTTAGGATTCAGACGAGCGGGGTTAACGGAGATAACCGAAGAGAGCAGAACGCAGAACGAGTGGAAGGGCGGAGAGAGGTACGAAAATAACACGCGGGGAGGCGTGAGGAGCAAAGGGAGATGACGGAAGCGCAAAAAATGAAGGTAAATGAGTGAGACAACCAGGGAATACGGTGGAAAGAAGCGGTAGGAAAGAGACGGGACTGAAATAGCTGAGAGAGTATGAAATCAAAGGAAAGGACGGTTTGTGGATGTCCGCTTCAGTGAGCACAAGCATGTGTGGGCTTCATACTCCACTTTAACACAAGCAGAGACCACCCAAACCTTCACACCCCAGGCCTCCTGACCGCAGAACACAGAAACAACAGCGGCTCTGACACGTAACTCTTCCCCAGCTAGTCACAGAGGACTGCTCTGATGGATGAGGTGTTGATGGGAAGGCCAAGTTCTTCTTTAGAGGTTTGAGGGATGAAATAAAAAGTGTGACGAGAGAAAGGAAGAAGGAGGTTGAGAAAAGCTTTATGAAACCCAATTCTCACCTCAGAGCCCCTGAAGACCAAAGACCTAGAGGCTGTATGCTATTATGAGGGCTATGAGACCTCTAGGGATTTTAATTCACATTCAATATGTTCCTTGTGAGGCGCTTTGAGAGGACAGGCCCTGTGCATCATCTCTAAAGCCAATTAAAACTCAAACACTAACAACGTCCTGTTTTTTGATCACACAGACGTCACTTAGAGATCAAATGCGATGAGTGGTTATATATGGAAGATGCAATTGTTAGAGCTTGATCACCTGCAATATGGTGCTAAAATGCTACCCGCTTGATGTTAGCAGATGTTTTGGTGAGGCTTATATTTTTAAATGTTGTGAGTAAGATGTTTGCAGAAAGCTATACTGCTTAAAATAAGATGTGATGCTTTGCATATGATACACTCTGTCATAGATATCATCCTCAGTCCATGCGGTTATTAAAGTGATTCTCTTTCTTTCTCATTCCTTCTTTTTACAGACTCTATTCAGGTACAGATTCAGATGCTGAATGCTTTAAAAGACTGAGCAGACAGAATTCAATATAATTCATATTCTGTTTCTGCCACTGAATAAAAAAGCCATTTTTCAGAATTGAGAGAGAATATTTCCTATTGTGAGTTATAAAGTCAGAATTCTGAGACATAAACTCTGAGAAATAGTCGCAATTCTGAGATGTAGACTCGCAATTCTAAGAAATAATTGCAATTCTAAGAAATAAAGTTGCAATTCTAAAAAAAAATTAAACTTGCAATTCTGAGAAATAGTTGTAATTCTAAGAAATAAAGTCGCAATTCTGAGATATAAAGTCGCAATTCTAAAATGTAAAATTGCAATTCTGAGAAACAGTCGTAATTCTGAGAAATAAACTTGCAATTCTGAGATATAAACTCGCAATTCTGAGAAATAGTTGCAATTCTAAGAAATAAAGTCACAACTGAGAAATAAACTTACAATTCTGAGATATAAAATCGCAATTCTAAAATGTAAACTCGCAATTCCAAGATATAAACACAATAGTCACAATTCTGAAAAAATAAATGTGCAATTCTGAGATAAAAGCTCTGACTAATAGTCGCAATTCTGAGAAATAGTTGCAAATCTGAGATATAAACTTGCAAGTCTGAGACAAATTCTGAGACATACTCGCAATTCTAAAATGTAAACTCGCAATTCTAAGATATAAACAAAATTCTGAGCAATAGTCACAATTGAAAAAAATAATTTGCAATTCTGAGATAAAAGCTCACATTTATGAGAAATAAAGTTGCAATTCTGAGATATAAACTGGCAATTCTAAAAAATAGTCACAATTCTGAGATATAAACTCGCAACTCTGAGAAATAAAGATGCAATTCTGAGATATAAACTGGCAATTCTAAAAAAATAGTCAGAATTCTGAAATATAAACTCGCAACTCTGAGAAATAAAGACGCAATTCTGAGATATAAACTGGCAATTCTAAAAAAATAGTCACAATTCTGAGATATAAACTGGCAATTCTGAGAAATAATTGCAATTCTGAGATATAAACTCGCAATTGTGAGAAATAGTTGCAATTCTGAGATGTAAACTCGCAATTGTGAGAAATAAAGTTGCAATTCTGAGAAATAGTCGCAATTGTGAGATGCAAACTTGCAATTGTGATAAACAAAGTTGCAATTCTGAGAAATAAAGTCACAACTCTGAGATAAAACTTGCAATTTTGAGAAAAAAAAGTCACAATTCTGAGAAATATTTGAACAATGTCCTTACTACATTTCTGGACCTTGAACATGTCAGTTGCGTTGCTGTCTATGCAGGGTCAGAAAGCTCTTGGATTTCATCAAATAATCCTAATTTGTGCTCTGAAGATGAACAAGGGTCTTACAGGTTTGGAATGACATGAGGGTCAGTAACTAATGACAGAATTTTCATTTTTGGGTGAACTATCCCTTTAATATGGTAATTAAATTACCTAATAATAATAACAAAGCGAAAACATGTTTCAAATTTTCTCTAAGCCTAAGAACACATCAGCTTCCCAAAAGTATTTTATATCAACTTCATGCATCCAGGCTTATTCTGGCTTTACCTAAGCTTTCCCTTTAATGTTTTTCTTCATTGTATTCATTGTAGAAATGTTCAAAGGAAAAAAAAAGATGGAATGCCTAACAATCAAATTCTGAATCTAGATAAGACCCCTGTCAACAAATCCATTCCTTTAAAAGCTTTTTATTATGCATGCGCTATACCAAGTCTACGTTTCCCGACCCATTCGAACAGGCCAGAGTTATGGTGATGACTGAGCTCCCATTGTGGCCGCAGCACTCCATAATACAGCCAATCAATAAGTGCCTGCGTTCACGCTGCAGCAGAAATGCCTTTTGTCTGCCGCGCTCGGCCTGCAAGACAACCCTGGAGTAAATCAAAGCTCATCTACGGCCCAGGAGAAAGCTGGGTTGAGTGACTGAACCGACCTGCCCACAGGTCATTTCCAATCCATGCAGCAATTAAAATGCTGTTCTTTCTTTCTCCTTCTTTCTTTTGTTTTCAAAAACACAATTCAAGCACAGATTTAGATGTTGAAAGCTTTAGAAGTCTGAGATTAAAAAGAGTTCACAAGTATTAGATTTAGAATTTAATTAATGGTTTGCTATTAATGTTAAAACGGCAAAAAGCCTCATAATAATTATGAATATAATGTGCACTTATACTCTATGTATTAATATTAATTTATATTATTAATATATATATATATTTTTTAATATATAATTTATTTGTATTATTACATAAATGTAATAATTATATTATTTATAATAACAATATACATGTAATTACATGTTTATGAATGAGTAATTCATCTTGTATTTAATTCTTATAAATTATTTTAAACATGTTTTATATATTTATATGTTTTTACGTAATTGCAAAATGGCTATTTTTTATATTATTTAAGTAATTTATTTCATAAAAAATGTACTGATTAATATATAAAACAACTATTATAATAAAAATTCTTATTAATATTATTATAATTACATAAATATTTATTTTTAATGAGAGAATATCACTACCCATTAATTGTCATTTGAATTAACCCTTTAACTGTCACTCCCTATTTTGAACATAGACGTGAAAATGCACTATCCAAAGTTCAATTTTCATAATTGAACGAAAATATTTTGTAATATGATTTTCATGTACAATTTCCATTAATGCAATGTCTGATTTTAAAATAGTTTTCAAAGGATGAATTTTGAGATTTTAAGTTTTCAAGTGATATATAATTTCTTTTGATTTCTAAAGAATGATAGGGAAAAAGGCAATGAAGAATGTTTTTTGTGAAAAAGGTCTGAACCTCTGTTATGATGTAGATTTTTGAGGTGCACTCTTGTCATAAATTAATCTATTACTTTTCCTACATAATTTGTGACACAAAAAAGTGGTAAAACATCTATTTAGGAGTCTTAGATCTTCCCAACAATATATAGTTTGTCATGATTAGATTAGGATTTATTTGTAATATGGTGAAGTAAACCAGGGTTAATTTAGGATTTGTTTATTGTTTATTTAATTGGTTTATTATTCTGTTAATATACTATAGTTTGTATTATATATACAAACACAATTGCTTATCCATTAAAAATTCATTTTGTGGATTACAAAATATTACGTTCTGGCTCTGAAGCCAAACAACACCATGCAGTGTAAATACAGTGTTAAGTTAACTTGGCTTTAAATGACATTGTTTTTGCCATCTCGCAAAATTGTGCTGAAATTAATTAATCAATAAGACATTGAAGTGCAAAAACAAGCATTGAAATGATGAAATGCAAACATATCTACTATATAGAGAGCACAGCCTTCAACTCAGTCAATGATAACCACCGATCCATCTGAACTGGAAAACTCCCTCACATCTGTCAGACTAATGGGCCGAACTGCAAGCAAGCTGCATCTGCAGACATAACTGCAACTCTAAAATATGATGTTTCTGCATTTGTGCAAATGCTCTCCTGATCTGAAAGTCAGCTTGAGAAGTCAGCTCAGATCAGAGAGTGTTTTTGCAGCTTCTGGTGCCGCTGGCCTACACAAGCTCCTGCAGCGTCAGCATGCACTGCCATGGCTGATTACTCAAAATCATTTATACTCTCCTCCATTAACCTTTCATCCGAGCCTTTACCACTGAGCTATTCCCCGTAATTGTACGGTCCGGTGTAATTGTATCCACTATTATGCTAAAAAACAACCACTCACTTTAAAATACATTGACTTGAGCCTTTTTGCATGCCATACAACCACTGTTTACTGCACAATCAATCCCACAACAACATTTCAAAAGAAACCATTTCTTTTTTCAAGAAGAACAGGCAGGTAAAGCCCTTTAAACCCCTTTGACAAATTGACTACATGTGGAGACCTATCAGAGCATGTTCTCTTAAAGTATCTATTTGTCATTGGAAGGTATTATTTGGGGGCTTAAGTGCTTCATTGACTGGACGAGGACAGTGAATAGAAGGGATGGGGAAATTATTATGTGAGGTAGTTCGCAAGTGCTGAATGACGCAGGAGAAAATAAGGAATGATGTCTTACAGGACTCACACAAAGAGGGACTGCAAGCAGCCGTAGATTGGAGATCAAGCCCGATAAAATGTCTACAGCAATTTCCATGAGCTCCAACCTTCACTATCAAAGCAAAATGCTTTAAAGAAGAAATATCTTTTTGTCATATGAAGCGGTCCAGTTCACCTCAATTCAACCTACTAAAAAGACTGTAATACTCACCACACAAAGTCTATTTATTGCAATTAAAGGGATAGTTCATACAAAAATGAAAATTACCCAATAATTTACTCACCCTCAAGCCATCCTAGGTGTGTATGGCTTTTTTCTTTCAGACGAATACAATCAGAGTTATATTAAAAAATGTCCTAGGTCTTCCAAGCTTTATAATGGCAGTGAATGACTATTGAGATTTTGAAGCCCAATAAAGTGCATCCATCCATTATAAAAAATAATCCACACAGCTCCAGAGGGTTAATAAAGGCCTTCCAAAGTGAAGCTATGTGTTTGTATAAGAAAAATATCCATATTTACAACTTTATAAACCATAATTTCTAGCTCTGAAATGCCACTCTCTTGTGAACAGTGTACAACAGTTAGCAGAAGCTAAAGATCACAGTTTATAAAGTTTTAAACATGGATATTTTTCTTACACAAACGCATTGTTTCACTTTATTTGAAAATCTGAAATCTGAGGGTGCAAAAAATCTAAATATTAAACTACAAAATTAAGTTTTGATCTATTTATAGTAAGAAATTTACAAAATATCTTCATAGAACATGATCTTTACTTAATATCCTGATTTTTGGCATAATTTTAAACAAGAATGTTGACCCATAAAATGTATTTTTGTCTATTGCTACAAATATACCTGTGCTATATTTTGTGGTCCAGAGTCACATATATTAATTGTTATTTGTATTAATTAATTAGTATTTGGCAACTTGGATCCCCTACTTGCAAACCTGTAATCGATTAATAAACTATTGTTCGTTTTACATACAAACAAGTTAGCCAATCACAACAACAGTCACTTACATCTCAAAAAGTACAATGTATAATGCTGAAAGTCAAAGAAAATGGGCATCCCTTATAAAGTACTGTACATAGTACAGTGATGGCATCAGATGGTACTTTGAAATAATCTATGGTATTTCCAGGAATACCATATTATGTCTCTAAAAAAGCCTCACAAATCCTCAGTTTAATTTTTATTACTAGTTATAGCACAAAATAAACATGAATGAACATCAGAAGAGATGATAAAAAGAACAGTACAACTAACTGGTTCAACTACCCCTTAAATATGGTAATTAAATTACATAATAATAATAATAATAATAATAATAACAAAGTGAGAGGATATTTTACGATATTAAAATACATTGCAAAACACAAACTTCCTGCATACAGGCTTATTCTGGCTTTACTGAAGTTTTTACTTGTTTTTCTTCCAAAAATCAACAGTATTCATTGTAGAAATGTTCAAAGAGGGGGAAAAAAATAAGGGAAAGCCTAACAATCAAATACTGAATCTGGATAAGACCCCTGTCAACAAATAGATTTTTTTAAAAAAACTTTTTATTATGCATGTATACTAGTTATAGCACAAAATAAACATGAATGAACATCTTATAAAAGAAACAGTACAACTTACTGAACACTTACTGGTTCAACTACCCCTTAAATATGGTAATTAAATTAAATTAAATTAAATAATAAATAATAATAATAATAATAATAATAATAACAAAGTGCAAGGATATTTCAAGATATTAAAATACACTGCAAACATATAAACTTCCCAAAAGCATTACATATCAACTTCCCGCATACAGGCTTATGCTGGCTTTACTGAAGTTTTTTTCTTGTTTTTCTTCCACAAATCAACAGTATTCACTGCAGAAATGTTCAAAGGGGAAACGATGGCCTAACAATCAAATGCCAAATCTGGATAAGACCCCTGTCAACAAATCCATTCCTTTAAAAACATTTTATCATGTATGTGCTATACCAAGCCTATTAGAACAGGCCAGAGTTATGATGATGACTGAGCTCCCATTGTTGCCTTAGCAATCCATAATACAGCCAAATAATAAGTGCCTGTGTTCACGCTACAGCAGAAATGACATCTTTACTACTAGTTATAGCACAAAATAAACATGAATGAACATCAGAAGGTATGATAAAAGAAACCATACAACTTACTGAAAGTTTAATGCAAATCACTCACTGTTTAGTCAATAAAACATCAATAAAACAGTTTGAAAACACCATATCACGTAATGTTACATTTACCTCATGAAAGCCATTTAATGTCTAGCTCAATAGTCAGCCAAAAATGTCTTTCTAAAGTATTTTTAAAAGGTATTTTATTGAACATACGCACTATATTACATATTCATTCTATTTTTCCTTAACGCGCTGTCTTCATTTTTAATGTGTTCGAATAAAACCAGCATTTATTAGTCATTGTTATCATTAGAAAGCTGACACTAAAACTGTCTCGTGAAATGTTTTTACACAACTCATTTTTTATTTGACTGCTGATTATAAAATAAATTTGATTCTTAACTTCATTTTCAATTTTCAGATAAATAAAAACTTTAATTTTGATGTTTTGGTGCATCACTACTTTATGGCACTTTGTAAGTGATATGACAATTGTTAGTACAAGAAAGCTTGTCTAACATTATATGTGCGCTTCAGGGAAGAAAAAAAAACAGTATGACAGTGTAGAAAATGGTCCTTCCACCTAGCTTTTTAAAAATGGGGACAAAAGCAACATAATCCCCTATATGGAGCAAAGAGATGGGGGAAGGGATGCCTGGTTTCCCTCAGAGAACCGTTCAGGACAGAAATGTTCACTCACTTTGTGGAAGTAAGAACTGTAACTGTTCTATCTGGCCCTTGGGACTTTGCATTGTGAGCATGCCGCACAAAACCACTGACATCCTTCTCATATTTAAGTGCACACGTGACCCAGCGCTTCGCTGACTGTCCCAAATTACATTTTATGGTTTGGCTACCTCATTTACTGTACTAAATGGTCTCAAAAAGAACTGTTTGGCAAATCAATCCAAAGCTTGTTTGCTTAGCTTAAAACTATGACTTGGCCATAAGCCTGAACATGTGATTGTGAGTGTTTGTTGACTGGAGTGTTTTAGTGCTGCAGTATCTTACCTGTCATTCAGCCAAAGAAAGTGTGATGAGGGAGGAACGGCATGCAGGCAGCAACATGAAAAGAGAAAAAGAGAGAGAGAGATATCAATTAACACAGCGGAACAGAAAGCAGTATTGTGTATGATAACATGATATTGTGTTTCGCCTCTTTCCTCTGGGTGTGAGGGGCCAATTGTGACCCAGCGGGGCCTCTATTTCCACATCCTCGCATCATAAACTTTAGCTGAGAGGCGACAGAGCAGTAAAACTAGTAATAAGATATTGCTTTGAGACAGACCACATGCTCAATCCACACCTAACCGAAGACAGAGTGATGACAAAATAAAACAATGTTGTTAGCCAGTTTCACAACTCTCAGTACTAACCACTAGACCATGGCTACGACTAAGCAATCACTTTAATCAATTTGAACAACCCATGATGTGTAAGAATCAAAACTTTATAGATTTATTAAGCTTTTAATTGATTTTAGGATTAAAAACATGTGACTCCAGACACTAGTATAGATCTGCATGTGTTTCAATGGTAATAAGGATTTAGAAAGTGACCTGCAGGTGTTGGTATAAGCTGGAATGTGGATCCAGCATTGGCAGACAGCTATTTCCAGAACCACGGCAATGCCAATCTCTGTTTTTTTTTTTTTTTTTTTATGGAATGTTCTGGGATGTGTTTTCTCATGCCATACCCCTGGAAACACACCAGCTAAAAGACTAACAAAAGGAAAACAGACAGGAAGGACCCTGTGCACTGCAGGAAAAGAGAAGGATACAGAATAGAGAGGCCAATTCAAACTTTCAAACCGTTCAGGTATGAGAGATATTTGACTCACAATTTCACTTGGGATTTGTGTGTGTGTCTGTGTGTGTTTTTGCCAACTGAAGTGTACCTCTCAAATGTAACTGACATTTTAGCCCCCCGCTGAGAAAAAAGTCCACTGAAATAAGCGACAGAATGAAACAATACAACAGCCGTCAGCCTGAAGGACAGACACACTGCGTGACAGGACTCCTCTACCCATACTCTTCTCAATCGTGAGACAAAAGGTCCTGGGGCAAATGACCCAAAACAATTTTAAGTAGTTTAGAATACTGAGTGTTCATATTTTGAAGAACAGAGCAAAGCTGACAAACACAAATGCCTGGACGAGTGCCTGACAGGCCTAAATTAGAGCCATGTGATGGAGCCATCTGCATAGAAATATTTATTACAAAGATTAATTGTTAAACACTCTCGATACAAAACAAACAAAAAAATTATATATTGAGTATTATATTCACAATTTGCCTAGAGATCTACAATGAAGCAATACAGTTTTTCTCTGTTAGTAAAAGTCTTTCATTATTTGAAATTGAATTAAATTTAATTGAACAGATAAAATACATAAAAGAATCAGAACTTATTCCAGCTATTTGTCAAGACAATATTTCTCACTTTTATTTAGTTTCACAGATGCCCATTTTCCACCAGTATGATGGTATGATTCTTTACAGTTTTCATGAAATGTCTGCAACATACTTTGGTTAAAATTCTTCAATGGTCATGTAAAACAACACTTTTTTTACCTTGTCAAAAACAGCTCTGTTCACAGCGACCCGTTTCGGTGCATATCTCTTTAAATGCTAATGAGCTATTGTTTACCCCGCCCCCTCTTCAATTTTTGTGTATTTGGTGGTGCGTTACCAACAAAAACAAAACTAATCCACTGCATCCTTAGTGGCTCTGAAGTTGAGAGAAAGTGAAGACTCTTATGTTCACGTTTACATCCAAATACAAAATGGCGGACAGAGTATAACTGACTGAGGGCGGAAATATGCTAATACAGGAACGTCAATCAGTGGTCGTGGGCGGAGCCTGAGCAGTATGACATCACGCTACTCAGGAAATTTAAAACAGCTTGATAATGAGACTGTTTAGGTTTTTAGGGAATTAAAAAAAGGAGTGAATGGATTTTTATCATTGTAGGGTGGTTGTGTCCACACACTGCTAAGATACATCTATATTCAAACAGCATGTAAAAGAGAATTTTCCATCTGATGTCCCTTCTGATGCACTAGTGGAGTCAATGCACAGTGGCGACACATTCTGCAGTCCACTGCACAAGGAAGCCGCATATTCCCACACATTATCTCTGAGTGAGTGATCACACCTCATGAATAATGGGAGTCATGCCAACAGCCATCATCTCCAGCCACCAGGCTGGGGTCACCAGCTGAAATGAGCATAAAGGAGAAGGTCCAGGTTGGATGGGTGAATGAACGGTAGTGTCCTGGTGGCCCACGCGAGCCTTGACGTAGTTAACAGGTCCTTAATGAGGCTAATACTGAGACAGATGGTGCTGTTAGAGAGAGCAAGACCAGAGACTTGGAACCTTCCGGCAAGGATTAACACTTGGCTTTGATGCAGAAAGCCAGGGACATTTGCTACACAAATCCACAATGCATAGCTTTGAGATACTCAAGCCTTCCCCTGTGATGCTTTTCAGGTTGCAGTTTCTTTTATCCTTCACTACCAGTGTAAATGGTCATCAGAACACAAAATAGTCTTTGGAACATTGGGAGAAAGGAAATTACATGGCGTACTGCTATGCTTAATACTGTTAAGAGGAAATGCAATTTCTCAGCTCTTTATGTGGGTTCTACATGTACGTGGATTATTACGCAGTCCGTCTGACTCACAGTACCTCTAATCACCTTCCAGCTCCACTCGAAAATGTGCACTAGCAAATAATCTAAAAAGTTCTTAGTGAATGGAAGTTGATTTAGCTTCTTTCTTATGCATTCTTTTAGTACCTCTGTGAAATTGCTTTGTTTAAAAAAAAAAAAAGTGTGCAGGTCAAAGTATACACCTTGCATCTGCGAAATGTTAATTATTTTACCAAAATAAGAGAGATCATACAAAATGCATGTTATTTTTTATTTAGTACTGACCTGAATAAGATATTTCACATAAAAGACATTTGCATATAGTCCACAAGACAAAATATTAGTTGAATTCATAAAAATGACCCCGTTCAAAAGTTTACATACACTTGATTCTTAATACTGTGTTGTTACCTGAATGTTCCACAGCTGTGTTTTTAAGTAATAGTTATTCACGAGTCTCTTGTTTGTCCTGGACAGTTAAAAACTGCCCGCTATTCTTTCGAAAAATTCATCAGATCCCACAAATTCTTTGGTTTTCCAGCAATGTTGTGTATTTGAACCCTTTCCAACAATGACTGTATGAATCTGAGAGCCAACTAAGGGTGTCATTAGCAACTTTAACAGAAGGTTCAAATGCTCTCTGAAGCTTCAGAAGGAAAAACAATGGATTAAGAGCCGGGGGGTGTAAACTTTTAGAATTTGATCATATTAGGGTAAATATAACTTGTTTTGTCTTCTGGTAAACATGTATGTAAGCAAAATAAATAAAAAAGGGTTGTTATTATACATATAAATATATCTTAGTGTATGCTATTAATTCTCTGCCAGCGGGTGGCGCTTTTCGCTATGAATATAGCCGTTTCCTCGGTAACCGCAGAAAACAAAGCAGAGCACCTGACTTTGAAATGTGCAGCGCTGATATTTAAATCAAACAATATTCAACCTTGAAATATGTTAACGTGATTATTCATATAATGAGGTTTGGGCCATACAAATTACGGGAGTTTTACCAAAGGCGAATGCGGGAAATATATAAAATACCCAGTGGGATTTTTTTTAGGAAGATTTAAAATATACGGGAGAAATACGGGAAAACATTTAAACGGGATGATAGCGGGATAGAATGGTAAAATATGGGAGAATCCCGGGAAAAACGGGAGGGTTGACAGGTATGACTACATGTAAATGTTTTTTAGGTGAAATATCATATTCGGGTCAGTGCTAAATAAAAAATACCATGCATTTTGTATGATCCCTCTTAATTTTGGTAAAATATTGAACATTTTGCAGATTCTGCAAGGTGTATGTAAAGTTTTGGCCTCAACTATAATATGTGTGTGTGTGTGCAAAAGAAATGTGACCTGATTTTCTTTTCTTTCCATGAAAAGCCCCTTTAGAGACTGGAATGGCCATTCTTTACCTTGATTTTTGTTTTTTTGCTAGATTCTATAGGCAACAAAGTTTTACAAAACCAAACACTTTCCTAAGAATGTGTCCTGCAGCTCTGACAATGTGACCACTCTGGCAATAACAGAGATGATAGATTCATCTTTGAGATGGTGCACAAGTTGCTGCAGAGCCCTCTGCTGACACCGAGCAGCCTTAGGGGACTGCTTTTCTTATCTTCCTCTGAGCTACTCATGTCTGTGCGTGCTTGCATGAACAAAGGCTTCCCTCTGACACGGTGTTTGATTAACCAAGGGATGATCCTTGCCACCAATCCAATAAAGTGCCATTTACAGGATGGACATGTTGTGGCTGTACCTGCCAGGCATTTGGGAGCAGATGGCGCGGTGCACTGGACAACCCATGCCACCTCGCTGCCGTAATTACATCTTCCTAATGGGATGTGGCTGTGGCCCAACATGGCCGTCTCTGGATTCACTGGGAGCCTCACCTAGTCATGCTACGGTTTTAGCCTAACATATCAGGGATCATTTGACACACGGACTAGGTCGAAGGGTGAGAAATTTGTCAGAAGGACAGCGACATGATTTTTTGCTGCAAAATATAGAATGGAACAACTGATCCCACTGTAACAGGATGTCCTGTAGACTAGGGCAAAGCAGGATGCGAGGGAAGAGATAATGATAAGAACATGGCTTAAATTTCCTGTGTAAATCAAGCAATGATGATGTAAACCAATTTAAAAATAGCATAGGGAAGAAAAACAATCACAAAGAGGTTCTCCAAAACTAAGATTAAATGGAGAGAAAATGGAAACTTTTACTTGAGAGATTTTTCTCCTGAAAGAACACTGTGTGTCACGTGAAGCAATCTCAATAATGTTACAAATTTTGCAGACTTTTGTACCATGGCAATATTTTAGCAATCAAAAGCCAAAGATCTCAACATGAACTCAAAGATTTCTCATCCCATATCTAGTGATTTTACATCTCGCAATTCTGCGGGGTTTTTTTTTTCTCAGATTTGCGTGATACAAACTCGCAATTCTGATTTTTTTTTCCCAGAATTGTGAGATATAAACCGCAATTGCGAGCTATAAAGTCAGAACTGCTAGACAAGCTTGCAATTCTATGAAATTAAGTCAGAATTGTGATATAAACTCACAATTCTGACATTTTTCTTATAATCGTGAGATATAAACTTGCAATTGCAAATTATAAAATCCAATTCTAAGGGAAAAAAAAGAATTTCGAGTTTATATCTCACAACTCTCACTTAATAACAGAATCAGAATTGCAAGCTCATAAGTCAAAATTCTGACTTTATTTCTCAGAAGTTGGACATTTTTTCTCAGAATTGCGAGATTTTTGTGAGAAATTGCAAGAAAAAAATAAAATTTTTTTTGAATTGAACAACTTGAACAAATTGTGACTTTTTTGCAAGAAATGGAAAGGTTTTAAATTTTCTAGCCATTTTGAGTTTATCTCACAATTCTGACTTAATTTCTCAATTGTGAGATAAAAAATTGCATTACACATTTAAAAAATAAATATAAACAAAACTTACTACTTACTACTACTACTTCCCCTAACTTACTACTATTTCCCACAAAATCATTTTTTTCCTGTTTTAATACAAATATAAAAAATGAAATTCATTCAGAAAACTTTAACAATTTCTTCTTTTCAATATATATATATATATATATATATATATACACACTCTTATTTTCTCCAGAAGTGTAAAATATAATTTCTGAGTCATACTTGCTATTTACATTAAATTTTTGAGCAATACAATTAACCTCTGAGCAATAAATGTTTCTCAAGGTAGTTGTAATTATATTCCATCCATGAATCACAAACTCATTTAGATAAATTAAATCAAGTTTGAGATCGAGGAAGGTAATGGCAGCCTTAATACTGCAGAAAACTTTCACACAAACAGATTGCCTTCATCTACTGAAAAAGGAACAAAACAAAACGCCTATTCAGGACAAACAAGCTAAAACCTACAGCAGAGTCTTTGTCAGCATCTACTGCGGGTCTGCTAAAGAACCCAGCCGGGCCAAGATGCTCGAGGCTGTCTATTTTCCACCCTGACTGCCCTCCCTTTGGGGCTGGTAAACTGAGCGGAGGGGAGGAAGGGTGTTTCATGCTACATGTTCAAGTCTCTGCTCCATGCCCAATTAATCCTGAATCGGTGAGGTGGGGATTCTGCCAAACATGTCTCTGTTGCGTGGCAAGGGCTTTCGGGCTAATGAACAGGGCTGAAAGGGGCCGAGAGCAGGGGGGAAATGCCCCCCCTAGTACTGGGAAAGGTTTAGATGGAGGGGTGTGGGTCATTTGCCGGGCCGGTCCCCATTTTAAAAGCCTGCACTAGATTTAGCATCAGTTAATGAGAGACTGGGCCGACATGATGTTATGGTAACGTTTGACAATCATTACATCAGGATTAGCGCTAGGGGGATTACATCAACCAAGCATTAGAGAGAAATCTCGCTGAAGGCATAAACGTTAGGCTCTGTTTCACCCAAACATAAGATCAACTCTGCATAAACATCTGTATTTCACAGCAGAGTAAATAAGCAAATCTTTAGCAAATCTGCAAAATCCATTTATTTACTTAGTAGTTAGGAGAGATCCAGTTGTGAAATCAAACGCTTAAAAGAATATTATGGGTTTAATACAAGAGAAGCCCAAAACTACGCATTTGCAGCATAATGTAGGTTCCTATTATTTCCTCTGTGCATAAAACGTGTTTCTATGTGAATAAATGTTGCTGATGCGTGGTCATATCATGTACAAACACAAACTCAAGTTTTAACAACAAGCCGCCAAAATAAAAGTTGTTTAACTTGAAGAAATTGTGACAGAAATACATTACTACTACTACTAATACTAATACAATTATTAATAAAGCCTGTTTTTTTTAAGAAATATTGACTAGAAAAATTATTTACCAAAAAAATGTTAATAAAATATGAGTATTTCTGAAAATAAATAAATAAATAAATAATAATAATTAAGATTTGTTTTTGTTTTTTGTAAATAAAATCAATTAATTAGTGATGATTTTGATTATTAATTTTAAGTAAAAGTAAAAATTTATGGAAAACACAAAATGAAAAAAAAAATAATAATAAAGCCTTTTAATAAACCTTCATGATTTAAATTATTTAGACATGCTTTTTGATTTTTTTTAATTTAACCATTAAAACAGATTCTAAAAAAAATGTAAATAAATTATTAAAAAAATAAGTAAAAAATAAGTAACAAATATATATTTTTAAATGGAAAAAAAATAGAATTTAGAAAAAAAATCAGAATTTAGGGAAACAGAAAATGGGTTTCATAGGGCCTTAATAATGCTCTAATTACTGAAACTAAAACCATAAAATGACTGGGAAAATTAAATTTTGAACAACGTATAGCTTATTATAGCTTATAGCTAATTTTAGCACAATTAATGTGCTTTTATAAAATTATAAATTTCAAATGTAATAAAAAAAAATAGCTACATTAAAAAACAAACAAACAATCAGCCATCAAATGAATGAATAAATGAATGAATGAATGAATGAATAAGCAAGTAAAAAAGAAAAAAAAGAAAAAAAAATGCCATACAGTTTCTGATTTAAGCTTAAAAGGGATTGTTCACCTAAAAATTAAAGTAACGTTCCAAACGTATATGCAAACAAAATTGGAGCCTATTGACTTCTATTGACCGCTCTCAAAATCCTTCTTTTATGTTCGTGAGGAGAAAAAAAAAAAAAAAAAAAAAAAATCAAACAGGTTTGGAACGACATGAAAGTGAGGTTATTATGACAAAAGTTTCATTTTTTGGCTATCTTTCATTTAGCTTTTTTAAGCATTTGCAGTTTTCACTTTTGGATGAACTCTCCCTTAAACTTGTATTGAACCTAGAATATTGCTTAATAAAATTCAACTTGTCACATCAAATTGCTATTGCATTTTTGGTACAAAGACAGTCCAAAATCCCATGCCACCTCGTCTTAATTCCTGTTAGCCCCTCTTCTCGCATTTTTTCATACTCCGACGAGCATTTAGATGTCTGGGAGTTTCTCTGACGAAGATTTGCATGTATAATTGAGGAGGACGAGTGCAAGAGTGTGTCTGGGTAGCTGCCGACAAAATGACATCATGATGAGGCTGCTTATAACATCAAACTGCATGCAAATGCACACTAAGAAACCCCTCGGCATCAGTGTCATGCAATGATACGTGACCAAATATTGTTCGAGTGTGCGAAAACATTGTGAAATATTCCTGACGCACAGAGGGCTCATTATGAGAGCGAATGTGCTCCTACACAGCTGTGGGTGAAAGAGGCCCATTGTGGCGAGCTGCATTAATCCGAGACCACACTGCCGGAGCCTAGGAGAACAGGACAGGCCCCCCTCCTTTCGTCACCTCAGTTCCGCTGGCCCTTTTGTGACTCGCTCTGCTCGGATACGGGGAGACGCATTACCTGCTTTGTTTGAATTGACTATCCTATCGTCTGCAGTGACCCACTTTGAGTGTGTCTGAGGCCCCAAACTGCGGTTTTACTGTGAAACAGCGGTTTTGTATGAGAATAACAGCTTCGAGAGGTTAATAATGAGTTACTGACAAACAGGGAAGTTAAAGATAATGAGTTTTCTGGGAAAAGGCAAACTTTTTATTCAGTTATCAAAACGACCGTAAACAGACTGACAAACTAGACCAGCTGTTCCCTCAGAATCTCCTGCTCTCTCACGCTAAAACCCTGTCACTTACAGGACATAATGACTCTCTCAATTCAAGATTGGTTCTTCAGAAGTCACAACGTGACGTGGATTCAAGGGCAACCTGGGTCTGAACACTAAGCTACAGGACAAAGTGTGTGCTTTGAGTATGTTCTCTCCCAAATCAGTCTCTTAAGCTATTCAGCTGCTTCCATTCCTGATTGAAGCAGAGACATTCTGAGAGAATCTTTATGCCATGTTTCTACTGCTTTCTCTGCTTTTTGAAAAAAAAGTATCCCCAACATGGTCAGATAATAGTGTGCGATTGTGTTTTCTTACAGGAAAAGTCTTGATAATACAATCAGTGTTTAGGACTAGGGTTTATTCCGATACAAAACTAGAATCAAAACAAAACAAATTTGACAAATTTGAATTAGCTAAGTGAGGAAGAAAGTCAAATTGATTTTGAATACAAATTTCAGGAAGTGCAATTTACAGAATTACAAAATAAAGAAATTTAACAGTTGAAATAGAAGTTCACCTCTAGAATTTAAATTTCCTGACAATTTACTCGCCCTATGTCATTTAAGATGTTCATGTTTTTCTTTCTTCAGTCACAGAGAAATTAAGGTTTCTGAGAAAAAAAACAGGATTTTTGTCTCCATAGTGGACTTCAATGGTGGCCAATGGGCTAAAGGTCCAAACTGCAGTTTCAATGTAGCTTCAAAGGGCTCTACACGATTCCAGATGAGGAATAAGGATCTTAGCAAAATGACTGGTCATTTTCTTCAAATAAAAATAAGAATATAAATTTATATAAATATATTTTTTTACACCAAACGCTCATCTTGCACTAGTTCTGCAATGCGCATTTGCGTCTTCACACATTTTAAAATCACGTTGGAAAAGTCATGTGTGGTTAGTTTATCATCTGTGTACTAAAAAGAGAGTGCAGGGTTAAAACTCCATATCAACTACAAAATTGTCAGACATCATAGAAGAAACAGAACAAATTGAGGCTAAATCCAATAGAACTGTGGCAACATCTCCAAGATGCTTCAAGAAATCTACCTGAAAAAACTATGTGCAAGTGCACCACGGCAAAGCCTGCTTCAAACGCAAAAGATGACCAAACAAATGTTAGTTTATTTTGGTTAATAGAAGTTAATTGATAAAGAAAACCTATTTCTGACTTTTTTTTGGACAACATCCTCATTTTACAGAATTTGTATACTTTTAACAGTACTGTAGCTTTGCAGGTAAGTTTCTTGAAACATCTTGGAGACATTGCCACAGTTCTTCTGGATTTAGTCTGTCTCAGTTTGTTCTATTTCTTCATGTAATTCCAGACAGACTGGATGATGATGAGATCAGATCTCTGTGTGGAGCACTGGCTCACAGTCAGACTCACTGGATTATTATAATTAATGGCAAAATGAATGTTTGGTAATGTAAACTGATATTTCCTACTGACACACAACAGCAAAATATATAAATAACTGACGTAAAACCATTTTTAGCTGGTGAAAATACTAGTGTTGCAATCATTTTGTCCACCAATGTAAATAAATAGCAGTGAGTTCTCTAAAGATTGCTAAATTAGGTGACAAGTGTGCAAAAAGGCCAAAATAAAAAAGCAATACAAAACAAATAAACAAACTGCATACTCACTTTTGTCTAAAGCTACACCAGGTTTTATACCTTTATGAACTGTGTTTGTCTTGTCTGGATAAATTGGTTTCATCTAAAGGGATTAGTTCATAATGCCAACAACAATTCCTCAGGCTAATGTTATCGATGCAAGATAAACCCAGTCAGCAAAACGGCAGCAGTCTCAGCCACACCATCTTGGTCTTTCAACCTTAATTTTCCCCCTCAGATCAATAAAGTCTGTCTGAGGTGTTTTTTTGTACACACACACACTCTGAATTATCAAAATTTTCTTTACTTTTATTTTAAGAAAGTTTGTAGAAATTATCAAAAAGAAAAAACACTGTAAATCAACAGGCCCTGCATTTTCAGCACTACTATCTGAAGAAAAGCAATGAAAACTCTGGGAAAAAGTTCCTAGCAGAGCTGATTTCAGAGAAAAAGAGTGGCTGGCTGTCAGGACTCAGCTCTGTGCCAGTGTGCATATGGGCCTGCGGGCAGGATGGCGGTGATGAGCAGTGGGACCGGCTAATCAAGAGATTAAGGTCAGAGTGATGAAAGGTTACACTGCTGAGGACGGTGGCTTAGACCCCAGGGGACATGACCAGGTAAGACTGAACTGGATCAGAAAGCGGGACAAACAGCGGGAGACGCAAAAGACAGAAAGAATGCTGCATTCCACTTCCTGCCTGACAGTGATGCATTAAAGTAATAACATGAGCCGAGACACAATTCAGAGCCAATAATCAAAATAACACACATCCTATCACTGCTTACTGGAAATGCTGTACTTTTTATCTTAAGTATATCCATATATTTCAGAAATATATATGTACTAGATAGATTGATAGACAGATAGATAGACAGAGAGACAAAATGACAGACAGACAGAACGAACGATAGATAGATAGACAGACAGACAGACAGAACGACAGATAGAGCGACAGACAGACAGAACGACAGAGCGATAGATAGATAGACAGACAGACAGACAGATAGAACAGAACGACAGAACAATAGATAGACAGATAGATAGATAGATAGATAGAACAACAGTCAGATAGATGGATGGATGGATGGATGATGGATGGATGGATGGATGGATGGATGGATAGAACAACAGAACGATAGAATGATAGAACGACAGATGGATGATAGATAGATAGATAGATAGATAGATAGATAGATGGATAGATGGATAGATGGATAGATGGATGGATGGATGGATGGATGGATGGAACAACAGAATGATAGATAGATAGATAGATAGATAGATAGATAGATAGATAGATAGATAGATAGATAGATAGATAGATAGATAGATAGATAGATAGATAGATAGATAGATAGATAGATGGATGGATGGATGGATGGATGGATGGATGGATGGATGGATGGATGGATGGATGGATGGAACAACAGAATGATAGAATGATAGATAGATAGATAAGAACGATAGAACAATAGATAGATAGACAGACAGACAGACAGATCGATAGAGCGATAGATAAGAACGATAGAACAACAGACAGACAGACAGACAGACAGACAGACAGATCGATCGATCGATAAGAACGATAGAACAATAGATAGATAGATCAATAGATAAGAACGATAGATAGATAGATAGATAGATAGATAGATAGATAGATAGATAGATAGATAGATAGAACGACAGATGGATGGATGGATGGATTGATGGATGGACAGATGGATAGATAGAACAACAGAACGATAGATAGATAGACAGACAGACAGACAGACAGACAGACAGACAGATAGATAGATAGATAGATAGATCAATAGATAGATAGATCGATAGATAAGAACGATAGAACAATAGATAGATAGATAGGTAGATAGATAGATAGATAGATAGATAGATAGATAGATAGATAGATAGATAGATAGATAGATAGATTTTTTTTTTTTCAGAATCATTCTATCATTGTTAATTTTGTGTGTGTTGTCTGGATTGGAGGAACAACTATCAGCACTGCAAAATGTATTAAAGAAGTATCAGCAGGCAACAGATGGTGTGATGAAGTGATGACAAAAATTACTGGCATAAAGAAGAATAGAAAACTTTGTGATAAAGCCATTTAAAGACAGCTTTAATCATATTATGTGCACAAATCAATCCTTTGTCAATCATTTGAGGGACACTTTCCTGACAGAGAGAGAGAGATAAAGAAAGGAAGGCCAGGACAGAGGAAGAAAATGCCAGAGCAAAAGCCTTTGCATCATCATATGACAATCCAAGTGATCTGACAGACTCTGACAGGCAGATTCTCTCCACTGAAACGTAAACCATCTTAGGGGGCCATTTTCTATTTTATCCTTAAGCTTCGTGACCTCCTACCCTCCGGCCTGCCAGTAACCATCAAGACACCCCTCCGGCGCACACACATACACGGAACAGACGCTTTCCTCTGCTGCCCCCACCACCCCTGATTAGATGCTGAGGAATTCCAGCATAAATGCAGCTGTCAGCTTGGCTCTCCTTCCCACCAGACCAGCCATCTCACGGATAAAGGAGAAAAAAGACAGAGAAGGCGGGGGGAAAAAAACAGATCCGGAGCCAGGCTCAGAACATAGCGTGGATGCCCCCTTTCTGGCCCGGCCTGCTTTAGCCTGCCTTATCCCTCACATCACCTTATTTGATGGACAACAAGCTGAGAGCTTGTGACAGTGTCCTAAACAAACACTCCTCTAGACCTTAATTGCTCTGATCAGTCTATGCTAATGCTTTTCAGGTGTATGGTACAGTGTCAGTAGGGGCTTAACCTGCTGGCTAATCAAGAACTTCATGTTCCTTGTATCCACGTCCCAAGAGCCCCACTCCCTAAAAGACTGAACAGTTATCCTTAAATCCTTTTCTCTTTCTGAAGATTCCTCTCCTAAAGACTTGGGTTTTAGAGGTCTTTGAAAGGAGGGGAAGTCCTGACACCCGAGTGCCTTCCTGAAGGGTTAACGAGGGTTTAGGGAAGGAGGTGGCTCTCGCTTCGACACTTTCATTTATTGAACCATTAGGGGGAATTAATACAAAGCTGAAAGAATGGGATTCAGCCTTTGGGCATGGACTGATTCTGAAAGTGTTTTTTTTTTTTTTTTTCAAGGTGAGGAAGCCTTGGGTTAATATGGAGACATTAATATCAAAGGACACGTGTGTCGTCTTCTACAAAATTAGTCATGTTAAATTATAGACAAAGGAGGATAATTGGTCCAATTAAAGTGTGGGATTTGGTAGTTCTGCTATTAGTTACTGCATTAATCTTTGCCAGTCTGGGCCAGAGGTTTAAAGAACCACATAAGGTCTTACGGTTGAACCACTGATGTCACATGGACTACTTTAATGATGCCTTTACTTCCTGCTTATTCCGAGGTCAGATCCAGTCTGTATCTTGATCAGATGGTCAGTGGAGTTCCCTGATCCAGTCCATGTCCAGATGGACATGGGTCAGCACATATAGACCACCTCTACAGGTATAAACTGCTTATATGTTGGTCAGAGGAGAACTGACCCCCTGACTGAGCCTGGTTTCTCCCAAGGTTTTGATTCCTTGCCACTGTCACCTATGGCTTGCTCAGTTGGGGACAATCAATTTATTAATTTGGAATTACTGATTAATTTCCTTCAACTAAAATTATTTACCGTTTCTTTTTTGCATTATTGATATATTACCTTCCTATTTGATAATGTAAAGTTGCTTTGACACAATCTGTGTTGTAAAAAGCGCTATATAAATAAAGGTGACTTGACTTGACTTTCTGGGCCTAGAACATGGTAGCTGCGTTGCCATCTATGCAGGGTCAGAAAGCTCTCGGATTTCATCAAAAAATATCTTAATTTGTGTTCCGAAGATGAACAAAGGTCTTATGAATTTGGAACAATGACAGAATTTTTATTGAGAACATTTTCACTGAGAAAAGAGCACTGCTATATGTGTAAGACTTAAGAAATACAAAACTATGGCTACTATGGTTTTCGTTTAAATACTTTCTTCTCCAAAAAAATTTCCACAGACCCTCTAGCATCCCAATTTGAAAACCCTCATTTCCGGAAACTAGCTTTGGTGCCGCTAGCGGAGCAGAAGTTGCAGGTCATGCCTCAAGGATTCTGTGCAAGCAAGATAATGAATACTATTTAAACACATGTCTCCTGCGCAACGACAACATTCTTGAGTCTCATCCTGCACTGATGTCTCACAACCACATTCCTAGCATGAACAAACAGTGAGATAACTCTGAAACCAAACACAGCATAAGAGAGAGAGAGAACAACCAGATATTACTGGCGTGTCAGTTTCCAAGCCAAGCTAGCAATGTCTTTATTCAAATCCGGAGCAGAACGTTCCAAAAGTGATTACGATCGCCTTTTGCAGTTTGTAACCCGGAGCCTGAGAGAGCTGAAACCTGACGACAACAACAAAGAGGCCGAAACTCTCACCGCTCTCTAATGTCACAGGACAGCAAGATAAATGCTGAGACACACGGTTTGTTGTTTGGGGACCAACAAAAGCCAAAACAAATACAAATGCATATCCCTCATAAAAAAAAGCATACAGGAAGGGAGATGAGGCTGCTCTCAGCAGGGGGGAAGGAATACCTGGGCCCGGGGCCTTGGAGAGCATGTTTAATCAAATGGACTCTGGTCTCTGTGAGAGGAAGTAGAACTAATGAAGGGGGCAGAGAGGCAGAGGCTGTGGGAGCGATGATGCATTGAAAGTACAACTCCACCAAAAACATGTTTTTTATTTGTTTCGCGGAGGTGGAGGTCTTGTGAAGGGAAAACAGGGAGTGGAAGCGAGCAGAAAGATACTTTAGAAAGTGCGTAGAAAGGATGTTGGTACTTCATCTTACATTTACAAGGTGGATGTGCTATAATGGCATGCTCTCTATTGATTTGCTCTCCCATGGCACACGTTTGCAGAAAAAGGACTTTCACATCGATTCTAAGACTTCTTTGGAAAAAAAAAAAGATATGAGCTACATGAGCGAGACGGTTGACTAAAGAGAAGGGAGCGAGATACCCTCCGTGAGCTGTTATCATCCAAAGGCCCGAGTTTTCCTTCACAATAGATACCGGCGCATCACTTTCAGAGCTGTATTGTGGGTCTCCATTGCAGCGAGGTGAATATTAACATGCAAATCGACCTGCGCGCTCTAAAAGTGGAAGCCAGCCAAGCATTTACTGTTAAAAATCCCCCATATTCTTCACTCTCATGCTAAATTTGCGAGGCCATGTAAACATCTATTTTAGTCAAGCTTGAGAGGATGAGAGAACAGAGGGACTGTTAATATTCTCTGCCTTATTTATATTCATAGTGGGACAATGCTTGAGGGAGAAATACAGGACAAGAAAGACGAGGGAAAAATTCAAGAGCGCGGGAGAGAGAGCGAACACAAAGAGCGGAGTAGAATTTGTGACTCGAGGCGGAGCTGGTAGAGCTGAATGTCTTTAGAGAGCAGCGTTGGACGAGAACGAGAGATGACCGAAGGAGAAAACCCAAAGTCGATTTGCTTCGCTCTTGTTTCCCCTCGGCCACCGCTGACATCTTTGTTTGGCCGCAAGTATGTCCCAAGTTCAGAGGATAAGAAGAGTTAGGGACGTCTGCGGCACATTCGACACTCTTCAGAGTAAGAAAAATACAGTCTAATCAAACTTTCATGGCAGACTCTGGATGTAGAGAGGTTGCTGCGTCTCAAAAAAAAGGAAAAATCGAGATCAAATGCACGAAGGCCGGGGATCTTTTCAAAGTCTAAAGCCGCAGGGTTTTTTCTAACTCTCACATCCTCTAAAGCAGAAAAAAACCCTCAAATCCATGTATGTAAATGGCGGCGCTATGTCAAGGAGCTGATTTGAACGGTTGTGGCAACCAGAGAGTGGAGGTTATTCATGTACGCGGGCATCCGAGGTAGACATCACAATTGGGACTCCATGCACGTTACCAGGCTCTCCGTGTACGCCTGCGGGTCCTTCCCTCGCTAGAGCTCTCAAACTAGGACAGCGTCTGAATTCACCCACTATCCTTCTCAAGAGCACTCAAGAACTGAAACGTGCCTTAGGTTGGGACATTAAAAGTGTGTTTCCTTCAGAGCATTCGGAAGGTTAGGTTCACGACTGAATGAGACCGGGAAAGACGCGCGTTTGATTTTAAGAGATGTTAGTCGTCCGGAGATTGGTACAGTAGCAACTCACATGGTGTAAAAAGGACACGCAGAGTGCTTCCCTCAGGCACGAGTGCTGCTCCCATTACTGGGATCTTTCCTCACTCTTACAAACCAAAAAAATCCTCCTTCTAAACTAACCTTCCTTTGACCCGTCTTAACAGACACCCCAGCGCCATGACGGAGAAAGTTGAGGCGATCTTATAGATCCTGCAAATGAGTGAAGTCATTATTCGTGGCGCTCTCTCTTGTACCTAAACAGCTAAGAGAAAGAAAAGCATCAGTTCACATTCTCTCAAGCCAAAAGGTTGGTTTCCACAGCAACCCTATTGCGACAAACGGAAAACAATCAGTAATCCTTACAAAAGACCTTCCGATGACATTCATTCCCTGTCTGTGATAGTACTTGTCTGTATATTCTATTTAACAAGAAAACAATCTAACGCTAGGAAAAACAAAAACTAGGGATATCAAAGCTAACATCTTAATGAAGAGGTTTTCAAAAAATGAAATCTTTGTATGATCCCTTTACTAAAAAACAAAAACAACTACATATTATATGACACACACACGCACACGCACACACACACACACACACACACACACACAGTAAATATTACACAAATTTTTGACATGTTTAAACATGTATACGTGTAATATTTGCTTTGAATTAGGGCTGGGTAAATGATAATTATTACGATATAAATTTCCTCGATAAAACAATACCAGAAGTATGAAAAAACTACACAGACTTTCATGTAGGCATTGAGAAACCTTCATGTGCTCATAGAATCTTTCGCAGAAACCATTGCGTGTTCATAAGAAACTTTTGTGTGCGCACGGGAAACTTTTGTGCGCACGGGAAACTTTTGCGTGCTCACAAGAAACTTCTGCTTGACCACAAGAAACTATTGCGTGCTCACAATTAACTGTTGCATCTGCACAATAAATTATTGAAACTGCTATATGTGAAACTTTCATGTGCACACGAGAAACTATTGCATGCTCACAATTAACTTTTGTGTTTCCACGAGAAACTATTGCATGCTCACAATTAACTTTTGTGTTTCCATGAGAAACTATTGCATGCTCAATTAACTGTTGCGTCTGCACAATAAACTATTGCGTGCTCACAAGAAACTTTTGCATGAGAAACTTTTGCGTGCTCACGAGAAACTTTTGTGTGTGCACGAGAAACTATTGCAAGCTCATGAGAAACTTTCACGTTCACACAAGAAAATACTGTGTGCTCACAAGAAACTTTCGTATTCGCATAAGAAACTATTGCGTGCTCATGAGAAACGTTCACGTTCGCACAAGAAACCATTGCATGCTCACAAATTTCTAAAATGTGAGAAATTCATTGGTATTTTCAGAAACAAAAGTAAGTATAATTTATAAATGTAATGAAAAGCTAACACATTTCTAAAGGTTGTATTTCAGACTATTGACTGTCTATCTATTCAGATGTCAAGGCTATTTATAATTATTTCAAAACTTTTTCAAACAAGGCTTTGTCAAGTCAACATTTAAAGTTTGCCCTGACAAACTTTGCTATTCTAGTTAAAAAGTACAGTTATACAAGGTTCTTTGAAGTTCAGTTCCTTTTTATTCTGCCTCCTTACATTTAAACTTAATTAGCTATTCAAATTCAAGTGATCTCTAAGTGATACTTCAGTGCTGAGAGTCACATACGTAACCGCCTCAGACCATTAGCACTGTGGTCACCATCCATGTGCTGAGCCACTCAAACAAGACTCTCAACAGAGGTGAATAACAGCTGCAGAGCTGTACCTCCTCCTCCTCTTCATCTGTGCGCTAGAGACACGTTTACCGCCAGCTGCAGTCTATACCAGTCAGACAATGAGAGACGCTTCACTGCCTACAGCCCTCCAAGATTGATTCCACTGCTAACATATTAATCAATATCTTAATTAACAAAACAATATTAAATGATTTCATAAAGGAGTGTTCCAGGTTCAAAACACTTAAGGTCTATCGACAGCATTTGTGGCATAATGTCGATTACGGTTACCACAGAAAATACTTTTAAGCAAAAATATCAAATACACTAAGGTTTATTAATTTACAACTGAAGTACAAGTACAAGCAATTAAATACAGTGTGTTTCAATCAAAGCTATGCATAATTGTGAGAATCACACACTGACCTTGAAAGTGAAATCCAATCGAACTTCAATTTCATGACCACAAGAAGACGAAGTCATCCACATCAAATACGCACAAGGATATCAGAAAGGTAGCAAAATCCACTGTCAGGAATTAAGTTGCATTAACGCCAAACCAGAAGCTCATCTGCTTGTAAGGAAAATTATCCTTACAAGGCTGATTTAGCTTAAATAATACACAGGTGCTTTAACAAAAATACAAGCTTCACATTTCTGCTATTAAACCTCCTGGAACACCTGTTTACTTCCGCTGTAACCGCACATGTCTACTGGAGCAGAGTGAGTTGCTATGAGGCCGTCAAAAAGTTACATGAAATGCCAACTTTATGTAAATGAGAGGTGGAAAACACTGGGCAGAAGACAATCGTTGACAGGGGAAGGCATTGACGTCTGTCATAAGACCTCATAAATCTACCGGATTTTCTGGTGTTTAAATCACATTGTTGCATAATTTGGATTTTAAATACAGTTTGAGTCTTTTTAGACTTTGACTAGTAAAATAATCAAGCCTAACTTTATAATAAAAGATATATGGTTCAACCCAGTGTTTCTACTTTATGTTGCGCTGAGATTTCCGCCCACATTCAACACTGGTTTGCACACTAGGGGTACTAAAGCACTATTTTTATGTAAAGCTGCTTTGGAACAATATGAAAACTGTAACACAAATAACACAGACTTGACTTGGCAAAGAGTTACAAGACACCATGAAAAGAGAGAAACTGCATGAGAAGTGACAGAATGTCTAAAGTCACAGCAGGGTCCCTATGCAGAGTTCTTCTTTTGATTAAAAGGCAACCAGAAGTTCTCTGCCATTTTTCCGGCATCACGTGCAGATGCACAAACATGATGCACGTTTGATTCTGGCAAGCCTGAATGTACTTCCAGGGGGGGGAAAAAAAGCGAAGGGATGGTGTTTTTCCAGACTTTCTTTCTCACACAACTTTACGTTTGATGTGAGTTTGTTTACAGAATATGATGAATCTTGAAGTCAATTTTCTCCTTCCAAATCAGAACACACACACGCACATAAAATTAAGTGAAAAACAGCTTATCAAAACATCTTATGGATCTACAACGCTCTCTAATGTTCCATTCAGTAAGCAATCAAAAATGCTTCCAGGAAAAATACCAACATTCAAATTGAACAATAATGAAAGCCGACTGCTCTGCCAAGACAAAAACAGAAACATCTGTGCCAGACGATGTAATTTATTCATTTATAGTCAGCTGAGAGACAATATTTTGATGAATAAAACAAAATTTTCCTCAAGAATGACACAATGAGAGAATCGGGCTCATATGTGCCACAGTGGAGTTCCTGGAGCAGGTGGTCTCTCCCTCGTCCCTCGTTTCCACACAGACCGTGGGGAAAAAAGCTAATGTAGTCCACAGAAAAACAGGCAAGGAGAGCCAACAGATAAAATATCTGTCGATAAAATCACTGGACGAGCTGGAGAAAAACCCCAACGCTGTTTGTCATTTGACAATGAGCACTAACTGAGGAGATTGGCTATAACTGCCGGAAATGGGCAATAAAATTCAAGTACAGAGATACAAAGTGAGACGTATTTATGCATAACTAGCCCACAGCATTGCAAACACACACTTGTGATTGTGGGTTGCATATGTTGCATGTGCCATTTGTAGAAAGCAAGGTGAAAGATGTGCTTTGCTGTGTTAATGATGTCTTTGGAAGCTTGTAGACACACACACACAAAAAAAAAAAAACATTCACAATGGGAGCCTATTTTTATCAGGATATATCATTATGTTATATGTTGCAATACTGTCATATTATTGTACTATAATATATACCCAAACATATTGTAAGCACTTTCACATTAAGTAGGGGAGAATGACGAAAAATGTGCCAATTTTTACTTATGCTTTCCTCTTGATTTTAATACAAAGATATGATAATTTAAAAAGTAATAAAAAAAAGCATATGCGTAATTAGATTTCAGAATGTCTTCCAACAACTGAAAATATAAGAAAGCACAGAAATATAACTTCTTACAGACGTATGATACTGTAGGTCCTTTCAAAGGGGGTGGCATCTCACCCCACTGCCCCATACATACTTTAGTACATACTATGTATGTGAACTCTGCAAAAGCAGCCAGATGTAGTCCAGAAAGTCTGTTTGAGGCGAGGACGAACTTAACACATAAAAGAGAATGCAGGAGAGAGGAATAGAATGAGAGAAAGAGAAACAAGTGGAAGTGTCAAGAGAGACTTTAAGGCATATATATCAGTGTCTGCACAGGAGCTGTGCTGATGTGGGAAATGCAGCCTATTGAGAATGTATTTCACTTGTGTTATTTAGACAGGAAAAGGGATCAGGAGAGGCAGGAACACAGACGGGCTCAAATGTCTATCCACAGCCGGGCACCAGCTGACATCCAGACACACAGTCTGTCTGTCAACACAAAGAACATTGCAACGGACCATAAAAGTACAATTGTGTAACAGTCAACAATGACTTGATTTGCTTATCTTTTACTCATATTACTCATATCCAAACCCATATTTATTGTTGCATTCTGTGGATATTTGAAGAATCTCCAAGATGTTTCTTCCAATACAATTCAAACATACTGTGACCAGAGGCTGTCGAAAAGCATATAAAAGAACAAAAAAGCAGCATAAAGAGAATCCATAGAATTTGTACACTACATTTCAAGACTTCTGAAGGCATTTAATAGCTTTCTGATAGAAACAGCCAAAATTGTGGACTGAAAGTCTTAAATCTAACATGGTATCTTGAAATACTATATAACACCCTATATTACTTATAGTTGTGGTCAAAAACATACACCTGTTAATAATTTTACCAAAATAACAGGGATCATACAAAATGTGTGTCATTTTTTATTTAGTACTGACCTGATTAAGATATTTCACATAAAAGACATTTATAAAAAAAAACATAAACGAGAAAATAAAAGTTGACCTGAGAACTTAAACTGCTCATTGTTCTTCAGAAAAATCCTTCAGGTCCCACACATTCTTTGGTTTTTCAGCATTTTTGTGTATTTGAACCCTTTCCAACAATGACTATATGATTTTGAGAACTGAGGGACTCATATGCAACTACTACAGAAGGTTTAAACACTCACTGATGACCAGAAGGAAAAACAATGAATTTAGAGCCAGGGGTGTAAACTTTTGAACAGAATAAAGATGTGTACATTTCGTCGCCTTAGAATTATAAGGTTCTATCTGACATTTTTGTCAAAATTGAGTTATTCACATATTTGTATTCTGTGACAATTTATTTACATAATGTGATGTTTCTTATGTAAGCTGTGTACATTTTGGGCCTTTTTTTAGAAAACAAAAATGGTTCTATCTACAGATGTCTATGGGACGCAAAAACTTTGAAGCTCAATATCTCAAAAGTGCTCAGAATGGAGACAGAACCTTATAATTCTAAGGCGACAATTTGTCTTGTTTTACCTAAATATCATATTTTTTTTCATTCAGTACTGGCCTTCAGAAGCTACAAAAGACACATGTTTCCCAGAAGACAAAATAAGTTAAATTTACCCTGATCTTCAAATTCTTATTTTCAGCCCCTGGCTCTTCACGCATCGTGTTTCCTTTCGAAGCATCGGCGAGCATTTAAAACTTCTGTAATAGTTGCATATGAGTCTCTCAGTTGTCCTCAGTGTTAAATAATGGATCTCAAAATCATACAGTTATTGTTCGAAAGGGTTCAAATACAGAAAAATCAAAGAATCTGTGGGACCTAGAGTATTTTTCTGAAGAAAAACAGGCACAGGCAAACTCATGCACAACTATCACTTTAAAAAATTCAGATAACAAAACAGTATTGAGAATCAAGTGTATGTAAACTTTTGAACAGGGTCCTTTTTATAAATTCAACTATTATTTTCTCGTATTTTGGTAAAATAATTAACATTGTGCAAATTCTGCAAGGTGTAGAGTATGTAAACTTTTGACCTTAACTGTATTAAGTTAAAATGATATTTAATTAAAAATAATAATTATTATTATATGAGCAATCAGTAGAATTTATTCATTTCTTTTGCATTTATTATTTACTGTCACAATATGCTTTCACTGTATAGAGATGAGCAGCTCAGACAATCTTTTTTGTTTGAAAGAACATAAGAATGAGCACATGAATTTAGGCTTTTATTCTTGGATGAGCTATCCCTTTAACAGAACGAGCAAGCAAAATAATTAGGATCCACGGCAAAGCGATGTGATGTGACAAAACCATCAATCACTGGCAAGCATTTAATAGGATGCTTTCAATTTCAGATCCCCTCCCAGAATTTTCATCTGACGTGAGTGACACGTTACTCTTGCTCCGCTTTGTGTGTCTCCCTTGTCATTTAGAGTGAGCTGATATATTCCACAGGATGTTTCAACAACCCCAGATCAACTATGAGCCAGAAAGCACGGCCCCGAAAAAGACAAAAGAGCTTCGTTCGGCGGTCTCTAATCAGCAGAGGACGGCGGTGTATGAGCGCAACCGAACGCCTCTCTCCATTCCAGACAGCATTTAACATCGCTCCTAATTACCGCACCAAGGCATCACAAAGAAGCACTTTAGCTCGGCGCAGCATACCACACTTTCATTAAGGCAGAATGTTACAAAAGGACACGTATTGGAAACCTTCATCTCCATTTCAAAAGTATTTCTATTTTGTTCCTGGTGGAAATTAACCCGAGAAACAAAAAACGCTCTCTAAATCGTATCTCGGTTTGACTTGTTTGACAGAACATGCATCAACACATGAGCATCCCGAAGGGTTGAGGTGAACTAGGAAAATCAGCCAAGAATCTGCAGTCCATTATTCCAACCAACCTCTCCACCTACATGCAGGTTAATGTACCAAGTGGTAACGGCTGAGACGGAGCCTAAAAGCAGCCGCTGGCACTTATCTGGCTGTCAAGGCCGCGGCGGAGACATCTAAAGGGAAGGTGTAATGTTTCAGAGACTGAAGGCGCGAGCCTGCCCATCGCCTCCCCTTAGAAATCATTAAACTGTCTGTCACATCTAGACAAAAGAAGAGCTCATTACAGTGCGCAGTGGCGATAATGTAATGTCACGCTGAACACACCCAGCCATTGGCTCTTCCGTTTTCAACTCAAATACACATGATGCAATTTTATGACCCGTAAAGTTACACAATAAAGCCATAAAGGACCAAAAAAAGCACAAGAGCAAAAAGAAAGGAAAAAAATATTAGATGAGGAGTAAACATTGATTTTAATGGATGCATCAGAATCCCTTTATGTGGATTCAGCCTTGACAAAAAGCTAAATAAGACAAGAAATATTTGTTTCTATAATTTAAACTGCTAACAAAAAGAAACAATAAACTACTTAGTAAATATACTTTGTTCTAGCTTTTTTTTAACCAGTTCCCAAGTTATTATGTAGATGAGATTAAAACTGTGCACTGAAATTTACATGTACTGAAGAATTGAATGGAGATTGACTAGGCATACTAATGTATCCCTGATGTTTACTATGTTGCTATGTGGTTGCTAGGGTGAATGGGGTGGTTGTTAAAGTGCTTTGGAAGGTTGACAGGTGTTGCTCACCGACTCAAGTCAAAAAATGAACAATTTAGTCTCTGTGTTATTCTGGTTGTGTTTTTTAATAGTTCAAACAGTAGGTTATGGGTTCAAGTCCCAGATAATGCATTAACTAATAAAACGCATGAATTACATCCAATGCAAGTCAAATTCATACATGTAAATGCCTGATCTCTACATTGTAAAAAATGCTAAATGTAAAAATTTAAACCATTAAAGACTGCAAAAATACAACAGTAAAAACCTGTTAACTGGTTAAAGGTAAATTCCCTTATTACATATATATGATGAAAAACTGTAACAGATCTATCATTACATTTCATATAATAATATACTGTAAAAAGTAACATTTTTGAAAGTAAAAAAGAATAATTATAGAACTAACGGTCACATTTTCCCATAATTCCCAGTGTAACACTTCACAATTGATGGTTTCTTGTTTAAAATGATTTTTAAAGGGATTGTTCACCCCAAAACTGAAAATTACCCAATGATTTATTCACCCTTTAGCCATTCTAGGTGTATATGACTTTCTTCTTTTAGACAAATACATTTGGAGTTATATTAAAAAGTATCCTGGCTCTTTCAAACTTTATAATGGCAGTAAATGGATGTTGAGATTTTGAAGTCCAATAAAGTGCATCCATCCATCATAAAAAGTACTCCACACAGCTCTGGGTTGTTAATTAAGGCCTTCTGAAATGAACCGATGTGTTTCCTGATGTTGAACTGATGTTTTCCTTTGCTTTAAATAAAACTTGGTTCTTATGAGACTAGAATATTCACACTGGAGCTTATACCTACATCCTTGGGTTTATAAAGTTTTACACATTTTTTTTACACAAACACATCGTTTCGCTTAAAGGATCACTACACTTTTTTTGAAAATAGGCTCATTTTCCAACTAGAGATGAGTTTTACAGTTTTTAAATCCATTCAGCCAGTCTCCGGGTTTGCCGTTAGCACTTTTAGCATAGCTTAGCATAAATCATTGAATCTGAAACAGATTAGACCATTAGAATCTCATACCTATGGTACGGCAGCAAAGTTCCCTGATTATTACGCCAGAACAAGAGTGTAGTTCCTATCCATATCAGCTTGGAAAATCGTAACTATTAATTTTCTGTCGGTCTTAGTACACAATGTAACTATAGAAGAGTCAAGTTTTAAATATCGAAAAATATTTGGTCATTTTTGAACGGGATGCTAATGGTCTGATCAGATTCAATGATTTATGCGAAGCTATGCTAAAAGTGCTACTGACAAACCCCGGAGATCGGCTGAATGGATTCAAAAACTGTAAAACTCATCTGTTTAACACTAGGGGAGTTGGAAAATGAGCCTATTTTCAAAAAAATGGAGTGTTCCTTTAAGGAGGCCTTTATTAACCACCCAGAGCTGTGTGGAACACTTTTTATGATGGATGGATGCACTTTATTGGACTATTGAATATCAACATTCATTCACTGTCATTATAAAGCTTGGAAGAGCCAGGACATTTTTTAAATAAAAATCTCCAGTTGCATTCGTCTGAAATAAGAAAGTCATATACACCTAGGATGGCTTGAGGGTGATTACGGCTTATCACAAATATTATACAGAACAATCTGTGAAACAGTGTATGATGCGCTACATATCACAGTAGGTAATATTTACCTTGACATTTTGAAGAACAGGTTTGAATTGCACCTCAGCAAAGCAACCGTGAAAAAAGAAGTCATTAATAGAATCTTAATTAGTGAAAGTGGATTAGACAAACTTCAGTGATCTCCAACAGAGAAACACCTGACGACAGAGAGGCTCATGGGACTGCTCACTGCTAGACGCACACGACTGAGCCCCTCAGAGACATGTTAATAGAATGTTCCCGTGCTAGCTAACCGCTTTAGCTCTGAGCGCGTGGAGCTGGGCTGGATTTACAGTTTAAACGCCTCAAGGGAATTGACTTCAAAGTAAAGTTGACTAAAAACGTCTTTAAGTCGCTGCCAAGTTTCAATAGTTTTATCTTCTGACATGAGAAGAAAAATGCCTTTTGGTAGGAGATTAGAGGAGAGCCATGCTAGCCAGTAAGCACATGCACGATGCTGACACATCTGTGAAGGAGCGCATCGTCTAGAAAGCATTACTTTCTACTTTAAACATGGTGTATAAAGTAAATCATAAATGTCACGAAAACATCTGTCGAATGTCGTTCGAAGATCCAATGGGGAACACTTTAACAGATTAGCTAGCGATTACATCTGCAAAATGAGATCTTCCATATGAAAACACACGCAGCAAACAGACGTCTAGAGCTAAGTGCATGCACTATAAGTGCCGTCGTACATCCAAACCCAGTTCCTGAGAGCTTCCACTCGGAAGTACCGCATCATCCCCTCTGCATCTTTTCATTTCCTGTTTGCATGGGTTTAGAAGGAATGTTCTGAACCGGCTGAGCAGCACTGGAATGTATACATACTGAAATAACTGTCCTGTGAATTCCACCAAGCAAAATCTGCTTTGTGTTTCAAGTCTAAAACTTGCAGGAAGCCATTCTGTAGTCCCTGTCAATTACGTGGATATGACTTACTGTCCTCTCCTGTGGCACCTGCTGCAGAACATAAAGCAGAAAGACATTGTACAACCTAGAAATAGAGAAAGAGAGGGCAGATATTGTCTGGTTCCTTGCACACTAACATACACATGCCACACTCATCTGTCCGACAAAGAGACAGATGTATTCACACACACTGAGTTAGAACCCAGGTGTGTCTCATTTCTGGGCATGATAAGTGTGAGATCTATCCCAGCATGCATCTGTCTGACACCTCTGCTATGGAACTGGGAAATTCATCTCCTCGGTTTTCTCCCGGATACCTCCAGCACACTGTGCTGGAATGTGCATGTGGAGACTGACCGGGGCCGGAACGCCCTCCCTGTGGAGGCTTCTTCCTTTTCTGTCTCAATACATCTGCCAGCGTCTCACAATCATAATAATAACAGACCTATAATACCAGTAAGCCTGTCAGACCGGCACAGCTCTTTAACTCAAACAGACCCCTGGTCTGCATTTCAACACAGCTGGCAAACCACATGCACTCAGAGGAGTGAATAATTCATACATTTGTGAAATAACACGCATGATGCCAGATATGAGGTAATCTAGCGACCTACTCTCATATGCACATGGGATTTTAGAGACAAAGAAAAATGCCTACATAAAACCGGGACCAATACAAATAGAGTTCTGTGTATAAGAACTAAGGTTTTATCATAAAACATTTCAGACAAAATTTAAGAAGAAAAGAGAATGGGACAAGAAGACAAAAAGTGGGCAAGATGAGATCCAAGGAGTTGAGAGGAAAGGAGAGATGAGATGAAATGAGATCCAAGGAGACGAGAGGAAAGGAGAGATGAGGCAAAATAAGATGCAATGAGATGATAGGAATAGAGAGACAAGACAAGATGAGACGCAAAGAGATGAGACTAAATGAAATGCAAGGAGATGATAGGAAAGGAGAGACAAGACGAGATGAGAGGAAAGGAGAGACAAGACAAGATGAGATGAGATGCAAGGAGACGAGACAAGATGAGATACAAGAAGATGAGAGGAAAGGAAAGATGAGACGAGATGCAAGGAGATGAAACGAGATGAGATGTAAGGGGACGATACAAGATGAGATGAGACGAGAATGAGATGCAAGATGAGACAAGATAAGACGCAAAGAGATGAGAGGAAAGGAGAGATGAGATGAGAGGAGATGCAAGGAGACAAGACAAGATGAGATGCAAAGAGATGAGACAAGAGGAAATGCAAGGAGATGATAGGAAAGGAGATGAGACAAAATGAGATGCAAGGAGATCAGAGGTAAGGAGAGACGAGACGAGATGCCAGGAGATGAGAGGAAAGGAGAGGCAAGACAAAATGAGATGAGATGCAAGGAGATGAGACAAGATGAGATACAAGAAGATGAGAGGAAAGGAAAGATGAGACGAGATGCAAGGAGATGAGACGAGATGAGATGTAAGGAGACGATACAAGATGAGATGAGACGAGAATGAGATGCAAGATGAGACAAGATAAGATGCAAAGAGATGAGAGGAAAGGAGAGATGAGATGAGAGGAGATCAGAGGTAAGGAGAGAGACGAGACGAGATGCCAGGAGATGAGAGGAAAGGAGAGACAAGACAAACTGAGATGAGATGCAAGGAGACGAGACAAGATGAGATACAAGAAGATGAGGGAAAGGAGAGATGCAAGGAGATGAGACGAGATGAGATGTAAGGAGACGATACAAGATGAGATGCAAAGAGATGAGACAAGAGGAAATGCAAGGAGATGATAGGAAAGGAGATATGAGATGCAAGGAGATCAGAGGTAAGGAGAGACGAGACGAGATGCCAGGAGATGAGAGGAAAGGAGAGACAAGACAAAATGAGATGAGATGCAAGGAGACGAGACAAGATGAGATACAAGAAGATGAGGGAAAGGAGAGATGCAAGGAGATGAGACAAGATGAGATGTAAGGAGACGATACAAGATGAGATGAGACGAGAATGAGATGCAAGATGACACAAGATAAGACGCAAAGAGATGAGAGATGAGAGACGAGATGCAAAGAGATGAGACAAGACGAGATGCCAGAAGATGAGAGGAAAGGAGAGACAAGACAAAATGAGATGAGATGCAAGGAGACGAGACAAGATGAGATACAAGAAGATGAGAGGAAAGGAGAGATAAGACGAGATGTAAGGAGAGGATACAAGATGAGATGAGACGAGAATGAGATGCAAGATGAGACAAGATAAGACGCAAAGAGATGAGAGGAAAGGAGAGATGAGACGAGAGGAGATGCAAGGAGACGAGACAAGATGAGATGCAAAGAGATGAGACAAGAGGAAATGCAAGGAGATGATAGGAAAGGAGAGATGAGACAAGATGAGAGGAAAGGAGAGACGAGACAAGATGCAAAGAGACGAGACAACACAAAATGCCAGGAGATGAGATGAGAGGAAAGGAGAGACGAGACAAAATGAGATGAGATGCAAGGAGACGAGACAAGATGAGAGGAAAGGAGAGACACGACGATGAGAGGAAAGGAGAGACACGACGAGACAAGACAAAAAGTGAAGGGATGAGGTTTGGATATCGGAAACCGATTTCAATTCCAGAATTGGATACTTAAGGTCCGGTTTAAGGTTTATAGTTCAGATATAAACTCTGATATGTACGGTAGAGATCAAAATAGAGTAAATCATCCTTTTGAAAGTAATTTGACATTCCAAATAATGTTAAAGATTTATTGATTATGTTATTAGGTGGTGAAAAGGGGATGTTAATAATGTATTTGTCTTTGATCAAAAACATTCAAAAACACTGATTCATCTAATAATGAACCAAGTAAATCTTGAGTGAGTCATTGTGATTTTGTTTAGTTGTCTAAAGTTTTTTTTTTCTTCAGAATCATGAGAGAACCACAACTTCCATTAAAAAAAAAAAACAACAACAACAACAACAACAACAACAACTGAATTTATCCAGAATCATGCAGCAAACAGCTCTTAAGCGAATCCAGTTTTCATGTAGCCTGTTGATTTTTGTTCTTGGTATTCAACTGCAACTAAATGTTTTGCAAAAAAAGAAACAGAATAAATATTCTTGATATAATTTTATAGTCACATTAGAACTGAAACTGGGAATCAAAAAGAATCAGAATCGATAAGCAGAATAGGAATCGGAATTAATATAATTCAAACAATATCCAACCCTAGAGATGAAACAAGATGAGATACAAGGGACGAGAAGAGATGAGATTAAAAAAAGACGTAAAATGAGAAGAGGAGTGACAAGAAACAGAAGACATGATGAAGTGAGACAAGGAAGATTGACAAGCAAAAAAGACAAGGTTAAATAAGATAACACAATAAGAAAAAATAAAAGAAAAAACTAAATGACAAATGTAAAAAAAAAAAAAAGATGAGCAGAAAAGGAAAAAGAAGAGACAAGTTGGCAGGAAATTTTGGCCCAAATCTTGAACCAGATCTTTCTAGAATCAAAAAGATATAGCATTACCAATGTGGGCCAATTCCTAAACAAATGATTCTGTTATTTTAATAATTAGATGAAAGATAAATTGTTGGATTGAATCAGATTGAAACATTGCCATGTATAATGTTTTGTATGATACAATATGAGAAGAGAAGAGAAGAGAAGAGAAGAGAAGAGAAGAGAAGAGAAGAGAAGAGAAGAGAAGAGAAGAGAAGAGAAGAGAAGAGTAAAAAGAAGAAAAGAGAAGCATCTTCTTTGCCAGGCGTCTATCATGTCTCCATGAGGGGCCCCCCATAAGTGCTCATGTCTTTCCCACGACAGACTGTTTATTAGTTTTGCCCTTTCAGAAGCTCTGCTGAGGGACCCAGCCATGATTAATGTTTAATGAAGGAGCTGACACCACTTCCAATTCAGCCTCTGTCTACCTGAGACAGATACCCAGGGCTTCAGGTAATTGAAGTCACAATGAGTCTCTTTTGACTGGAAAAAGAGTCGAAAACAACAACCATCAAGGGAGGTGGAGGAAAGTTCATAAAAGAGCGCAACAAAGTTCATAAATACAAGGACAAAACAAAAACAGAATGCAGTTGGCAACTTTTAATGCAATTCAGAAAGTTGATCACAGACATGAAGCCAATAAAAATGTGTCTGTGGAGCCTGACAGCTTCATTCTGACCTCATTCAACAATCAAACACCTATTTTATTTATTCCTTCGTCTCTTTCTTTTGCTGGAAGTCTATCGAGAAGTACGGAAGGATTATATAAGCCTGTGTTTTTAAACTACGAAGGCAGGAATCTTCAGTTCCCACAGTGACTAAAGGTTAACAGCTATACAGATGAATAACGAGCCCCATGACAGTTAACTTTATGATTATAGATCTCAACCAATGCAGGTATTGACATCCCAATAGATTGGGGATGTGATGAAAAAAGCCAACTTGCAGACTCAACTCTAGTCTGCATTGATTCAGACTAGGTAATCTGGTTCTTTTTAGTCAATCAAAATAATGCAGTATGACCAGCGTGGGCCAATTTCTAAACAAACAGATTATTATGAACCAATTCTTTTTAATCAAATCAAAAACATTGATAACAAACAGTGTACGCCAACTGCTAAAAACAACTCTTGTGAATTGATTCTTTTAGTGAACCAAAAACATGCAATGTGACTAATTTTGACCAGTTTTTTTTAAACAAATGACTCTTATGAACCAATAATTTTTAGTTAATCAAGCCCAGATTACAACCAGTGTGGGCCAATTGCTAAAATAAAACAACAGCTCTTATTAAGTTATTCTGTTAGTGAACCAACATCATGCAATGACTAATCTGAACCAGTTTTTTAAACAAATGACACGTATAAACCAATTATTTTTAATCAAAAAACAAATCACAATCAGTGTGAGCCAATTCCTAAAAAAAAAAAAACAACTCTTATAAATCGATTCTTTTAGTAAATCAAAAACATGCAATGTGACTAATTTGGACCATTTTTTAAACAAATGACTCTTATGAAACATTTTTTTTTTTTTTAGTCAGTCAATCAAAAACATATATCACAACCAGTATGGGCCAATTGCCAAAAAACAACTCTTATGAATCGATTCTTTTAGTCAACCAAAAACACACAAAGTGACAAATTTTGACCAGTTTTTTTAAACAAATGACCCTTATTAGCCTATTCCTTTTGGTCAATCAAAAAACAAATCACGACCAGTGTAAGCCAATTCATAATAAAACAACTCTTATCGATTTAGTGAATCAAAAACATGCAATGTGACTAATGTGGACCAATTTTATACACAGTCAATCAAAAACATAGATCACAACCAGTGTGGGCCAACTGCGCTAAAAAATGACTCTTATGAATCGATTCTTTTAGTGAATTAAAAACATGCAATATGACTATGGACCAATTATTTTAAGTTAAATCAAAAACATAGATCACAACCAGTGTGGGCCAATTGCTAAAAATAAATAAATAAATAAATAAAAATGTTTGTGTGAAGTGAACCAAAATCAAGCAATGTGACTAATTTGGACCAATTTTTTATGACCCTTATAAACCAATTCTTTTTAGTCAATCAAAAAAAATAGATCACAACCAGGTGAGTAAATTGCTAAAAAAAAAATGACTCCATGAATCGATTCTTTTAGTGAATCAAAACCATGCAATGTGACTAATTATGACAATATTTTTTTAAACACAACTTTTTTTTAACCTTTTTTTTTTTAGTCAATCAAAAAACAGATCACAACCAGTGTGGGCCAACTGCAAAAAAAAAACAAACAAAAAAAACAAACAAAAAAAGAAAACCTCTTATGAATCAAATTTTTAGTGAATCAAAAACATGCAATGTTGACTAATTTGGATGATTTTTTTTAAACAAATGACTCTTATGAAGCAATTATTTTTAATCATTAAAACATAGAAATAAACATAGATCACAACCAGTGTGTATCAACTGCTTAAAATCAACTCTTACGAACTGATTCTTTTAGTGAATCAAAAACGAGCAATGCGACTAATTTAGACACAAAACAGATGACTCTTATTAACAAATTTGTTTTAGTTAATCAAAACCATAGATCACAACTAGTGTGAGCCAATTGCTAAAAAAAACAACTCTTATGAATCAATTCTTTAATGAACCAGAAACGAGCAATGTGACTAATTTGGACTAATTTTTTTTAAACAAATGACTCGTATGAACCAGTTCTTTTTAATTAATCAAAAACATACAGCAAGACCAGTGTGGGTCGATTTCTGAAACAAATTACTTTTTTTGAAACAGTTCTTTTAATGAATAGTTTAAACAAACTGAAATTTCCTCAAATATATCAGAATCAAATCACTGAGGTAATGGATTCTAGTCAAAGTAGATGCCTCATTTAATCTTATACAAATGAAAATGAGTCTGTGAAGGACAAACTACAAAGGGAAAATGATAGAGTTTGTTTATTGTTGTTTAATTTACTGTTCTGTACTTTAATGGTGATCACTCATTCAATAAAAAAAGGGTAAAAGAGCCAAATAGTCACCGCAGCCACATTTTTTGGACCACTCTCAAGCTGTTTTGAGTTGATACAGTAAATGCACAGCTTGTTTAATCTGCTCAAATCCTGATTAAAATAATTCAAGCCTATTTGGAAATCCTGTTTTCCCTTTAACACCAACTTATCGCACACTTCATCTTGGTTTCTGGTCTGTAAAATGATCTCATGAGCCAAAATGGCAGAAGATTCTTTGTTCTTGTGAGATAGCCGAGAGGCTCACAGGCTCTGAGGGGCAGTGATGTCTGCCGTCTAGATATTGACCCTGCTAAGCTGTCAGCAAGCCCTCATATCTTCTCTCTCATCCATTCATCCCCATCCTTTCTTTTTTTTAGAGGAAAAGTACAAAGCAGATCTCTCTCTACACGTAGTCTCGCACACATTCGGGATGAGAAGAAGGTGGCACGGTGCCTGTGGCTCTGAGACGCCCGGCGAACGCTTAAAAAGAGTAATGGACAACTGCCGATAGCCGATGTGGCATGAAGATGTTTCTCCGCAAGAGAGCAGAGAAGGATTAAGAGGGTTAAAGGGATAGTTCAACTGAAAATTAAAGTCAACATTTATTCAACCTCATGATGTTCCAAAACGTGTATGAGGTACTTTCTACATAGCACAAAAGAAGAGGTTTTGAGGAACTTTGGGATCCAATCGACACTGCTTCTTTTTAGGTAATCAAAAGAATAATCAGTGTGGGCCAACTGCTAAAAAAAATTACTCCTATGAACAGGTTCTTATTAATGGATCAAAAGACAGAGCACAACTAGTGCAGGCCAGATTCTAAACAAATAACTCTTATGAACTGGCACGTTTTAGGTAATCAAAAGAATAATCAGTGTGGGCCAACTGCTAAAAAAATTACTCCTAGGTTCTTATTAATGAATCAAAAAACATACAGCATAACTAGTGTTGGCCAAATTCTCTTATGATCCTTTTTATGTACAGGTTGTTATTAACGCATGACAAACATACAGCGCAACTAGTATTGATTTTTTTTTTTTTTTACTGAATCAAAAGAATAAGCAGGGTGGGCCAACTGTTAAAAATGACTCACAACTAGTGTCTGATTCTTTTTAGTGAATCAAAAGAGATGATCAGGGTGGTCCAACTGCTAAAAAATAACTTCTATAACAGGTTTTTATTAATGAAAAAAAATAAAAACATACAGCACAACTAGTGTTGGCCAGTTTCTAAACAACTAATTTTTATGAACCAGTTCTTTTTAGTGAATCAAACGTATGATCAGTGTGGGCCAACTGCTAAAAAATGACTCCTATGAACAAGTTCTTATTAATGAATCAAACAATATACAACAAAAGTTGTTTGTCCAGTTTCTAAACAAATTAAACAACTCCTATGAAGAATCTTAAGAACAGGTTCTTTTTAGTAAATTAAAAGAATGATTAGTGTGGGCCAACTGCTAAAACATGACTCCTATGAACAGGTTCTTAGAATTTAATCAAAAAAAAAAAAAAAAAACATACAGCACAACTAGTGTTGGCCAGTTTCTAAACAAATTACTCCTATGACCTGTTTATTTTTAGTGAATCAAAAGATTAGTCAGTGTGGGCTAACTGCTAAAAAATGACTCATGTAAACAGGTTCTTATTAATGAATCAAATAACATACAGCACAACTGGTGTTGGTCAGTTTCTAAACAAACGACTCTTATGAACTGGTTCTGTTTTAGTGAATCAAAATAATGATCAGTGTGGGGTCAACTGCCAAAAATGACTCATATGAACAGGTTCTTAATAATGAATCAAAAAACATACAGCACAAGTGGTGTTGGCCTGTTTTTAAACAAATTACACTTTTGAACCAGTTCTTTTTAGTGAATAAAAAGAATAACCCATGTGGGCCAACTGCTAAAAAAATGAACAGGTTCTTGTTAATGAATCAAAAACATACAAAACAACTAGTGTGGGCCAGTTTCTAAACAAATGACTTGTGTGAAATGGTTCTTTATAGTGAATCAAAAGAATAATCGGTGTGGACCAGCTGCTAAAACATGACTCTTATGAGCAGGTTCTTATAATTGAAAGAAAAAAAAAAAAAAAAAAAAACATACAACACAAGTAGTGTGGGGTAGTTTCAAAACAAATGACTCCTATGAACGGTTTCTTTTTAGTGAATCAAAAGAATGACCAACAGCTAAAAAATGACTCCTATAAAAACAGGTTCTTATTAATGAATCAAAAACATACAACACAACTAGTGGTGACACAGTAAATGTGCAGCTTGTTTAATCTGCTCAAATCCTGATTAAAATAATTCAAGCCTATTTAGAAATCCTGTTTTCCCTTTAACGCCACATTATCGTATCTTGCTTTCTGGTCTGTAAAATGATCTCATGAGCCAAAATGGCAGAAGATTCTTTATCAATTTCAAAACAAATCACTCTTATGAACTATTTTTTTAGTGAATCAAAAGAATAATCAATGTGAACCAACACTAAAACAAATGACCCCTATGAACAGGTTCTATTTAATGAATCAAAAAAACATACAGCACAACTAGTGTTGGCCAGTTTCTAAACTAATAATTTTTATGAACCAGTTCTTTTTAGTGAATCAAACGTATGATCAGTGTGGGCCAACTGCTAAAAAAAGACTCCTATGAACAAGTTATTATTAAAGAATCAAACAATATACAGCACAAGTTGTTTGTCCAGTTTCTAAACAAATTAAACAACTCTTATGAAGAGACTTATGAACTGGTTATCTTTAGTAAATTAAAAGAATGATTAGTGTGGGCTAACTGCTAAAACATGACTCCTATGAACAGGTTCTTAGAATTGAATAAAAAATAAATTAAAAATACATACGGCACAACTAGTGTTGGCCAGTTTCTAAACAAATTACTTTATGACCTGTTTATTTTTAGTGAATCAAAATAATGATCAGTGTGGGGTCAACTGCCAAAAATGACTCATATGAACAGGTTCTTATTAATGAATCAAAAAACATACAGCACAAGTGGTGTTGGCCTGTTTTTAAACAAATTACTCTTTTGAACCAGTTCTTTTTAGTGAATCAAAAGAATAATCCATGTGGGCCAACTGCTAAAAAAATGAACAGGTTCTTGTTAATGAATCAAAAACATACAAAACAACTAGTGTTGGCCAGTTTCTAAACAAATGACTTGTGTGAACTGGTTCTTTATAGTGAATCAAAATTATGAATTAGTCTGGGCCAACTGATGAAAAACAACTCCTATGAACAGGTTCTTTCTGACAACAATGAGTTTTATTAACTTTTTTTTTTTTTCCAAGTCTTACGAACTGGTTCTTTTTAGTGAATCAAAAGAATGACCAACAGCTAAAAAAATGACTCCTATAAAAACAGGTTATTAATGAATCAAAAACATACAACACAACTAGTGGTGATACAGTAAATGTGCAGCTTGTTTAATCTGCTCAAATCCTGATTAAAATAATTCAAGCCTATTTAGAAATCCTGTTTTCTCTTTGACGCCACATTATCGTATCTTGGTTTCTGGTCCGTAAAATGGTCTCATGAGCCAAAATGGCAGAAGATTCTTTATCAATTTCTACACAAATCAAATCTTATGAACTATTTTTTAGTGAATCAAAAGAATAATCAATGTGAACCAACACTAAAACAAATGACCCCTATGAACAGGTTCTAATTAATGAATAAAAAAAACATACAGAACAACTAGTGTTGGCCAGTTTCTAAACAAATGACTCTTATGAAGCGGTTCTTCTAAATGATTTAAAAGAATAATTAGTGTGGGCCAACTGCTAAAAAAAATGACTCCTATGCACAGGTCATTTTTAGTGAATCAAACAAAATATAAAGCACACTTCACCTAACGGCAACTTTAATGAATAAAAAACAATCAAGGCAAACAATCAGACCAATCTTACATCCTCTTACCCCGTCTCAGTCAGATATTCTCTCATTTGAGGGCTGTTTGGTTTCTGTAACTCAGTCAAATGGGACAATTGTCCTGCATATAAAATTCTGCTAGAAGAACTCCACTTGAGACCCATGCTAGTCTGGAGATCCGCTCATAAAAACGTCTGGCTTGGTTTGACACGAGCTCCCACTTCCTCTAATATTGGAACAATCATCTTTTTACGATGAGACCCATCAATACTGCATTTGTTCTGTACATACAACCCATAATCGTGAACTTACTGTTTGCTCTGCGAAAAAAATGGGGTTAGTCAAATTAGCAGGTTTCATTCCATCAATGTTCATGATTATTTCATATTCCGCTGAATATTTCAGGCAGGGTGGAGGCCGCCAGGACATTAACTATTAACGCACTGCTGAGGCTCAAAGGCAAGATGCTTTTATTCGGAGCTGCATCCTCGAACGCGCAGTCTAGCCTTCCCGAGATGAGCGCCTGGGGAGCTGTCACAAGCTTCAAGAGTGACGCTAACCTGAATGGATGGGAGAGAGAGGGGCTTCGGCAGAGCTAATGACGCCGCCTCAGGGATGATCCTCATTGTCATACTTGTTTAAACATGCACGCATATGCGCATGCGTGCTTGTGTGCAGACACATCTATCGACTGAATGCACAAAAAGCCAATAATGAGGAGACTGTCCATCATTTAAATGATCTCTGTGTGTAAAGGACCTGCTAAATCAGGTCAGAGGTCAGAGACTAAAGGTGACTCAGTGTAAAACAGAGCTTAACCATGTACGAATGCACAAAAATGCTTTTTACGCAGCTCACTGTGTTCTGAAACAAAGCTACTGTTTCTCTTCCTGCCCTGAATCATCCAAAAAGGGGTAGTTCACAAAGAAATCACAAACTTTGGCATAGCTTATATTGTTCTAACCCTCTATGACTGACGTTTTTCCATCAAGCTTTAAAATGACAAGCAGCCTCATGAAATTACTGTAAAAGTATTCTAAACAATTTTTTTTATGTAGTGAATTTGGACAGCTTTGAGTGAGGAACAGGTCTGGGGGAAATAAATAAATAAATAAATAAACATTTCAAATAAAATTCAAATGAATTAATATGAAATAAATAAATAAAGTAAAAACATAACATAAAATGTTAAATTAATTTAAAGTAATACAAAATAAAAATATAAATAAAATAAAACATTACATTAAATTATAATTATATAAATTATTTAAATAAAATGTAATAAAATTTTAATTCAAGTAATATAACATATAAATATACAATAAAATAAAAATATAATTAAACAAATTAAAATATAAAAAAATAATAACATTTAAAATAGTATAAATTTAAATACAATAACATTTAAAATAAAATGTAAAATTAAAATAAAATAAAAACTAAATATAAAACTAAATTCAAAATAACCCCCCCAAAAAATTAAAAATAAAATTAATTCTAAAATAAAAATTAAAAATAAAATAAAATGTAAATTAAATAATATTATAAAAAATAAATAAAATAAAATACAGATATTAATAAAAAAGTAAAATAAATTTCAAATAAAAGTAAAATTAAAGTAATATAAAATAAATAAATAAATAAAAAATATGATTAAAATAACATATAAAAAATAATAACATTTGAAAATAAATGTTATTTTTAAAATTATATACATTTAAATAAAATAACATTTATAATAACATTTAAATAAAAATAAAATAAAAACATAAAACTAAATAAAAAATGTATTCTAAAATAAATTAATAAAAAAATTAATTAAATAATATTATATTCAATAAAATAAAAATATAAAATAAACCAAAATAATGTAAAAAATAAAATAAAATACAATTTAAAATTAAATAATACTTTCTCTCAGGCTCTCTCAGCCTGTCAGACTGAAATGTCAATATATCACTTTCCCTCACATTAATCCCCAATCACCCTCAATCCTCATATGTCTAATGTAAATTCAGTAGTAGTAAATAAAATAATCATGACCAGTGATTTGATGTGTGAATGTGTACGCATCCCACTCAAACTGTCCATCAATGCTGCCTCTCTCCCATTAAATTCTGTACATCTCGCCTGAGGATGTGTCGAGTGCTTTGATCTTATCCCAGATGTAGACTAACAAACACAAGATTGAAGCAGCTCTGTCAAGCTATGTTTAGCCATGATGAAAAGCAAAAGATCTAGTCTGTGCTTTACATCTGACGCAATTCAGCCAATCACAGTTCAGATTTTTAAACGACAGGGCAAGTAAATATCTATCCACTCATCCAGCCATTTTTTAACTTTACATATCCAACAAAGTCATAAATCAAACTTGCGACTGAAAACTAGCAACTGGGATGCTAAGTTTCTGCCAACTAATTAGATCAGCGATTGCAATCTTGCCATTTAGTGTACTACACGCATCAGAAAATCCATGAATAGTCCACGGTTGTGCTGCCTGATGCTAGTAGGGCAGTTATTTAACAAAGCTGAAATCCTCTTGTAAAGACGAGTGATGATACTGCTAGCACCTGTTCACACACACACATTAAAAACACAAAGTGCTTTCAGCTATAGTTGCAAACAGGAATGAACACACACACCAACACAGTAATGAGCTCCACAGCTGTTCAGCTCCTGGATGGGTGTTGCGCCTTTCGGGTGGGGTAGACGTTGGCGATCTCTTCTTACCCCTCTGCTGGATCTCAATTAAACATTCATCTGTTTGCACACCAGCTGTTTCTGCAACCAACTTTACTCTGCTAAATACACATGAGAACTAACGGACACAATATGCCTCTTTCTAGATCACGTATACGCTCAAATATAATGAGGGACCAACACACCAGGTACATGTTTTCTTATCAATAGAGGTTTTGCTTTGAGTATTCAATGGCAAAACATCAAACACTTGGTCTAATCTTGGCATTTTCCCTTCCTACCATGAAAGTTGCTCGTCAAACTAATCCAAATCCATGTTTTCATCAAAGTACACAAGCTGTACAAATAATAAACAGTTTCCCTAAGGATCTCAGAGAGGAAGCGAGATCAAACAAGCGGTGTGTATACCTGAGAGAATTACCGTGCAAATACAGGTAGTCATTCAGTCGTTCTCATGCTAAATGTCTCTTTAGATGCAGCTCTGCTGAAGGGTTTTCTCTCCGAGCTTTCGCCTCATGTGTGTAGCTTATAAGTCTGGCGTATGATGATATAAACACAAAAACAAGAACCATCTTTGTTTCAACACTTAAAGCTCCCCTAACCTCAGAAACCTGCTGCTTTTCACATAAAATGCTCTTCTGATGGAGTTCACATGAATTTATTATGAAATGACATTGTCAGCGCAGTGAGAGTTGAGCTTCTCCTGAGGGGAGACAGGAAGAGACAATGAGTGTGAGGAGAAAAGTGATGTAAGTACAGTGGTTTTCCAAAGTCAAGAATGTCTTTGGGGTTAGATTATGTGCATGGCCATCCACACGCACAATGTTGGTTATTATATAATTGACCCAGACAGACAGACAAGTTACTTTTGGTATGAAACAAAGTCAGCTTTCTAATTCAAACAATAAGCACCATTTTGTGTATCTTTAATGTGTCGTAACAGATTGCTATAGTGTCTCAGTTCAAGTGACACACAAACCAATATTTTCTTTGTTACTAGTTATAGCATAGTATATAAACATGTGCGTGTATAAACAAAAAAGCCTCCTGAATGAAAACTGTGCAACCCAGTGTCACAAAAGCACTTGTATATATGTAATATAGTTGATCATGATTTTTGTCCATTTTTTTAAATAAAAATCAGAAAATATATTCTATCTTTTTTTTTATTATTATTTTATTTTTGCCTATTTAAATTTTGTTGACAAATTCACCAGACAACATTAATGGTCAATTTAATTGACTACTACTTTTTTAAAAGCCATTTGTTTTCTGAAAAAAAATCACTTGAAAATAGCACATTCTGTTACAGTCAAATAAACAAATGTTACAGTCAAATAAACAAAATATGTGAAAATGACTTATTTTACCCTTAGGTCTTAAAGGGTTAATCGACTTTCCTGTCTGGTTTGTATGTTGGACAAAATGGCAGATTCTACGTTATGATTGGCCAGATAGTCTGTCAATCAAACTTCCTGAGAAAGGTCAATTGCGATTATAATTAGAAGAATTACAACAAGGTAAGTTTACTTGACAGAATAAATGAAAGACAGAATGATAGACAGTTAAAGAAGGACAAATGTAGCAACAGACCAGACAGACAGACAGACAGATAGATAGATAGACAGATAGATAGACAGATAGATAGATAGACAGATAGATAGATAGATAGATAGCTAGATAGATAGATAGATAGATAGATAGATAGATAGATAGACAGACAAGACAGTCAGATATAACTATTGACAGATGGCAAGACAGATAAACAGAAAAAGAAGAATAACAGACAAATAGAAACACAGATGGAGAAACAAACAATGGACAAACAGACAGACAGAAAGAATTGCAGACCAATGAAAAAACAACAGAATGACAGACAGAGAAAGAATGACAGACTGAACAATAGAATGACAGACAGAAAGAATGAAAGACATATGGACAGACAAACTATTAATGGACAAACAGATATATAGAAAAACAGACAGAAAGAATGGCAGACCATAGAACAACAGACAGAAAGACAGTTAGGCATAATGATAGACAAAGAAAGAGTGATAGACAGAATGACAGGAAAATACAAATGACAGACAGTTTGACAGACTGATGAATGGGTAGACAACAGATAGATAGACAGACAGACAGACAGACAGATAGATAGACAGATAGATCAATAATAGAACTACAGAGACAACAGGACGATAGACAGAAAAACAGACAGAAAGAATGACAGACTGACAGAATGACAGAAAAACAGAACGACAAACAGACAGTTTGTTAGACAGACTGATAAACAGATGGACATAACAATGGACAGATCAATGGATAAAAAAAAAAGATAGACGGATGGACAGACCTTCCCTAAAGGTGTGGCCAATTCATTAAAAATTAAGAAAACAATTTAGATGGCTTTTTAAATCATTCTTTCCCAAACCGAACGAGAACCATAACAAGTGTGCAAGAAAAGCGTAGTGGCAGAGACAGAGACACAAGAGGGAGGTGGACACATCCTGAAGCTGCCTACCTGCACTGCCACAACAATGCAGTCTGCTAGCAGGAAGCCTAGAGCGTCTGGGAATATACGGTCTGCAGCAATTAACTGCGCTGAGAGGGGAATCACTCTGGAGAATTAGCAGCGTCTTCACCGCGTTTCCCAGCAGCCACAGGGTGGGAATAAGAAAGCATGGTGAGGGGAGGAGTCGGTTGACAGTTAAGCCAACATCAGTGGGATTCCCGTGTTTGACTAGTTCACCTCTACTGAGCACAAAGTGCCACCCAAGGGAGAGATTACACTCAAGACATCATTACTGAACAAACACACACTCACACAATATCAGTCTGCAGTCCATTAATGACGCAGAGGACAAACAGCGGAACGGGATCACTCTTGAGTAAGCTGTAGTGTAGGCCACAGTTTGCATTTGGCTTAACTGTAAATGGTTCAAATTGTTTTATTAGTTCATGTTGAGAAACATGAAAATGAGAAAGAAAATGTTTAATTGACTTTGTTTATTAATTAATGCATTTGTTTGTTTGTAATTTAATAAGTAATTTGAAATGTATTATCATATTAAATAAAATTATTTTGAATTACCTGAGTGAATTAAAAATTTTTTCTGACAATCTAAGATGTTTGCATGGTCAATATCAAACATTTTCACATTTCTGTTCTCATTTCCAACATCTAAAATATCCATTAAAATAAATTTAGCACAATTAAACTACACAACCTGGTTTCTAGCAGGTGAGGAAACTCAAGATAGCAGTAAAATAGCACTGGGAGTTGCACGGGGGATGAAAAAAAAAAGTTTCCCACAAGGACACAAATCATTTTCGATAAGAGGGGCAGGAAGAATATAGAGCGGGGACAACCCTGTAAAGCTTGGCTTTTCGCTGTGAGTGCCAATGAAAAACCCTCAGTTAGGTGCAAGCACCAAAAATTGGATAAAGCCTATATCAAAAGAGGTGCAAGAGAAAATCGGTGGTAAATGGCCTGAAATTGTTCATGATATATGTATTTTTATAGCAAAAGCTATTTTTCACCAAAATAATACCACTATTTGAAGCTCAGCTATGGTGGAGAGGTGGAAATCTAAGTGTTTTTAAGGTTGTCACCTATTCCTGGATTGACCAGATTGAAATGACCCACACACTGATTAATTTAATTACTTAACTGTCACCATGTTAATTTGATTATACTATATATAAATTTAGTTTCAACAGCTTTGTCTACCCCTAATGATAAACCCTTCTTTGGCAGATTCATCCCTTCAGCTCTCCCCTCCAATCCTCCTTGTTCTCACCCCTCTCTCCTCTCCAGCATCCTGTCATACTTATCAGATTCACCTATGAAATGAGACACTGCTGAGGGTGTTGTTATGACCCCTATTCCCCCTTTTACACACCCACACACACACACACACTCTCTCTCTCTCTCTCTCTAAAGCAGTACCAAACACAAAGTACTGCACAGCTTTAATAGTGCAGAGAAAGTATGTGACTAAATGAACAGATAAGAGACCACAAAACCTCTGCTTAATAAAAATCTGTCATGATGCCAGGTTCTAATAGTTAGAGCTGGTCTATATACATACATACATACAGAGCTGGATAGATTACTTACAAATTGTAGTTCGTTACTGATTACAGATTACATGATGAAAACTTAGATTACTAATATTAGGTTATTTTAGTCTGAATACTTTTTAGAGTACTTTTAGATGATTTTATCAAACTTGTTTTAAACTTTAAATGTACCATATTTATATAAAAAAGAAGAGATAAAATGCATTGAACTAACATTGATTAGTGAGTACATTAGTAAATTGATAGAGTGAAGCATGAGATTGAATAATGAATTAAATTATAAAAATGCTAAATAAAAGCAATTTAAACACTTAAACATTAAAGATAAAATGTACTGCCATTGTGTGAATAACAAACTTAACTGTAATCTGATTACAATCATTTTAAAATGTAATACACTTTAATTATAAGTACTTAATTTTTGGAATCTGATTACGTAATCCAGATTACATGCTTACATGTAATCACATTCCAAAAATTAAGTAGATCTTTTGAAGCATTATACATGTCTGTACTGTCACTTTTGAACTAATTTATATATATATATATATATATATATATATATATATAGTATGCAGAATGCTTACTGAATATTAGTATTTAATATGTTTTAACATTATATAATCCTACATGAACCAACAACTGCTGTTTATTTAAAAACAGGGTTTCTGCAGATAAGAAAGTGAAATTTAAGACCTTTTAAGACCTTTTTAATATCACCTTATATGAAATTTAAGGTAAACTGGAAATACACATTATATTGCATACATGCATGTAATAGTTACTGTTTAATGTAAAAAGCAAACAAAATTGAATGCTGTCATGAATTATATTTATTACTACGATATACTGTGAATTTTTCATATCAGCAGACAATATCTCACAAAATATCCCCATAAAAGTATCATACCACCAAGATTTTGGTGGTGTAAATAATTTATTCTGAAGCAATATTTTCATCAGTGTTCTATCAGCTCTTACATGCTTAAATGTTTTATTTACCTTTATAACAGCCTATTTTTTACTTTTAAAATGTATGCATCACCTTTCATGTCAAATTATTACAATTTATCAATAAATTCTATAGGCCTGTTACCAGTTAGTTTAAATTATTTACACTGCAAAATAGCAGTGTAAAAACAGCAATAATTGATGTTATGAGATTAAGGTTTTAAATGCATTTATTAATATACAGTTTAGAAATGTTCAGGGGAAAGCATACTTTTACTAAACTACCAGTAGGTGGCAGTAAGTCACTTAATAAGTTATTTCAACTGATTTGTTCAAAACGCTGAATCATTCAGTAACAAAACACCACCTAGTGTTGCTTGGAGAATGCGCTGCTGTGATTCTTGTTCGGAACTATTTTTGTTAATGAAATGGAACAAAACAGTAAATATTGTGTTTAAAATGTAAGTAACTTAACTTAACTTTACTTGTTTACTGAACTAAAATCAATATAACATTTGCAACCATGAGAATATTCTGCAAAGCTCCGTTGGTATGGTTACTAAACTATATCACATTATAAATAAACTACACATTTTGAATTTTTACCTCAGTGTGTTTCTTTATGTGTGCTGTTTCTCTCATTTGTTTTTAAGTCTCTCACAAAGAGACAGGCGACACAATTTTGATACCGGAAACACTACGCTATTTACATTGAATGTATTAAAATAAGAAGAATCATTCTTGTGTTCTGATGCTTCGTTGTTTTTTTGTCAGTCTTCAGTCTGTCCAATGATTGCAAACAGTCATTAGGTCCTACAGACTTAAGATATTTTAGACCCATCGAATCTAAATTTTAGACATTTTAAGACTTTTTAAGGCCTTTTATTTGGATTTTTTTTTTTAAGACATTTTGAGACTTTTTAAGGACCTTTGGACACCCTGTAAAAAACATCAGTAACTGAACTGAAAAAAAAACTGTTAACTGTAGTTTCATATATTGTTTGTGCTATTAAATAGTGTTAAAAGGCTGAAAAATACTGATAAAAAAAAAAATATATATATATATTAGTGGTGTCAAAATTAGCGTGTTAACGCAGGTGATTAATTTTTTCATTTTAGCGCGTTCAAAATATTTAACGCAATTAACGCATGGGCGGGGCCACCCCACTCACAACTGCTTATGAAATGCTTGTATTTAAATGCGCAGAGCGTCTTTACGAACACATCAAACAGGAGACTTTTCAGATGCGCGCTCCAACTTTACTTCAGCACCAGACGCGAGTCAAACGACCGCAGAAGCGGTACCGGTGACGAGGAGCTTAAGTAAAACGTCAGTGAACTGCGGTCAGATGAGATGCTGTCAGGCCATATGTTGGTAAAAACTAATTGAATTGTCCTGTCAGCCTATATACTCTGCTTGTAGCGCGCGCTCTTGAAGTTCAGGCGCAAATGTGCCGACGCGCGCTGTATTAGGCTATATTAAACCCAAATGAAACTGCGAGCATGGAAAGGCGTAGTTATATCGTCAGGTAAAACATGAATTCACAAAAAAAACAAAAAAAACATTAAAGCTGCCTTAAAACTGTGCGTGTAAGAATTTATTATTTATAGGTCAAAGCAGTGTCAGATCAAGTTCAGCAGCGACAACTTTTATAGTAACAGCAGCCAAAATATCCTTATAACCAGTTGCTGTGATGTCTGTTAATTAAGGAACAAAATTAAAAAGAGGAAATAAATAACTAAGTTTTATCTTTATATAATTTAGAATTTGATATAATTTAGGCTATATTTTCTTGCTGAAGGGCACAGGTAGCTACTAGCCCTATATGACATTTTTTATAATGGGTTTGTGTGAAGATTGTTTCAAGTTCACTTAAATTATTATTATTAGTTATTTTTTTAAAAAGTCTAATAAATGTTAAAGTGATAGCTCTTAATGATATTGTAATGTTGAATGATTATATATATATATATATATATATATATATATATATATATATATATATATATATATATATATATATATATATATATATATTCAATGGTTAAGTATTAGGGGGGAAAAATCAATCAGTGATACTTGCCTTCAGTCCTAAAACAAGATGGCGTTAAACAAATATTAAAAATATATGTTCTTTAAGTTGTTTCTACAGTAATTTGAAGCATTAAAGTGAAATTATTGCAATATAAAAGTATAATTAAAAACTTTAATGTCAGGTAGAATTAATCACGATTAATCGCGATTAATTTCAGGTAAAATGTGTGATTAATTAGTTAATTTTTTTTACTCGATTGACACCACTAATATATATATATATATATATATATATATATGATGTGGTTGAAAAGCAATATGATTTATTAAGCTATATCGCCCAGCTCTACAGCTGAGCAAATGCATGGATGAGACATGCTGCTGGGTTCTCTCAGAAACATTCAATTACACAATTCTTACATAACCTTCATTACATAACTTTTTCATTTCTTGTTCTTTAGACTTATAACTTTTCCCTTAAATGTACAGATTAATGCAGAAGCATTCAAATCAGCCACTGTCCCTGACCTCACATTGTGATTTGTGGCCTAGCCAAACCTCAATGTAATCCCAGCCCTCAGCATAGTGATGAAAGCACATACCATTATGTTATTTCCTAAATTCCTGTCCTTCTTTCAGCACATATTTCATCATTCAGAAATATGAGAAAGTAGGTCAAAAAATATCTTTACAGAATGACAAAAACTCAGACCAGACGAGCCCACGAGTTCTGCTTTGATGATCCCATCCACTAAGGTTATCCTTACAAATCATAAAAAGTTGTCAAATTTTTGGCCACTTTCAAAAGTTTCAGAACGATGTCCTTGTTTGTGTGGGTGGAATCAGTGAGCTCAGACGAGACAAGGACATGGAATTCAGACATCAGACGACAGAGACATTCAATGAAACATGGATGGAGAGGCTTACCTGTGAGTCAGAAGAGGGTCAAGACCACGGGTGGGCAGGACAGCAAACCATAAAGGAGAAAAGAGAAAAAAGACAGACAGTTAAATTGTGCCATGTGGATTAAAATGACTTCAAGTACAGAGCAACAACGAGCTCCGGATATGAAAGATTTTGCGTGGTACAAGAGTATGAATCATGTATGCATTGCAATGAAAAGGTAATGAACGAACAAAAGAAAATTAGATAAAATGCAAGACTTCTGCCAGACGGAAGTGGATGAGAGAACAACTATTGTACTTGTGATTTTATTTTTAATGTTTCATTGCATTTTACTTTGCTTGCTTGTTTTATTGTATTATTTCATTTTTAAAAGATTACTTCTTACTGCATTGCGCTACTGTCAATATACGCATTATGTGTTTCAGTATGTTATAAGGCAATAAATGCATGCAAAACAACAATGCCATTACAGCAGTTCAAATTGTGAGAGTAATAGAGTGAAAGACAGTGAGTAAGAGAGAGTGTTGGTGAAGGGCTTTCTAAAGGGGTGGTCTAGGCGAGGCAGTGTGAGATATGGAGGTGTTCTTCCAGCAGGCTGCTTCCTTTCAGCTGTCATCTGTCTCTGTCAGCGCGTGAATTCTCATACACGACTCTCTGAGCTCAGCAGAGCACAGCTGTCTGCCCTCTCTCATGACAGGCAGCAGGGCAGCGAGATGCCCGTCCCCGCTCCAATACAACGCACACACAAAGAAGAGCTACACCTGATGCTAAGAGGAGGTCTGTATGGAATCTGAAAACATTTTTAACATTCTGAGGGTAAAATCTGTGGAATTTTATTGAATATATTTATATAGAAGTGTAATATTCATTACACCCAGACAGGTGTTCTATGCAATTGACAGAAAATCACAAGATATATTTCTAGTTTCATCATTATTTGTTCTTCAGATATTTCTTTAAAGTAAAAAAGTATCAGCTGTAGGCAAAAGGACCAACATTTGGTTTTTGACTACTGAAAATGTGTACAATTGACTAATTTACTCATGGAGCCTCCACATGTCTGGAACTGAACCAACAAGGGCCTTTAAAACAAAGATACCAGAAGGAAGTGTGTTAAAAAACTGAATCTACAGATGTGGCCGTTAAAAATGTGCATCAGAGGGAAATGGATCCCATGATGAAAGGATATTAAGCTATCTTTAATGCTTCTTGAGTTTACAGGTATGCAAACTTGAGGCAAAAAAAGTGCTTTTTGCCAGTTTTGTCACAGTTGGCATATTATGAAACAAAGATAGCTAAAGTCAACAGATTTTACTAACAGATCAATCTCTGTGTAAAAATAAAATGATGCTTCCAGCTTTCTAAAGTCATTTTGGCTCCAAATCTCAGGTGAAAATTACCATTTTGACACCCTCTACAAAATAGTGGATTACTCATTAAATCTGTGACATTAAATATTTTGGCTTTACAGATGAGGTCATAAGTTTACATACACCTTGCAGAATCTGCAAAACATTAATTATTTGACCAAAAAAAGAGGGATCATATAAAACACATCTTATTTTTCATTTAGTACTGACTTGAATAAGATATTTCACATTAAAGACTTTTACATATAGTCCACAAGAGAAAATAATAGTTGAATTTATAAAAATGGCCCCTTTCAAAAGTTTACATTCACTTGATTCTTAATACTGTGTTGTTAACTGAATGATCCACAGCTGTTTTGTTGTTGTTGTTTGTTCATGAGTACCTTGTTTGTCCTGAACAGTTAAACTGATGGCTGTTCTTCAGAACTTCTTCATCCTTTAGGTCTCACAAATTCTTTGGTTTTTCAAAATGTTTTTGTATTTGAACGAACCCTTTCCAACAATGACTATGATTTTGAGGTCCATCTTTTCACACTGAGGACACCTGAGGGACTCATATGCAACTATTACAGAAGGTTCAAACGCTCACTGATGCTTCAGAAAGAAACACAATGCATAAAGAGCTGGGGGGTGAAAACTTTTGAACAGAATGAAGACGTGTAAATTATTATTTTTTTTGCCTAAATATTTTTCTCCATTTAGTACCGACCTTCACAAGCTACATAAGACACTTACATGTTTCCAGAGGACCAAAAGTAGTTATATTTATCCTGCACTGCAAAAAATGCTTTTCTTACTTATATTTTGTCTTGTTTCCAGCCAAAATATCTAAAAATTAAATCAAGAAGGATTTTCTAGACAAGCAAAAATGATTGTCTTGTTTTCAGAAAAAATATGTCAAAATTAAGTGAGTTTAGATACCTACAAATAAGAGATTTTCTTTTAAAACACAAGGAATGGAAGAACATCATTAATCCGAACGAAATTGAAAAATTAATGATAAAAATACAGATGGGGGCTATTGACAAGAAAATTATTTCGAAATTGTATCAGAGACTGTTGTCATGTCACTCACACAATTCATTTGCATATAAAGAACGATGGGAGGCTGAAATGCATGTAGAGATTGTGCAGGAGGACTGGACAGATATTTGCTTAGAGGCCCATAGAGTAACCAACTCAAACATATGGAGAGAATTTAAGTGGAAAGTCATCACAAGATTCTTCCGCACTCCACAAATAGTAGCAAAGATGCGAACAGATTCATCAAGTAGATGCTGGAGAGAGTGTGGTGACCATGTGGGAAACCATTCTCATATTTTTTGGTTTTGCCCAAAACTACAACAATTCTGGAAGGACATATATAAAGTTCTTGGAGATATATTTCATACTGATATCCCCTTTCAACCAACAGTGGCTATCTTGGGGGTGATACCTGAGGGCATGAGGGAGAGGAGATTTAATTATTTACTTCAAATATTGTTTTCTGCAGCTCTAAAATGTATTACATTCAAGTGGCTCAAACCAGACCCACCCACATATGAACAATGGATCCAAAGGATTAGGGAAATTTACGAAATGGAGAAAATAACTTATTCTCTAAGACTTCAGATGAATATATTTGAAGTAAGGTGGAGTCCAATTTTAAATATAATACAATAAATAACTTATTTCATGCATATGTATTGGATACTATATGTAACCATACAACACATATGGTAATACATGGAAGTACATGGAACTTCTTTCATAAAGTACATGGAACTTTCTCTGGATACTGTAAAATTTGATGTATACAAAATTCTGCATTCTTATTTTTTGTATTTTCTTAAGTGAAACTGTGAAAGCATTTCTATCAAAATGTCTATTTATACATGTGCCTTTTTATATGTGCCTGTTCAGTTTTGTGTAACCATATTGACTAGCAATCTCTGTTGTGTTTTTTATTTGTTTATTTTTTTTGTTTGTTTTGTTTTGGTTTTTTTGTGTTTTTTTTTGGTCTGTTTGCTCTTTGTTTACTCAAATGAAAATTTAAAATAAAAAGTTAAAAAAAAAATTAAGTGAGTTTTTGCTTAAAACAAGCAAAATAATCTGCCAATGGGGTAAGCAAAAAAATCTTATTTGAAACAGAAAACAAGATTATTTTTCTTACCCCATTGGCAGATTATTTTGCTTGTATCAAGCAAAAACACACTTAATTTTGACTTGTTTTTTCTAAAAGCAAGACAATTTTTACTTATCTAGGAAATCCTTCTTGTAAGAAAAGCTTTTTTTGCAGTGTGATCTTGCCCCCCGACTGTGCATTGGGTTTCCTTCTGAAGCATCAGTGAGCATTTGAACCTTCTGTAGTAGTTGCATATGAGTTCCTTAGTTGTCCTCAGTGTGAAAAGATGAAACTCAATATCATAGTCATTGTTGGAAAAGGTTACACAAAAATGCTTAGAAACCAAAATATTTGGGTTATTTTAAAATGTACATTTTTTTGGACTATATATAAACAACCGTTATGTGAAGTTTATCTTTAAATATCTTAGATGTCTTATCTATATCTTATCTTATGTATGTTTGTATTTCTACAGTAAAAAATGCAAAATAAATGTGACAAACTGTTGGTTTGCAATAAGGGTGAGTAATGATAGAATTTTCATTTTTGAATGAAATGTCCCTTTAAATCTGAGAATTCTAAATTAGTAATCAACAAATTAAGCAAAATATTTAATAATGAACAATCTAGAATCATAGACCATATATAACCTTGTGAAAGACAGCAGTTTGAATTCTGCAGAAAGCTTCTTGTGGAATCCGTGTAGGTCTTTGAGTTCCTCTAAGCATATCAAAAGAATCCCTAATAAATATGCACCGTCACTGGTGTGGGATACAGACTGGGTCACTGTGGTGCCAATCTCAGTCCATGAACTGGAAACCACATTACGCCTCCCACATGTTTGCAATGAGCCTCGGGGGCAGGTTTGTGTTATTCCTTTGTTGTTATTTTGCAGCAAACAAAGACGGATTGTATTTTCATGAACACCAGAGAACCAAGTTTCCTTTCCAAACCAGGTCAATACTTCATCCTCCAGCTCCATTCCATAAATCTCACAAACAGTTGCAGGTCATCTGCACACGAAACCAAGCAAAACAGCTATTACAAAACCCTAAACAGCTCAACTTATCGTGGGTGGCACTAAATTTCAGACAAAAAAGAAAACAGAACCCCAATAAGTAGAGCCTCAGAGCTATAATAGCTCTGAAAAAGACTCCAAAAAAGAAAAAAATATCTCCATTCCCCCTCTGTGTTTGGCCCAGAGCCCCGTATACACATGCTTCAGCCAGACCTCTAGGAGTTTACTGCATAATTACAGTCAAAAACACAGGGGCTGATATATTAACAACAGCTACCGCTGGGCTGTGACCTTCTCACTCCTTTTGAAGTGCGTAGCGAGTGAGAAAGGGAGAGAGAAAACAGAAAAAGAAAATTAAAATTATTTTGGGAAAGGTCACACAGCTCCCATAGCAGCTTGCTACAGTATGTACCTGCCATTTATGTAGCATGCTAATTCTTGTCGCCGGAAGGGCGCTTTGTAAAATACAATGTGTTCCGCATGTATTTACACAGTAAGGCCTAATAAACTGATACGACCTGACACATATATATACACACTTTTTTTAATTGTCTGTTTACATTCAGTTTACATTAAAGAGACAGTTCACCCAAAAATGAAAATTCTGTCATTAATCATTCACCCTCATGTAATTCCAAACCCATAAGACCTTCAATCACACATCATACATTTTTGTGTAAATATATATATTTTTGTACTGACCTGAAAAAGATACTTAAAAGATGTTTACATATAAAAATTAATAATAAAAATGATTCACAGCTGTTTTTTTTTTTTTTTTTTTTTTTTGAAAGTTGTTCATGAGTCCCTTGTTTGTCCTGAACAGCTAAACTGCCCGCTGTGATTCAGAAAAATCCTTGAGGTCCCACACATTATTATTATTATCATTATTTTTTGTATTTTTATTTATTTATTTATTTTTTTTTAGCATTTTTGTGTGTTTGAACCCCTTCCAACAATTATACATGATTATTGAGATCCATCTTTTCACGCCGAGGACAGCTGAGGGATTCATATGTGACTATTACAGAAGGTCCTTCATGCTTCAGAAGGAAACGCAAAGCATTGAGAGCCAGGGGGTGAAAACTTTTTTAATTTGAATATCAGGGTAAATTTAACTTATTTTGTCTTCTGGGAAACATGTAAGTATCTGTTGTAGCTTCTCAAGGGCAGTACTGAATGAAAAAAAATATGACAGAAAGAAAAATGTACACATCTTCATTCTGTTCACAAGTTTATACCCCTGGCTCTTAATGCATTGTTTTACCTTCTGAAGTGTTTGAACCTTCTGTAATAGTTTGAAAAGATTTGAATAATCATACAGTCATTGTTGGATACACAAAAAATGCAGAAAAATCTAAGAATTTTAGGACATGAAGGATTTTTCTAAATAACAGCAGGCAGTTTAACTGTTCAGGACAAGCAAGGGACACATGAACAATAACAACAACAACAAAAAAAAAAAACTGTATTAAGAATCAAGTGTTTGCAACTATATGCATTATTCAGTTCTACTTATTTAGCTTTCCTTTACTACAACCTTCAACCTGCTTTATACATCCACACCATGTAAGAACCTGAATGATTTTCTTGTTGCAATCCTTTACAGTCACACCAATAAAGATTTATTGACTCTGACTCTGAGAAAGAGAGAACTATTAAAAATATGGCACCGACTGTAACTAACAGTCTAGAATGAAACACTGGCTTCTGTGGCCAACATCCTCAAACCAATAAAACATGACATTAACAGGAAAAAGCAAAATGTATAGTGTTGTACTTCTCATGCAGATTTCAGCCTTGAGAGATTACATTTCCATCGTCCTATCACCACTTCTGCAATTATTACCATGCATAAGTATGGAAATATTTATTAATCTGATAATACACATCAGCCGAGTACATTCTCTCAATCTGTTCACAGTAAATCTGTTATACTGTTTTGCACCTGTTGTGAAACGTGCAAAAAACTCGAAGGAGATCTGGAAGGTGATGTCACTTAGCAACTTCATTTTCCACATGGCTGTTTCTAGCGCGCTAACACGCTACCTGGCGATATCCAAGCAAATGTGGCAATAATATCAGAGTTCTTTTATGACAAGCAAACGCTTTCGGTCCCATTACTGTATCTTTGGCTGTAACCTGTCATTAGTGCGTCTGGGTAATAATTAGGCTGATTTCCTTCATTCAATCACACTCCGTTTTGCTAAACCAGCCGGGCGAGGGACCCGGGGTGGGCCGAACGGTCCCCTGCCTTTTCCCCAAAGCTGTAATTTGAAGCTGTTTGCATGTAAATGGACTTGCGTCTGCAAGGTGTGAAATCAAGCCGGTCGGGTTGCCCCTCCTGCCAAATGCAATTACATGGACTCACGGTTCAGCCGAGCCGGAGCTCCTCGCTAAACGCTGGCCCGGACTAATTGTACAGAGCTGTTACGGAACCCAAGATGAAGGAGGAAAAACGAGCAGGATCCTCCGAGCTAAAAGCAGTCAGTTAGAAATGCAATTACAGCAGAGGAGAGAACGGCCGGGCCGCCAGTAGAGGTTACAATGACTGAAGCACTTGGTGTGTGATAGCCCATTACCAGTCCGCATGATAGTTTCAATCAGCGCATAATAGCCATGCATTCTGACGAAATGACATCTTTTGCAAGCAACATATAAATCGCAATTATTTCATTATGTAATAATAGATGTTTTGCCATTGCCTGATGTTGTGAAGGGCCCTGGAGAGCATGAAATGGACTTTTTTCCCCTGTCTGTCGCCTTTCACGTCACAGCTTGTGTGCTGACAGGATAGTCTCTAGAGAAGGACTGTGCACTTTCTTATGGTGCCATCAGCTAATGTCATTTTCCTGTGGATTCAAAATGATTAGTCACATGGCATTTACTGCTAAGGTGACTGGCTCTAAAACTTCAGTGGTTACCAAGAGAAATGTGCAATTCGCCACTAGATAAAATGACATGTCAAACATTCAGATTTTGCATACATGTATGTTTACCATCATCTAACCTTTGCCATTATCTCACTTAAAGATAATTTGCCCGCAAAAGATTGCCTGCCCGCAAAATACGAACACTCTGACGTGCCCACAAACACTTCCGCCAGTTGTCGAGAAGATCTTATAAGATCTTCAAAATGTGAGAGACCACAAACATGAGGAGGAAAAAATCCTAGATTTAATCGTTTTGCCCCTATAGTGTGTGGTGTGCCACGATGTGACAAAGAGAGCACACCACACACTAACAGATTTTCAACCAGAAAATGAACATGGGAAATCTCGTGAAATCTCTCGAGATTTAAGAATAAATGTCACACAACAGTTCTGCAAAAGCTTTATTTAAAGGAGACCATTTATCTTTGCCTTATGTTTATTCATATTGGAATCAACTGACAAACAATATTGTTTGGAAAAAGTTTTGGTTAATACTTAATCAATATTTACTGTAATTACAATTAAAGATTTACCCAGAAAATGTTATTTGGTCAAATTTAAATCTGATATTGATTTTAGTGGCTCCTTTAATGTCAGTTGCCCTGGAACAGTGGTACATTTATTTTGGCATTGCCCTTTTGTAAACTATTTTGGCAAAATGTCTTTGATTTGATTTGATTTTTTTGTTATGGACATATGTAGCTTATTGTATTATTTCTTCTCTGCAGAACAGCCAAGAAAAGCACAGTCACGTCATGATAAATCAGATTTTTTAAATGCAAAATTTCATATTCACAAATGTAAGTTGTCCTGCAAAAAAAAAAAAATAAATAAATAAATAAAAATATTTATTTATTTTTTTTTTTTAGGAAGGAAATAGAGCATTATATTGATATTATACGATTTTCTATTAAACAAAAAGCAATTAAAATGTACACGCTTTAATATTTTTATAGACAAACTTCCAGTGTATAATTGTTTATGTCATGTATAATGTTTATTGTTTATATAATGTATAATCATATACATGTAATTTCATCTTGTTAAAAAACACTTGACAAAACTTTGACAAAACACTTGACAGAAAATTTACGGGAGAAAAAAAAAAGAAAACAAAGAAAAAAAGAAGTCGTTGGTCCTCTGCTGTCCAAATCTGCGCCATGACTGCGTTTTATATGCTTCCGTCTTCTGTCAGCTCACGTTCTGATTGGATATTGTTTAGTTTCACAAGATAATCTACACGTTTTTTTCTTAGAGTTCCCCCCACACATCAGGATTTCCGATCGGGGCGCCACTGACGTTCTTCTGAGCAGATTCAGTCACTCTAAACACACCTCAAACCACAGGAAAATCTGATAAAATAATCTTTAGAACCACCAAGATAATCAGACATTACCTAGGGTTGTCGGAAGGGGAGAAATCGGCCCAAAATCAGCCCGATTATCTTGTGGTGTGTACCCAGCTTAAGCACTTGACGATGAAAGATAAGTCTGTACCTTCTTTATCTGGACCAACAAAAGCGTCTCCAAACCACAACATGTGAGTATGATTAATACATTATGTGTACATTTTCATTTGAGTGCTCAAAATATCAAGATTTTTGTGTATAAAAGTTCAAACTGCTGATAAAAACATCTCAAAAATCCAAAAGCAATGTAAGCAACACACAAGCCGCATCCTTTATCAATATCATTGCTTTCTCTAGTGAAAAAGTATAATCGATGTGTATAATCTTTAGCAAATGTAAAATCCATTCCAGAATGTTTATATTGTTGCATCCCTAATTAAAGACCTCATTGTTACCAATAATAATAATTAAAAAAAAACCTACAAATAAATTCAAGTCCCATCGTATATTATTTCTCTTCAAATATTCGGTTTTGTCTAAATATGAATCATCATAGTGGAGTGCATGCAAAATGGAATATCACTTTAAAATTGAACCGTGTGCTCCACAGAAAAATATGGAAAAGATCTACAGGGCCCACAGGGGGAAAATCCTCCAACATGAGTAGAAAAGCATAGACTGACTCTTCACACACCGATTCAGAGGTACTGAGGCATTTGGAACTACAGGGAACCCATGGAGTTCAGAAAACAAACAGTACTGTGCAAGTCAAAGCATGCCCTGGCATGTGAGCTCCAAACAACACACAGCACAAAGAGGTGAAAATGACCCCAGAGACCCATCAGAAGCAGCAGGCCTCTCTATGTCTCCTTCCCTTTGTCCCTCAACTGTGATTTTCAGGTTATAGCGCATTAAAGAAAAGGAATTCCTGAAAAAAAAAAAGCACAAACATTCTCTCAAAAGAAAGTCAAGTGCTTTAAAGAGCTCTTTCATGTTCTTCTGATCTGCACCTGAGATCTGAGCAGTGGAGTCTTGCCCATATGCCACTCTTGGCCTCAAGGCACAAAGATGCAACTGCTACGCCTGCTGGAGTGGAGTTTGCTTTAAACAAGACAATGAGAGCAAATTGTACATTGGTAATGGGTTTGGAAACCAGGCTTTGTGTGCAAATCATACGAATCCAATGTTTTTGATAAGCAAGTTTTTCTCAGTAAGTGGTAAAAAAAAGTGTAAATATCATCATATTACATTTTAAATGTAATAAACGTATGAATATCTGATAAACATCTTAAAATAAACTGATTTGACCAAAGTTTGGGACTCTTTATTGAGACTACTTTCCTATTTTAGGTAAGCAAAACATCAAAATGATGAAATATCACGAATGGAAGAATTGGAATTTGTGATTTGACAAATGCTTGGTAGTTAGTTTTTTATTTAAACCTTTTGTTATCAAAATTGTGAAATAACATAAATGGAATTATGGGAATTAGTGGCCAAAATATGAAACAAAGCAAAAATATATTTTTTACTTAATCATCTCCTATGATTACAGAAAAATCTTTTTTTTTTTTTTTCACTTTTTTTTTTAAGCAAGCAAACAAACACATCATTGGCTGCTTTCCATTTTATGTGTCAAAAATCAATCAATAAATAAAATAATATAAAAAATGAAAAACAAATTCTGCAAATTCATAAGGTACTAACTGTTTTTTAAGCAAACAAAGCAAACAATGACAATTCTTCAAAATAAGAATAAGTAATCATTTATAAAATAAGATTTTAAATATTTATTACAGATTTTTTTAAGCAAACAAACTAATCATTGGCTGCTTTCAATTCACTGTAAATCAAATATAACACAATAAATAAATAACCTAAAATAAACTGATTTGATCAACGTTTTGAACTTTTGAAACCAATAATTTCTTTATTGATTTTCCACATTTTAAAAATAAGATTTTAAATAAACAAACTAATCGTTGGCTGCTTTCCCTTAAATAAATAAAATAAAATAAAATAAAATGTATACTACTATAATATACATTTTAGATAAGCTATCAAAATTATATATATATAAAAAAAACATAAATGGAAGTATGTGAAATAGTGAAATGTGAAAAAAAAAATTGACAACATTCTAAAAGTATCTATGATAACAGCAAATTCATAAAGTGCCGTCTGTTTTTTTTTTTTAAACAAATTGTTGGCTGATTTCCCCTCAATGTGTTAAAAAATAAATAAATATTAAACATAAAATAAAATAACATAAAATTAACTGAAAAATAAAAATATACTGAAAATATATTTATTTAAATCATTTAAGTATGTGCTCACAATAATAATAAATAATTTATGACAACAAATAAATCACAATAAGAATAAATAATAATTTATACAATTTTATTTTAAATATTTATTAAACTCTGTGTTAAACAAAAAAGAACAAACAAGGAAAAATGTTGAATCATGGTTAAAATGCTGTTTGATGTGATTGTTTGTCTGAAATCCATGACCTGTAATTTGGACGTCCTTCACAGGATAACAGTTCACGCAGTGCTAACAGGATTGAGGACAGATTATGAGGGTGCGGAGGCTAACTACAAGCTCTTCAATCTACCTTTTGACCACAAATAACCCTAGATTACACCTATTGCCCGCTCCATCCCGCTCATTGCCCATCACAACATCCAATTACACAGTCAGCTCACGGAGAGGGCAAAAAAAAAAAAAAAGCCAGATAACAGACTAAAAAACACTGCTGAATGTGTAAATACACCATGTCTCTGTTAGCGGTTAGTGACAATCAGCACTCTGTGCGGCCGCTGTTTGTGATTTGTAAGGGCTTTTTTTAAAGTGTTGCTAATTTGTGTTGTCACAATGACGCCTGTTAAATCGTACTGCCTACAAAACTTAATGGCAGGCGCTGAGAGGGCGCAGAATGAGAGCCGTTCAGATGATCTAAGAGGTCTTTTTGCTCAATGTCCAAACAGATGGGACTTTAGGATTGCGGGGACATGGCCCTTCCCCCATTTCTCATTTGATGTGTTTGCTAATGCTCTTGACCAGGATCAACAAGAGGATAAGAACTTTCCTCATAAGTTAAAGTGCAGAGATATCTGCGGGCCGAAATCGCTCAATAATTATCTTGCGGTGCTCGATATATAATCAGGAAAGAGGAAATAATGGAGTATGAGCAATGCAAAAGAAATATGAGCATATGCAGATACTTTTGAGTAACCCTTGCAAAAAAATAAAGAATAAAAATAAAGTAAAAGAAATGTATTATATATACTTATATATAAACTTCAAAAGTTTGGGATAAGGAAGATTCATAATGTTTTTTGGTTTTTTTTAAGTCTCTTATGTGTATCAAAGTTCCATTTATTTGATCAAAAATACAGGAAAAAATGCATATTATGACATATTATTACAATTTAAAATAACAGTTTTCTATTTTAATATATTTTAAATAGAACTCATTTCTTTGTGATACAAAGCTGAATTTTCATCAGCCATTACTCCAGTATTTAGTGTCACATGATCCTTCAGAAACCATTCTAATATGCTGATTTATTATCAATTTTCAAAACAGTCGTGCTGCTTAATATTTTTTGGGAATCTGTGACTTTTTTAGGATTCTTTGATGAATAAAAAGTGTAAAAGAACAGCATTTATTTAAAATAGAAATCTTTACTGTAACTTTTTATCAAATGAACACATCCTTGCTTAATAAAAGTATCAATTTCTTTCAAACAAAGGAAAGAACAAAATTATTGACCTCAAACTTTGAATGGTAGTGTATGTTGCTACAAAAAATTCTATTTTAAATAAATGCTATTCTTTTTTGTTTTTACATGTTTTATTCATCAAAGAATCCTGAAAAAAAGTTATTACCTGTATTACAGGTTCCAAAAAATAAAAAAAATTAAAAATAAAGTAGCACAACTGTTTCCAACATTGATAATAAATCAGCATATTAGAACAATTTCTAAAGGATCATTTGACACTGAAGACTGGAGTAATGATGCTGCAAATTTAGCTTTACATCACAGGAATAAATTCTATTTTAAAGTATATTTCAATAGAAAACAACTATTGTAAACTGCAATATTATTTCACAATATTTTTTTCTGTATTTTAATCAAATAAACGCAGCCTTAATGCACAGAAAATACTTATTTATAAAACACTTACTGATTCCAAACTTCAGAACGACAATCAACAGAGAGTAAACTATTTTAAATAAATTAATTAATTTTGTCTAAATAAATGAAACACTTTTGTTAAAGATTACATTTAACAGTGTTATTAAATCCCTAGCCTCACTTAAAGATTAACTTTAAGTAAGGCAAAGATAATCTACATAAAAGAGGAAAGGCTTAATTAAACATCTAAAAGCCTAAATACCCCGAGTGATGTCAACAGAAAATTAAATTTGATGAAAGTACCCATCTATTTCTTCTTTGGAATAACATTTTCTGTACGTAAACAAAATTATTACAAAGAAACTGAATTTCTAAATGTAATAAGCAAACTATTTATATACTATAAGGACAAGTACACACTCTGTCAACACTTCAAAGCCATTCATACTAAAAAAAAAAATAATAATAATAATAATACAACAAATGAGTCACTCTACTTACATTCTAATCCATCCAATTAAAATTAATCCATTCAACAAAGCTAAAACTATAATTACTTTCATACAACAGCAATGGGTTACATGATTTATGAGGCCTTTTTATCTCACATCCATATGCCACCGCACAAAATACTGATAAAATATGTACACCAAGAATTATTTCCGCTCTAAAACAAACTCCAGACCGCATCCGTGCACAGAAAAACAACGTGCGCATCCACAAACATGTAAAGTGCAGCAGGCTGTCTGGCTGGGAAATATTCAGGGGCTCATTAAAATAAGGAAAAGACCAAACTTATTTTTAAATCCTTTTGTTGCTTTCCAGAAAGCCTTCCCCCCAGCGGAGAACCTTCAGAACGCTCGCCAGCTCTCAGACGGCCCGCAAGACGGCAGATGGAGGGAAAGAGAGAGCGGAGGAAATGCAAGATAAAGATAAAGAGAAAAATATGAGATGAGAGACAGAGAGAATAGGACAAAAGCGCACAGATGGAGCATAATACAGGAAATAGAGGGCAGACACATAGCGAGAAGCATCAAAAGAGCGGGAGAAGAAAGGCTGAACAATAGTGTTGGCTAGTTTGTTCAAGCAAGGCATCTCACACGAGATAAATGATGACCAACAAGAAGAAACTGGTTTTACTTCCCTTCTCACCTTGAAGACATCTGCGGTTCTGGGGAAGTGACTGACTGCTGTAGGTGTATTATTATAAGCAATTCAAAAGGAAAAGGTGTGAATGAATAAGAGATAAGAAAAGACAAGTAGAGAGAAGACAAGAGGTGAGAAGAGTGACAGATGAGAAGTGGCATTATGAGAAAACATGAGCTGAGGCGAGAAGGGAACAGGCAAAGTGAAGAGAGAAGAGGCCTGATGAGTAGAGGAACAAATCTTGGATAATATTTGAGAGAAAAGAAGAAAGAGAGAAGAGGTGAAAAGGGATGAGACAAGATGAGAAGAGAAACAAACTTTGGATGACATCTCTGAGAGAAAGAGAGAACAGATGAGACCAGATGAGAAGAGGTGAGAAGAAAAGTCAGGGTGAAAAGAGAAGACTTGAGGCTAAAGAGAAAAGATGAGCCAAGATGTGAAGAAAAGGAAAAGACAAGACAAGAAGAGAACAGGTAAAATGAGGTGAAAAGACGTGAAGAGAGACAAGGTAGGTAGAGAAACAGATGCGACAAGATGAGAAGAAAAACAAATCTTGGATAACATTTTAGAAAGAGAAAAAAGATGTAAGGCCCTGTGATTTCCATGATGCGTAAAGCGTCGATGGAATTGCGGAATCCAGTCCTAAAAATGTAATTTACTGTATAACATCATATATTACTCTATACATGGAAAGTAGGTCAGTACACTTAAATGAAAATGCATTATGGACTAGTGTCTGTGAATATTAAGCTGAAAAAGACTATTTAAAAATGAATGCTGCATGTTCTGTGTGTCTCTGTGTGAATCTATGATGCAGATGCGTGGTTTTGTTTACTACACACATACTGAAGCACTCGTGATGCTCACAGTATTTTCAGCCTCTGCCGCCTCAATATAAGAGTACATGAATGTATAAATATAATCTCTAAAACTGCTCTGAGAGTCACTTCATGAGCATTTTACCATTTCTTTTGAGAAAGACTGTCATCATAAAGGTCTTCACTTCAATCTTCACTGAAGGCTTCACAGCAAATAAAAGTTTGGTTCAACTTGAAGAAATTGTGACAGAAATATATTACTTAACGTAATGATAGCACTATTACTACTACTACTAATAAGATTATTACTAAAACATTACTTTTTAAGGAATATTAACCAGAATTTATTTAGAAGAAAAATGTGAATACACACCATAGTATTTATAAATAAAATAATAATATGTTTTTATATATAAAAATCAATTAATTACTGATGCTTTTGGTTATTAACAGTTAATTAAACTATTAAAATGGAATCCAGAACATTAATGGGAAACAGAATTTGATAAATTTGGAAAGCATTTCGTAGGGCCTTAATGTGATTTTTTAAATAAATTGCTGTTAAACTGTCTACGTTTCATAATTTCAATTAATAAGACCTGCTTTTTGAGTCATTCATTTAACCATTAAAACAAAACGACTGAATCCAGAAAAATAAAAATAAACTGAATTTGGAAACAGTAAAATGGAATTTGGGGGAAAAAAAAATATTTTTTTAGGGCCCTAAAGATGACAAGAGTCGAGAGAAGGCAAGAAGCAGCAAAACAGGAAAACCCACAGGTGAAAAGAGAAGAGATAAGCCTGGAGAGAAAAGGTGGTGAGAAGGTGAGAAGAAACATTATGGGAAAAAAGGTGATGAGGCAAATAGAGAACAGGCAAAATGAGGTGAAAAACAAATGAGTGCAAAACATGAAGACATGTCACACAGTCATGCCAATAAAGGTAATTTGATTTGAACTGAGAAATAATCTTCAACCCAGGCTCATGAAAATATGTCTATATAGATTTCTATATAGGCCGCACGTTTTGCAGCAGTTTCAAAGTGAAATGTCCAGAGAGTGGCACTAAAACACGTTCAATACGTGACCGTGGCACATTTTTATTACGCTGGTACAGGCACGTAGTGCTGTGTTTTTATTACACTGCTTAAAGGTACGTATTGCGACGTATTGTTTAAAATTGAAATATCCGGGAAGTGTTGCTAAATCTATCGTGTTGGAAATAAAATCTAACCGTGATATAAAACGCAGTTGTTGATGCAGCCATGCTTTTTAAACTTCCTTATGCAGATTTGAGCTGTTGTGTTGAACCATAGTTTCACGGGGTTCGTACCAGAGCTCCTCCTCACTCTAGTGCAACGCCGTATCACAAAACCTAACCTTGACGTTCAAAAGTATCACTTTTCTAATAGTGCAGAATGTTAAAATTGTTTTGAAGTCATAATATTCTGCAAGTAATGTGTAAATTAGGCTTTATTAATCAAAACTCTCTGTAAATATGTGAAAAGGAATAAAAGTTGTCTGAGTTTTACTGCCTCTAGTGTTCATTTCAACTGGAAACTAAATTATTTGTGCAAATAGGTACAGTTGTTTTTTCAATTTTGCAGAAATGTATATAGCGGCATGTATTTCCAATAAGCCTATGTTGGAAGTCTTGGATAACATCTAAAAGAGTGAAAAGAGAGATGAGGACAGAAAACATGAGATGAGATGGGAAGAAAAGCAGCAGAATAGCAAAAGCCAAGGTGAAAAGAGAAGAGAAAAGATGAGCCGAGGCGAGAAGAGAAATAAGGGGACAAAACAAATCTTGGATGATTACATCTCAGAGGAGAGAGAAAGAGAGAGAGAGGGAGAGAGAGAGACAGAAAGAGAGAGAGGCTTTGTTAAGCGGATATCATAATTACAATCTGGACTTGAAGCATCAGCAGTGAAGGAGCGATCTCTCCATCTGTGTGTGTGCGATAACCAGAGGGCATCTTCAGAGTGCCCACACCAGCTGGCACAATGCAGTCGGGCAAACTCAGCGGTATATCCAGCACTTTCCTCAAAAAAGGCCATGATAAAGACAGTGCCAGTGGACCTATTACATGCACAATCCTGACTAGACATTCAGTCCTGTTAGAGGAAATTACAGTAAACAATGTCCACCAACAAACTGCCAGTCATCTTGATTACCAAAAGCTTCTTGATCTCCCCCCACCGCATCCACAGGCAGGTGTTCTCCACAGGACACGACCCACCCAGCGGGGGTATTTAAGCTGAGATAAGACCGGAGGAGACCTCAGGGCTCTGACCTGGCCTCCAGCACCGCTGGCGATTTCTTCAGACATTGCAAAGGCATTTTAGTAGCCCAAATCCTCCTTCTGATGCTAATCTCACAAGAGACAGTTAAACTTCCATAACAAGTTATATCGTTTGCATTGTGTCTGGAATTATAAAATACTAATTTCCTCTTTGACTAGCCTGATTAATTGTTTTCAGAATTTTAACTCAACTTGACAGCTTCTTTTGTTTGTTTTGAAAGCTTCCTCACCAGTCACTGCATATTATCATTTCTTTTGTTAGCCATTCTGACGATGAGAAAAGACAAGAAACAGACGTTAGTAAAGAAGACACTAAACGTGATTATCAGGAACAACACTGAATTCAGTCCGATTTCAATGAGACACAGAACAATTGCAGCAGCATTTTCTTTTCAGTTTCATTTCCCATGTTGTTATAGCAACAAATGCTTTCAAAGAAGTGAACTAGACAATAAGGGGAAGTAAAAGCGAAGACTTTCAAGCGTGTATAGGTGATCAGCGGGTAATCGACAATGGAAAACGTGCTATTTCCGAAGCTACACAAAAACACATTCTATCTCAGTAATTGCAGATGGCGAGGTCACTTCCTCAATATATACAGTACTTTTCCATATGTACAATCCACATTTGAGACCCAACATATCCATCCATTCACCCATCTTACAAAGCCTTAGTGAGGAGATGGAGCGTAACTGAGGAGACACAAGTTCTGACCCTTCAACCTTATCACCCCCTTCTTAACTTAGTCTCTAAGCAAACCCCCTGCACTTCCTCCTCCTCTTTCTGTGAGAGTCAAATGGAGTTCTTGAGTGCTGGACAAGCAGCTCTCCAATCAATTAGACAGAGTGAAGAGCAATGAAGAGCTTCAAAAGGCCAGTGTGTCAACGAACCTTTCACCTTCATGACACTCACACAGAAACTCCCTTCAGCCTAATTCACAATCCTTTAGTGGGAAGGGGAGGGGGGGATCAATCTTAAAGAAGAAGGAGAAGGAGAAGGAGAAGGAGAAGGAGAAGGAGAAGGAGAAGGAGAAGGAGAAGGAGAAGGAGAAGGAGAAGGAGAAAGAGAAAGAGAAAGAGAAAGAGAAAGAGAAGAAGAAGAAGAAGAAGAATTAAATAATTAACATGTAAAAAATAATTAAATAATGTAAACATTTATAAAAAAAAGAATTTTCATGGATCTCTCATGAAAGAAAGAAAGAAAATCATAAAGAAAATCAAAGAAAATCATAAAGAAAGAAAGAAAGAAAGAAAGAAAGAAAGTAAGTCTGGGAATTAGGTTATTCTGAAATTTAGAAAGAAAGAGAAAAAGAAAGAATCTAAATCATGTTATTTAGAAATTCAGAAATCAGAATTCAAAAAGAAATTCAGAATCAGAAAGAAAAAAGAAAATCAGAAAATACATTAAAAGGAAGAGAAATGAAAAAAGAAAGAAAAGAAAAGAAAAGAAAAGAAAAGAAAAGAAAAGAAAAGAAAAGAAAAGAAATCTGGGAATAATGTTATTCAGAAATTCTGAAAGAAAGAAATTTAGAAATTCAGAAAGAAAGAAATTTAGAAATTCAGAAAGAAAGAAAGCAATTCAAAAAGAAATTCAGAAAGAAAGAAATTTAGAAATTCAGAAAGAAAGAAAGAAATTCAGAAAGTAGTAATTCAGAAAGAAAGGAAGGAAGGAAGGAAGGAAGGAAGGAAGGAAGGAAGAAAGGAAGAAAGAAAGCAATTCTGAAAGAAAAAGAAAGAAAGAAAGAATTTCTGAAAGAAAGAAAGCAATTCTGAAAGAAAGAAAGAAAGAAAGAAAGAAAGAAAGAAAGAAAAAAAATCAAATAATAATTTTAAAGTTTTAAATATACAAAACAACGAGCAGATCTTCAATGTGGTCTTTGACTTTTGGCACCACTGCAGCCTTTATCTGTGTGTTTCTAGACATTTGTGTTTTCACCGACTTTAATACCATCAAGAAACTTGAGAAGCTCATTATCTGCCCACGGCAACCACGACTATAGTTACATAACCGCACTTGAAGGACTTCTATATTATCAGCTAATTAAAAATCTCTTTTATATCATTTTTTAATTGTTGCGCTTGTAAAACAAAAGACTACACCTGCGAAGATTAAACAGCATCCTGCAGGAATTCTTGAACTCTCTCTTTGACACTCCCTCAGCCGAAATAAAGTGAGAAACTACTGTAACTTAACCGCACTTCATACAAAACCACACAATGTCACCAACGACCATCACTAATGAAGCATTCACCGCAATAATGCAATCTGACCTTACAGGTACACAAAAGCTCCGCCGCACTACCTTGAAGATAAACACAGCCCGGCCGTCACAAAGACAAGTAATCAATCAAGTGCTCAGCTCATTAGAAAGTTATGTCTCCAAGCAACGCTCCTCGGCTCTAGTTTAAGAGCGCTCTTAAATTGGCGCCCAGGCCTCTGGCTTCTTATAAATCATAGTTTCCTGGTTCCGTTAAAAGTCACCTCATCCTGAGGTCAACAATGATCCATAATGGGTCACTGTGAAAGGTTAAAATCAACTAATGAGGAGCCGGAAAGGCTGCCATGGAACCCTTGCGAGGTATATTAATGGTGCTAATGAGGACTTTGTTCACCTGAGTTTCCTCACGGAGCTTCCCTGTTGAGTCCATAGAGTCTGACCCTTTCCACTGAACCGGAGAAGCCGGTCTAAAAGAAACGAAACCACAGCAACTGCGCAGTAAATCCACAAGCAGATCTTTTGAACTTCAAGAAGTTCACAGGCAAGGTCTAATGCGCAGTTTCACAAGTTAAACCAACATATGTATCAGCCGAACTCATCTTTTTGGCATGTGGCTGCTTTTTAGCTATTAAAAATTGTCAAAGAAGCTTCTCGCCACAAGTTAAATTACCCAGTTATGACTCAATCGATACCTTCAACACAAGAAGAGAAGATTTACACGACGCCTTGGAGTAAGTCATAGCCTTGAAAGAACGAATGTTTTTCCAGAATCAATGGGAGATGTATTTCTCTTTTGTTTTCATCTTTAAGGTCACACACATTTTGTTCCTTCGCTAAAAGACACAAGGCGTCTTTAATGCTGAGTTGATTTTGTTAGATGTAGGTGTAAATGCAATTTACTTTGTAAAGACACGTTGTCTTGAGAAGTGATGAAGACGGCTCTATTGGGGAGAAAACTCGAACTAATGTGGCAATTTAGTATCCAGACATATGCAAGGACACCTACAAAAGCAAAAGAGACTTAAAGGAGCGTCATAAAACACTGCAGTTGTCGGTTTATCCGGATCTGCCAGCGAGAAGTTCATAATACTGTTGACATAGATGACAACTGTACAGGTGCAAATGAAGGACAAGCAAAAAGAGTGCCTGTCAGCATTCATGTTTTCATGTGCATTAACCTGTCAGTTACTCTTCGAGAGTTTGAGATAAAAGTACAAGCTATGCATCACACACCTGGAGAGAAAAAAAGAGGTACAAACACATAACACACACTCAAATATACAGCTTGCCAATTCTCTCTGTAGAAAAATCAATTCGGCGTAGCTGCTGGCTACAGCTAATCAAGCTCCAGGAAGTGGTTTGCTAAAACCATTTTAGATCCACTTCCTATTTTGTTAACATTTACGTTCTGCATCTCCTAAAATTCAATGCTGGGACTAAAACACTTAATGAGATGGTATTTATGAAAGCTAATACAAGTGCACAATGTTTGAGCACCAGGGGCTTTCCTCTGAGGAGGCAAAATATTGGATGAGAAAAAAAAGTAACATTAAAAAACCTGAAAAAGTGTAAAGAAACATTGTTTAACAGCGACACAAGCTGGTGTCTGTGTCTTTCTCGTCTCCCCTGAGTCCATTGAGTTTTAACAGACTCTCTAAAACGTGCGGTGAGTTTGATGGGGGGTAATTAAGAATGAATGGAGGAAAGTGACGCAAGAGGAGGCAATGCCTCCATCGCGATATGATTGGATATGACTGGTTATGTTCCGCTGTGCTTGTTCCACGTCTGCGAATCAGTCTGAATGAACAATATAATAGCTGCATGGGAAGACTCTTTTAAAATAAAGTAAACAACTCGTACACTTAGATAAAACCACTTTGTTACATCAAATTAAGACCTGAAATGGCATGAAAACATGATCTGTAGGAGTTTTTAGTGAGTAATCAGCTTTGTAAAAATGTAAAGTAAATCTGTGTCTGCAACCAATATTTACAGAGCTTTTAATGACTGAAAATTATTAAGAAAAACAATTAGGAAAATATTCATACTTGGCTTTAATAAATAGAATATTGACTACATTGTTAATGTAAAAATATAAAATTATGTACCAGGAAAATGTGACTGGGACATGAATTTACATTTGACAAAAAAAAACTTTTTTTACATTTCTGAATCCTAAAGACAGTAAAATGTAATTTAAACTTGAAGAGTAAAGTGTTAATTTTTATACATCAATTCAAACTCTCCATTGCAATGAATCAGTTCCAAATTATTTGTTTCACTCAGAATGTCCCTGTGTTGCATTCGTCATTAAAATGCTTAAATAAAAATGTAGATGAATATTGCTTTTTATGCTTTATATTGATTGATATAAATTAATAGTATTAAATGTTATTGTTTTATTGTATTCATTTAGTACAAAAAAGTATTTATTTCTTTAAAAATGACTATTAAAATTAACAACTAGTAAATTAGTGCTAGAGTAAATTAACTACTAAAAATCAAAGGCATCAAAGGTTTTGACAGTATGATTTTTAATGTGTTTTTTTTTGTTGTTGTTGTTTTTTTGTAAGAAGTCTCTTCTACTCACCAATTCTGCATTTATTTGGTCTGAATTACAGCAAAAACAGTAAAAATTGTAAATATTGTTTTTCTGTTTTGGTAATATATATATATATATATATATATATATATATATTACCTTGCTGAATAAAAGTATACACCTCTAAAAAAAATAATCCCAAAAAATTATACTGACTTCAAGCTTTTGATCAAAGAATCCTGAAAAAATGTACTCAACTGTTTTAAATATTGATAATAAGGATAATTTAAAAAAAAATGTTTCTTGAACAGAAAATTAGCATATTAGAATGATTTCTGAAGAATCGTGACACTGAAGACTGGGGTAATGATGCTGAAAATTTAGCTTTGATCACAGAAAAAAATTACATTTTAAAATATATTCAAAGAGAAATCTGTCATTTTAAATAGTACAAATATTTTACAATATTCCTTTTTTGTTGTACTTTGGATTAAAAAATTGCAGGTTTGGTGAGCAGAAGAGACTTTAAAAAACATTAAACTTTTGACTGGTAGTGTACACTGTGCCCATAAAAAAGGCACAAAGCTAAATAGACAAAATAGGTCCACAATACTGCAATTGACTTTTCTGTTTATGATATCTGTTGTTAGATCATACTGAGCGGGGGTTTAAGATTTGGGATTTGTTTTGTTTGAATGAACCATCTTCTATCACTGATGCCCTGAGAAAACCCCAAAAGATTGTGCCAAGCTTCTATGGGTTGTCTATCCATTATCGAAAATCTTTTTCTCAGGCCAACGCCTGCTGAGACGCTAAAACCCCATCATTTTAAGGAAGAGAAAGACAAACGCAAAGAGGAAGGAAAACAAGAGAAGAGAGATGTGAGGCATGACTGGGTCGCATCTTTTCTAGCATGTTAGAGCAGATAAAAGTGCCGACAAACTCCCTATCACTCTCAGCGCTTTGAATCTTTTATCAATCCGCAGCACACATTCAAACACGCATAGCGTTTTAACAGGTATTTATTCTCTACTCTTGTCGGTAGTCTCCTTATCCCTGTGCGCCCACTTTAATTGAAATTGAATGTGTGTGACAATACCGTGAGCGTGCCGTGCCCCTGAGAGTGACAGCGATGATAACGAAGCGCTGGGGAGGAAGAATGCTTGTATTAATATTTAAGCATCGTGGGTCGGTGTAGCGACATCAACGAATGTAAGCAGAGTGTTGGATTAACCAGACTTTGGGTGCCCTGTTTTCCAAGGTTTGAAGGTGAATCACATGCCTGATGAGAGAACTTTAGTTTAAAGATACAGGATTATTCTTCAAGTCAATTAAAATGTGTTGTAAGTAATAAAACAATTCATTTAAATTTAATTAAAATGAATTAAATTAATACAAAAATGAATAATTATAACAAAAATTAAAACAGAAATTAAAATAATAATATTTTATTTGAAATGTAATAACTATTATAAATAATAATTATAAATAATAATTGATTTATCATGCAAATATCCATCAACAGTAGTAATATAAATCACATTAAACATTTAAAGGAATGACAATTAGAAGATTTAAATAAATTAGCAATAGTAAAAAAATAAATGAAGTAATAATTAATAAATAAAAAATACATTTAAAAAATACATTAATAATTACATTTAAAATAATAAAATAAAATATCTAACAAGGTCTAACAACCATTATGACCATCCTAAATCTTATCAGCCAAAAAGCCTATACTTGTGCAAAAAAGTGAAACTGAAATAATAATATTTGAATTAATAATATATATTATATATAATAAATTATTTATCATGCAAATATAAATTAGCAGTAGTAGTAATTACATTAATAAATCACATAAAAATAAAATAAAATAAAATAAAATAAAAGGTCTAACAGCCAATATGACCATCCTTAATCTTATCAGCCAAAAAGTCTATATTGGTGCATAATTACTTTAAATAAAAATGTAAATAATAACTATTATAAATAAGAATTATAAATGACAAATGGTTTATCATACAAATATCAGCTAAAAGTAGTACAATAAAGCACTTAAAAACATTTAAACAAATTAAAATACAAATAATAAAAATAATAAAATGAACTAAAAATAAAATAAAATAAAATAATAAATAAAAATAAAATCTAATAAGGTCTAACAACAATTATGACTATCCTCAATCTTATCAGCCATAAGATTATTGGAATTAATAATATTTGAATTGATAATATATATTATAAATAACAGTTCTACATAATAAATGATTTATCATGCAAATATCAGCCAATAGCAGTAAAATAAATTACACCAAACATTTAAATAAATTAGCAGCAGTAACAAAAAAAAAAACACATTAATAATTAAATGTAAAAAATAAATAAAATAAATATAATAATATAAAATAAAATAATAAAATAAAAAGGTCTAACCACCAATATGACCATCCTTAATCTTATCAGCCAAAAAGTCTATATTGGTGCATAATTACATTAAATTAAAATAAAATAATTTATACAATTTTAAATGACAAATGGTTTATCATACAAATATCAACTAAAAGTACAACAAAAAGTACACACAAAAAAAAAAAATAATAAAATAAAATAAGGTCTAACAACCATTATGACCATCCTTAATCTTATTAGCCAAAAAGTCTATATTTGTGCATACTTACTATAGATAATAAATAAAATTAAAATAACTATTACAACCAATAACTATAAAAGGCAAATGGTTTATCATGCAAATATCAGCTAATAGTAGTACAATAAAACACATTAAACGTTTAAATTATTTAAAATAAAAATGAAAAATAAAATAATAAAATAAATATATCAGCCAAAGTGACCATCCTTAATCATACAAGCAAAAACATCTATATTGGTACATAACTACAATACATCACTTGTTTCCAGCCACCCAAAATAGCAATTACAGGCCTGTCATCAAAGATAAAGCTATTTATGAATTAAAACACAAAATTAAAAATCCTGAAATTTGCTATATGAGAGGCAGAGCACACATATAAAAGCAAGCTCTCAATGCCCCATCTAAATAAAGCAAAGAGAGAGGAGATGTCAACCTACTCGACTCCATTTAAAGGTATCATCGGTGGGAGGCTGTCTAGAAAGCATCATCCTGTTTCCATCTAAACCAAGGTTAAACTCTTTCATTTGGCCTCTTTCTCTCTCAATATATGAGAGGAAACAGACTCCAGCTGTAGTGGGAAAACAACAAGTCTATTAAACACACAACCACTCATTCACTGCAATCTAAGGGGCCCGTTCTTGACATGTTCACTAAATGGTTGCAAACAACACAAAAGAAGATCCAAAACATACATGAACCGCAGAAATATATGCAACAAGAGACAAAAGCGTGTGTGTGTGTGTGTGTGTGTGTGTGTGTGTGTGTGTGTGTGTGTGTTTGAGATGGGGTCTCAGACAAAGCCTCCAGGTGGGGATTAGGTGAAGAAACAGACCCTTTTTGCCCCTTTGTCTCCCTGGGGTAAACAGGGCCAAAAGAAAATCAGGATAAACAGAGGAGGGGATGGGAGGGGGTGAAGTCTAGTTAGTGAGCATGTTGGGATCTGCAAGTGTTTGCACAGTTCCACAAATCAAACGCAGCCGACACACACTTACTGTGCTCATCAGAGAAAGAGCGAGAGGGGCAGAGCGAGGTGACAGCGAGGTGAGGGAGAGGAAGAGACAGATCATCTTAGTTATTGGTTCTAAAAACAAGGTTGAACCAAAAATGTACCTACACATCATTTACCAGCAGTCCAACAGCCAAATCATTATTTCAAATCAGCAGACTATTCTTGAAATATATTGAACTGAGAAAATTGACTGGCCATAAATATTTATTACCAGTCATGAACCTGCTCAGTAGTTCATTCACTCATTTATTTTTCTTTATTTCTTCTTCTTCTCATTTTACTCACCCACTCACTTGATTTTCAGTAAATTGATTGATTCACTCGGTTGTCTGTTTGCTCGTTCATTCATTTGTGTGCTTGCTTGCATTCTCACTAAGTTCTAGTCACTCTCTATTTCACTTCCTTTTCTTTCTTTCTTTCTTTCTTTCTTTCTTTCATCACCCTTTACTCACCCACTTATTCACTTTTCAATAAATTAATTCATTTGATTCACTTGTTCGCCCATTCACTTGCTCATTCATTTGTTTGCTTGCTTTCTCACTAAGTTTTAGTCACTCACTAGTTCACTTTCTTTCTTCTTTCTTTCTTTTTCTCCTTTTACTCACCCACTCACTTGTTTTTCAAAAAACTGATTCACTTGATTCACTCATTCGTCCGTTCTCTTGTTCATTCATTCGTTTGCATGCAATCTCACTAAGGTCTTGTCACTCACTAGCTCACTTTTCTTTTTCTTTCTTTCTTTCTTTCTTTCTTTTCTCCTTTTACTCACCCACTCACTTCAAACAAATGGATTGTTTTTCAATAAATTGATTCATTTGATTCACTCCATCTGTTCATTTGCTCATTCATTCATTTGCATGCTTTCTCACTAAGATTTAATTACTCACTAGTTAATTTTCTTCCTTTCTTTCTTTCTTTCTTTCTTTCTTTCTCTCTTTCCCTTTTTTACTCACCCACTTGTTTATCAAAAAAATTCATTTGATTCACTTTGTTGTCTGTTCATTTGCTCATTCATTTGTTTGCTTGCTTTCTCAAGCTAAGTTTTAGTCACTCACTAGTTCACTTTCTTTCTTGAATTCTTTCTCTTTTCTTTCATTCCTTTTCTTTCTTTCTTTTTTTTTTTTTTGAAAAAATGTCTCTTTCGTTTGCTTATTTGCGTACTAAGTTTTAGTCACTCCCTAGTCCATTCATTCCTTTAATTTATTTACTCACACCTTTACTAATTCATTCACAACCTCAGTTTTCAGTTTTTCTTTCAGTTTTAAGACACTGTACTATCACAATAGATAATCAACCATTCATATTGCCAATTTACAGCTGAGTCACATTCTGATAAAACAATGAATACGAATCAGATTGTTCATTCTTTTTACTCACATTTACTCACTTGTTTATTCCTACTTTCACTCACTCATTCATCTGCTCATTCACACTCAGCATGTATCTTTCCGCTCTTTAAAATGACTTTCTCTCGGCCTCTCAGCCAGGCGTCCTGTAGTGTGAAATGGTTCCGTCAGTGGAATTAGCATAGCTCTTCTGCAGCAGATTGTATAACATAACTTTGGCAAAGGGCTCCATATGGCTTTTCGTTCACTCTCTGGCCCTGCCCACTGACTAATATTCCTCTCACTGAGCCTGAGTGCTGCATTAACATAATTAAAGTGGCCACACACACATACACACGCACATACTCCTTTAGCCTTGGCCTCTATTCAACCACCCTCTGATCCAGGCTGTAAAAGATGTCAATATGGCAAATCGGTGTTCTGTTTGATTAGAGTAGTTCACGTCTGTTATTGTCATTAGAGATTGTTATCTCCGACCCCAAACAGACGGTTGCTATTTGATACGTCAGTTCAACGAAGGGTTGTAACGTTCGAGATAAACCCTGTAGACCCTGTCATATCATTCTATTGTTTGCTCTTAGATGAAATGGCAGTGTAATTACTCACTTATTGCTGTGTGGTAGGATGTTATCACTGGTTTCTTGACATGCCAGCCCACGTGTTGACTCAAGTGCTCACAATACTAAATTTAATTATACTCTGCAATACCATAAGCGACTCTATAATGTACAGAATGTAGAGCTTGTGCTTTGCCGTAACTAGCATATAGGCACTGAGTTTGAACTTGAACCGCCAATAATAGCTTTTTAAAATACTACATTTTTCCTTGTGGATATTTTTCCAATTTGTGGTTATGGCTTTGATATGGACTGTGCAGTAAATTGTTGCATGTCGATTATTGAGGCCATTGCAGCAATCAAATAAAAAACACTGTTTTATTATAATACAAAATGTAATACAAAATGCATGCATTTTGATATCTTTAACTTTGTTTTGGAGCTCTTGAAAGTCTGACAGAATGTTGCGGGTCTGTGCCATTCATTCACACAGAGACACACAGAAGATTCTAGATTCGTATTTAAATAGTCTTTTTGTAGCTTAATATTCACAGACACTGGTCCATATCACATACTTTTGATTTATCCATCCAAAATTTGGCAAATTCCGTAATATTCTGCACCGTATATACAGTAAATTACGTTTTATATTACTGGATTCCACGATTCTGCGTTTTCCACATCGCAGAAATCATAGGGCCCAAAATTTTTCCAACAAATTTACATTTTTGTGTTAACAACTTTTTTTTTTTTTTTTTAAAGATATTAGGCTTTTATATTAAATTGTAAGCACCATATTAATGTGTGGAATACTGTAAATTACTGTATAATAATTATAATAATTCCCTTCTTTTTTTTTTGGGTAATAAATGTCTAGCCAAGGTTGCATGTATTCATTTAATCAAAAATTCAAACAAGTAAAAGAGCTTGCAAAAAAAAAAAAAAAAAATGGGATGCTGGTTAATGGTCACTTGACATGTAGGTCAGCAAATGAAATATTACTGTTTTAGTGAGTGTTTTATTTTGATTTGTTTTGATTTTACCAGTTGTTCAGTTTATGTTTGGAAAGATTTAATTTATTTATTTATTTATTTTTCCGGCATTACTCCAGTCTTCAGTGTCACAAGATCCTTCAATAATCATTCTAATATGCTGGTTTGGTGCTTCAGAATTTATTCATTTTTTAAGTTGAAAACTGTTGCACTGCTTAATATTTTTTGTGGAAACTGTGATGCATTTGTGTTTACATAATATATGTGTTAAAATGCCTTTACTATTACAGTTTAATGTGTAATGCACTAAATAAAAGTATTAATTTCAGTTTTTAAGAAAATCTTACAGTCCCTAAACTGTGCAGCGGTAATGTGCATGTTCATAGTTTCGTTAATTATTCGTTTTTCCATCAATTCACAAACCGTCTGCAGTTCCCCCACAATTCATTAGGGATACAAGAACCCCTTAGTTGAAATAAAGAAAGTAACTTTTGAGTAAAACTATGGAGAGTAGTGCTGTCAAATTGATTAATCGTGATTAATCACATCCAAAATAAAAGTTTGTGTTTACATTATGTATGTGTATATATTACATACAGGGATTGAAATTAACTTCTTCACTCACCAGCCAATTTAGCTACTAAATTTAACTACTAAAAAAAAGGGACTACTATGGACAGCTGACTCAAAGTTTTTGATATTCTTCATATTCTCTGTGGTCAGTTCACAGCAGTGATAGAAATTAATCTTTCCAATAAGTTTAACGTTATTTGTACATATTTGGGGTATTTTTACCTTTATATAGCATTTTTGTCTTATCATCCTTTGATTCAAAGTCAAAAATGTAAATCAGTTAATAATAATAATAATAATAATAATAATAATAATAAATTTAGGCTGTTATTAAACAAATGAAATCAGTATCAACAAAATATATATTTATATATAAACATATTACGTTGAATAGGCCTACTGATATTTGAAATTATTTTAAAAATTAAAATATAGGCTACTTAACTTCAAATGTGAAATTAAAACCGCCAGTAGTTGGTAGTAAATCGCTGTTAATAAGAGAGTCATTGCGATTGAACCAAATCATTTTAATGTTTGATTCACTCAGGAACAAAACACTGTCATATTGCTCAGAGACGCAAAACAGTGCTGTGGTTGTGTTCGGAATGATTTTTGTTTGCAAAATAGAGCAAAAACAGCCAAACAGTGTCTAAAACGTAAGTCTCTTGATATTAACTTATTGTTTATTGAACTACTGTATAAAATATCAATACCACATTTGTAACCATGCTGATTTTTAAGAAAAAACGTCACTCTTCATTTGATATTGATTAACTCTATGAAATGCTATAAATATATAAATTTTCTGCCCACTTATCTTGGATTATGTGATCATTCTTAATTAATAGGCTATTATTAGACTGAATCATGCAGTGAAAGAACGCACTAAAAGTTAGTCACCAGACTTCATCACGTAGTCGCCTATGTCTGCACTTTGTAGGTGTGTTTTGTTTGTTTTTTGCAATATACTCCATAATGTCATTATTTCCCACAAGTTCAGTATTTGCGCTAAACCTGTGCAGATTTGACTTGCATGAACTTCCCCAAGAAATTAATGAGTGAACGTAACTTCTGAAAAGTAACCTGCCAAATTGGCTAGTGATTTGACAGCATTACCCACCACAGCTGATTTCTACCCGCATTTGGTGGGTGCTCATTTCAAACCTTGATTACATATGATTATTGCATTTATAAATGTATATACATATAAATATACACTGTACACATATATTATGTAAACAAACTTATTTTGGATGCGATTAATCATGATTAATCAATTTGACAGCACTCATCGAAATGTTTCATTAATGTTCCATAACACAAGGTAATTTTGTTTTAGCAGAATTACAGCTTTGAAATCTGACATAAAAATCTGCAAACCAAAGTCAAATGATATTTTGTCAACAGATTATTCCAGGACTATACCATCTACGTTTAGTTTTATAGCTCTGTATTGGTACTATATATCAAACGTCACATGATATTTTGTCAGCAGGATCTTCCAGGACCAAACTATCTGAGCTATACCATCTACGTTTAATTGTATAACTCTGTATTGGTACTATATATCAAAAAGTCCTGCCTAAATGGATATCTCCCAAAGAATTTCAGGAGAAACTTATTAGACAAAGTTTGAATGAAACACTGAGAACTCCATTAAGCGTCTGAGCTATGAAAGCGCAACCTCTGAGCAATAAATTTTCCTCCGGGTTCTTGTGGACGAAACCCTGGCGATGGCATTGCGTGAAACAACCAGCTAATAAAAAGAAGAGTGTGATGATTGTGCCGGAGTCCTCGGCGCTCCGGGGCCGTTATCGTCTCATCCATCCGTCTTAACTCCGCTCCTCACGGTGCTCGGAATGGAATTCTCTCCCCCCCTCTGCCCTTTTGGAGAGCTAGCATGTGTGAAAAATTGTTAAGCAGCTCTCTCCTCTGTTTTTCCCCTTCTCTCTCCCTCTCTCTGTCCTTTGTGCTCGAGCAGGCGTGTTCCAAACTCTTGACATCAAAAGAAGGCGTAACTCATCAGTCTCTCACCAGGGAAACTCTTTTCACCGGGGTAGCAGAAAGGGGAACACGAGCGAAACAGGATCCGTTCGGGGGCCATGAGGAGCCGTGGGGGTGATTTGTGGCCCTCTGTGTGAGTTTGAGGGGGGCGGAAGGGAGTTGTGGAAACCTAGTGTGCGGTAGCCAGTCTACACTGGGCCGCTGGAAACATAAACACAGGCTCATAATCACGGCGCTGAACACACAAACACACATGGCCCTCATTCGTCAGGTTTTGTTCTTTCGCATACGCACTTTCGCTTCTGTTTCTCCCTCCATTAACTCTTCTGTTACAGTCACCTCTGAACTTTTCCCCTAAACACTCCACTTCTGCTTTTTATTCCTCATTTTTCCCCCTTGTGTAGTTTTTTTTTGCTTTGGTTTGTTTTCGGTCATTTCCTTCTGATCTTTTTTGGTCGCTTTCAGGTATTAATATGCTGGCTCTCATTGTTTTTTTTCTTTTACTCACTTGTTCATTAGCTCACCAAGTTAGTCACTTCAGTAGCCACTTCAAGTAAATATTTTAGGTGTTCAGCCCACAAAAAAGTTTGGGAATTACTGTACCAAGAAATTATAAGTAGAAGCATCTGATGATACTTCAGGCGATACTTAAAACATAACTGCACATGGAGTTTCCTCTACAGAGATAAGAGAAATCTTTGAGTATTAAATGAGAGAAAAGAAAAGCAAGACCAATTTAAAGTCCATTTAAACACATTTCTATGCAAGCGAAACAACTGAGGTGTCAAAGAGATCTTATTTGTGATTTTTCTTTTCTACAAAGGGGAAATATATTAGATAAAGAGAGAGGCTCAACTACACTCTTAAAAACAGAGGTGCTTTACGATGCCATAGAAGTACCCTTTTTGTCTAAATGGTTTCATAAAGTACCTTTAACATCTTTCTGTTTCACAAAAGGTTCTTTGTGGCAAAAGAAGGTTCCTCAGGTAAGAAAGTGATGGTTCTTTGTGGAACCAAAAATGGTTCTTCTAGAGTGTATACAAAAACAAACAACCCCAAGCTAAAAGTTTGCATCGATTTGCATCATTAAAATAAGGCTGCAAGACTGAGAAAAACACTCAGCAGAATGACCTCCAACAAAGACATCTGCATATGAAGAAATATTCCTCTGAGGGTGACAATGAAGATCGCATGACAGCATTTGAGCCTAATCTCTGTCCTATCGTGGACTGAGATCTGATCTCTTCCTGATAGCGCCCCTACACTTCCTGACGCATCACTTCCTTCAGTTGCAGGAAACTGACATTAAAGAGTAAAACAACTCAGCTTTTTGAACATTTGAAACGCCTGAAGTTCCAACAACATTACTATACATCATAATTACCCATTATACACATAATGATTTTTCTACCAAAAAAAGAAAACAAAAAACACAAGCTGTGTGAAAACAAACATGCGAGTCTATTACAACACATTACATTTGATAAGCAAAACAACTCAGACAGCACTCCAGCGGAGAATTTTACCGAATGCACTTTCAGCGGTTCAAATGTTCCGTGAGACATGAAATGTGCATTAGCCGTCTCCAGATGATTCAGCAGACTTGTCAATCAGATGCGAAGTGACTGATGACGTCGTGAAAATAAACACGGTGGATAGAGTAAAAGAGAAAGAGAAGCACATCATCTTCGACCCTACGTGTCTGAGGAAGTGCTCTTCGGCGCAGGCCTCGAGTGCATGGCAAAAAACACGTTGTTATAGTAAGCTGTTAAGTGCACTTTAGAGTCTTGGAGCTTGAAAAGCTTGAGTTGCTCTGTCAAAACGCTAAGTGACTGCGAGGGCGGACACGGTGGATCGCTGAGAAACACTTCACAGTAGTCGTCTCCTTCTGTCAGACACCTTTTCCTCCCTCTCTTGCACTAGCATCTGCTTGTAGCGTAGAATCTGCTATTAACCACCAGGACCGCCTTAGCCACGGTCGAGAACTTCACACTGTCGGTTCAAACTCACACCACAGAAGAATGACATTATGTCATAACCAGGCCTAGAGAGATTTTCTGAAAACTCTCATTCTCTTTTCGCACAAAAAGTATTCTCGTAGCTTCATAACATTACGGTTGAACCACCGATATCACATGGCCTTGAATGTGGTAGTTGTGTTGCTGTCTACGCAGGGTCAGAAAGCTCTTGAAATTTGTCAAAAATATCTTGATGGAATACTTCGCTTTTTTGAGTTTTACCGTTTTTGAATCCATTCAGCCGATTTCCGGGTCTGACGGTAGCACTTATAGCTTAGCATAAATCATTGAATCTCATTAGACCATTGGCATCTCCCTCAAAAATGACCAGAGTTTCAATATTTTTTCTATTTAAAACTTGACTCTTCTGTAGTTACATTATGTACCAATGTGTGTGATTTTCTAGGCTGATATGGATAGGAACTATACTCTCATTTTGGCGTAATAATCAAGGAACTTTGTCAAGTTTTAAATCGGAAAAATATTGAAATTCTTTGGTCATTTTTGAGCGAGATGTTAATGGTCTAATCAGATTCAATGATTTATGCTAAGCTATGCTAAAAGTGCTACTGTCAGACCCGGAGATCGGGTGAATGGAAAACGGTAAAACTCATCTGTTTAACTCTAGGGGAGTTGGAAAATGAGCCTATTTTCAAAAAAGGGGAGTGTTCCTTTAGTTTGTGTTCCGAAGATGAATGAAGGTCTTACAAGTTTGGAATGACAGAAAACTCTTTAAAATAAGCACATCAGAATGGTTTCTGAAGGATCATGTGACACTGAAGACTGGAGTAATGAAGACTGAAAATGCAGCATTGCCATCACAGAAATAAATTACATTATACAATATATTAAAATGGCAAACAGTTATTTTAATAATATTAAGTTTTTCATTTCATATTTTTAATCAAAGAAACACAGCCTTAGTGTAAACATTAAAAATAAATATTACATTTCAGTATTTAAAAAAAGTCTAAAATTAAAAGGAGAAAGAAAAAAATTGCCTTTTTTTCCCAGCAAAAGACATACACATTATGACCTACAAAAACAAATATGTAATATATATGAAGAGTTCAGATGCAAACCCCCCTTAAAAGCCATCTTGGTCCAAAAAAAGTGAATGCTCTCGACACATATTATACGTCCATCAAATACTTTTACTCGCTAAAATCCCAGCCTCAGCCCAATCAAAAGGACAGGTATTTAGGTAGAAACCTATACATCGGAGCCTAATAAAAATGTTTTTTTTTATGTATATATATATATATATATATATATATTATATATTATATATTATATATATATATATATATATATATATATATATATATATATATATATACACACACACACACACACACACACACACACACACACACACACACACACACGTGTATATATATATATATATATATATATATATATATATATATATAAAGATTTGGTTCTGATTCACATACTTACGATTCGATTTCCAATTACATTCGATATTGATTATTTTAGACATATATCAGGTACAGTACATGCCAGATTGTCTCAAGATAAAATAAATCTCTCAACTAATAGTGTAAAATAAACATAAGAGTCACTTGGTACTACATTATTAAAATAGTAAGATTAAAATTAGCTGATTTGTATTCAAATGCTTAAATTACACTCAATTAAATGTTTATAATAATAAAGTTACAATTACATACAATTTATTCAGACATAAATTAAACATGGAAAAAACTTCTAGCTGACTGACAAATTTATGGTCACCGAATACGTTTTTTTTCTGAAATAAATGCAACATGCGTTACTTATTGTTTACAAGTCGTTATACTGACGTCTTTGTGTGGTTGAAACACTGATCGAACGATTACATGAGACAGGATGCAGATTTCACTAAACTTTGTTTCACGTCAAAAGTAACAAAACATAAAACTTAATGTGACTTATTGGATGGGAGGTGTGCTCCAATATTCTGTTTGTTAACTGAAAACTGTCTATACTAATTGGTTCTTGGGATTTAAGCCCTAGGGTCAAGTGTCTTGCTCAAGATAGACTTACTTCTTGCATGGATCGAACCAGAAACTTTCTGCAAACTGACCACTATACCACAAAACTAGCCCTGTATACTGCACCAAAGACTATAGAATACCCAAGACGTGTCACTTGTATAGTTTTGAATGGGGAAAAATGCAACGATCATTATGGCCGCGAAGCCCCGCCTTCTTAATGAAAGAGCCAATCATTTGATTAGTAAAGTCAGCGTGTCACTGCAGCTGCCGTTGGAAGTCCTGGTTACTATAGAAACAATCGGCATTCTGAGACGTACTGCGCATGCGCACTGGCTGATCTAGCCTGAAAAATACGCATTTTTTAACGCTATTAAAACACAATAAACCATATTTATGAGGCGATTCTTTTCAGATTTCAGTGGTCTTTTCAAATATGAAATTTAATCATAAACTTGATGTTTCCCCATTCAAAGAGATCGAAGCTGCACTTGCATGCCCGAGAGGCTTTTCAAAGATGGCCGCCGAGTGGAAGGAATTGCCTTAAAGGGACTTTGACTGAACTAAGCATTCTGATGATGTGTTTTGCCATGTCTTGACTGGTTAGATCTCAAATGATATAAAAACAAGGTAGATAAATCGCATCTAAACAACCGTGAACAGCACTTGCGATTGCAAGAATCTGATGCAAAGGAAGCAGAGAAAGAAACCGACATTCCCCTACATGCCAATGATTAGCATTTTCCCACAATTCAATTAGCACGCTTGTCAAGCATAGTGGGGTGACATCACACGGCCCTGTTTGATTCCAGCAACAGTGCCTAACAAACACACAAATTTCACTCTGACTGCGCAAATCTCACATATCCAGGTAAAAGCCACCCGGTTTCGGCAAGGTGGACATCATGAGGGGCTTGACGAGTGTTAAAAAATGAAAAGTGATCCAGACAACAGGAAACCACAGGGGTCACTCCCACTCATGGCAGGCAGACAAATCCTTTCAATACATCACCATACAAACACAGGCTGAAAAAAAATGACATCTCATTGTGCTGCTGCCAAGTACTTGCACTTCTTCACTCTTTCATATACTCACTCTTCATTTTCTCCTCCCTCCATCTCGTTCTCTAACATTATGGCTTTCTGTCAGTGGATATACATTTTTTTTCCCGCTTCCTCTGCAACCTCCAGCATTTCTCTTCTCTGGCTGATTGCAAATCATGTTCTGTAATGGACTGAGATGCTGACAGAAAGGTCACCTGATTCATGTCACAGCAACAGCTGGATTATGACGGAATATTTCTCTCCCGCCCCACCTCTCCGTACATTTTTCTCATCGTCTCTCAAGTTTCTCATAGTCAGAGTCACTTGCTCTCTCTTTTACTCATTCATTCACTCTCTCTGCCCTGTACAAAAGGTGACACAGGTATCACTTCCGGTCCTCAAGCACATCATATTAGCTGGTGCAAACTGACAAAGCATATCAGCAAATAAACCTATTTATTTATAACCCATTTATAACCTAAATTTGCAGGCTCATCTGTTTACTGAGCACTCACTTGTAAGTTTATAGTAAAATGTGAGACACCTCGAAAATCCAATCTGAAAAAGATCAGAAGCTCAAGGTTTGAACTGATATTTTATACAGCAAAACATTTTAATGTTTGAACATTTACATGGTAACTCAGCACAACTACAAAGTTTTCATTGATTATCTTTTAGAAATTTGTATTCAGTAACACAAGGAACCTTTTAAAGTCAAGGACTTTTATGACAATAGTGAATAGTCCTTGACAATTTATTTTCTTTGTCATGCTCAGCTCTGTAAAAATTATTTTTAGAAATCCTTATCAAACAATCTTCAACAACTGGAAATTTCACAACAGAGTTTGTACTCATAAACACCAATATCTAGCCAACAAAATACTGTATAACTGCGCATAAAAGAAAATAAAACATTACTATGGAAAAAATGGCAGTCATTTTATGTCAAATCTATCTGTCAAATTTTCCTAAGCAATCCACTATTTTGTAAAGGGCGGTCAAAATGTCACTTTTCACCTGAGATTTGGAGCCAATTTACACGTAAAAAGAAAAAGTTGGCAGCATCTTTGTTTTATTTTTACACAGAGATTGGAAGGTCTGTTAGTAAAATCTGTTGACTTTAGCCGTCTGTGTTTCATTATATGCCAATGGTGACAGTTCAAAAATGGCAAACAGCACTTCTTGTGTTTTTTGGCCCAAGTCTGAGGCAGAGACCTCTGGCTGAATTTACGTGGAATGACCCAACTGGAACATTTATGGAAACTAGGCTGCAAAACTGAAAGAAACTAAAACATAATAAGTGGACTCCAAAAGTACAAGTGTAAAATATGGCAACTGTAAAATGTAAAAAATCAACTTATTTAAAAAAAACTAGAACATCTTTTGCAGTGAAAGCCCATCAAAGCTATTAGAAAGTGGTTCAATACTACTCAAGTGTGCAAACGATGATGTAGAAATCTTAGCCTATATGTAAAAACCTGCATAACTCTTAACTTGAGACACGTCTGCAATACTGCGGAACATGAGGATGTTAGAAATGGTTGTTAAATATGCCCTCAGGAGACAATCGTGCACACTAAATCCAGCCCAACTCAAAAGTGTGAAGAAAAGAAAGAACGCTTTTAGAAAGAATTTGACCAGAACACACATACACACACCCCAACAAGTGTGAAATATGGTCTGGAACGTGACAGCTAAATGTGTAGTTAATGTTCCGATCTCATCTTTAGAGAGTGAATTCATGCCTCCATGCCTTACCAATGACTGCATGACTGTGATCTTCAGTCGTTGCACAGACCTGCTTCTTCCAGAAGCTGCTGTGTGATCTACTAACAAGTCAACAAAGCTCTTGTGAGTCATCCATCATGTTTAAGCACTGATATGGAGTGTATCAACGTCTGCTGAAATGTCAACCCTCGAATAAAGGCTGAGGAGCAGTCAGTGCTCAGTCTATCACTGGAGTCACTTTAAACCCAACAGAGTGAATCACAAGGGCTTTCACCACACAGGACCCCATTTTATGTTCGTTTTGGGATTTTCACCATTTTTATTGACAGGGACAGGAAATTACCGGGGAAAGAGAGAAGGAATGGGACCAGGAAATGTGACATCCCAGATCTGAACAAGTGCTTCCCACACAAGAAACTAGTTTAGAGCATGTGCACAACCAGTGTTGAAGTTATTAACTAAACCAAAATAGTTTTCATTCATTTAAATAAAGCTGAAATAATTAAGAATGAAAGGAGCATGGAAAAGAACAGCTCAAATGTTCTAAACAATATCGCCTTTTACAGAAGTCAGACTTATGGGTTTGGGAATGATATGTGTAAACTTTTCCTTTAACACAGATAACCCAAATATAAAAGATTAAAGAATCCATTCTTTTAAACTCAAACTCTTTCAGAAAAAAAAACCTTAATTAAAAAAAAAAAAAAAAAGGGAAACTCCGTGTACAAATGAAACAAAAATAAAACTACAAAGCTATTCTTAGCTTATTGCAGATGCAGGGTGAGGTTGTTATAACCAACAATGACCCCAGTTTTCCATGCAAAAGAATGTAAATCTTTCTCTGGAAAACAGAAGAGATCTGGGAGCTTGTTTTTAAGAGGCCTCACATTAGCAGAGATCCCATCTCCCTCCTGCTGCTCTCTAAGAGAAGGAGAGAGGGGCTTTTGTGGGCTGCCTCCCAGGGCCACTGACATGGGATGACTGACGGTCTGACCGGGCACAGCTGAGGGCGGGAAAAGATTTATGTGCTTCATATGAATGGTTCATTAAATAAACATTCCCAAACATAAAGCCGCTTTGTGTCAATACAGATCTGTAAATTCACTCAAGTGGGAGTATGGCATCTCTAATGTTGAGGAAACAGACACTTCTTGTGTGCAAATCTGTTTAAAATTTAAATAAACAGAGGAAACAGAGTGAATGACTTCCCGAAAAATACTGTGGCAGTTAAAACTGCTGGAACCTGGTGGACAGTACCACAGTATTTTGATACCATGATACTATATGATTACGATTTCTACCACTAGGTGCTTCAAAGTGCTTTAAAAGAACTAATGTGGTGCTTCAAAGTGCTTTAAAAGAACTAATTAGGTTAGACTCTAACAACAGCATCTGTGAAATGCAAACAGATATCATGGAAATTATTTTTACTTGGTCCCTTGGTTTATAATATAAAATATAATATAATAAATAATATATTAATATTTATAATTGCAAAGTTTTGACTTGGTCCGTTGGTTTAGAATAGATGTAGTGAGGTTTGGACTTGGTCCCTTTGTTCAGAATAGAATAGAATAGAATAGAATAGAATAGATGTAGTGGGGTTTGGACTTGGTCCCTTTATTCAGAATAGAATAGACTATTCTAGACTAGACTAGACTAGACTAGACTAGACTAGATGTCATGAAGTTTTGACTTGGTCCCTTAATTTAGAATAGAATAGATGTAGTGAGGTTTTGACTTGGTTCCTTGTTTTAGAATAGAATAGAATATTTGTAGTTAAGTTTGGACTTGGTCCCTTGATTAAGAATAGAATAGAATAGAATAGAATAGATGTAGTGAAGTTTTGAGTTGGTCCGTTGGTTTAGAATAGAATAGATGTAGTGAGGTTTGCAATTGGTCCCTTTATTCAGAATAGAATAGAATAGAATAGAATAGAATAGAATAGAATAGAACATATGTCGTGAAGTTTCGACTTGGTCCCTTGATTTAGAATAGAATAGAATAGAATAAAATAGATGTAATGAGGTTTTGACTTGGTCCTTTGTTTTAGAATAGAATAGAATAGAATAGAATAGAATAGAATAGAATAGAACAGAATATTTGTAGTTTGGACTTGGTCCCTTGATTAAGAATAGAATAGAATAGAATGGATGTCGTTAAGTTTTGACTTGGTCCCTTGATTCAGAATAGAATGGATGTCGTTAAGTTTTGACTTGGTCCCTTGGTTTAGAATAGAATAGAATATTTGTAGTTAAAGTTTGGACTTGGTCCCTTGATTAAGAATAGAATAGAATAGAATAGAATAGAATAGAATAGATGTAGTGAAGTTTTGAGTTGGTCCGTTGGTTTAGAATAGAATAGAATAGAATAGAATAGAATAGAATAGAATAGAATAGAATAGAATAGATGTAGTGAGGTTTGGACTTGGTCCCTTGATTTAGAATAGAATAGAAATAGTGAAGTTTTGACTTGGTCCCTTGGTTTAGAATAAAATAGAATAGATGTAGTTAAGTTTGGACTTGGTCCCTTTATTCAGAATAGAATAGAATAGACTAGACTAGACTAGAATAGAAGTCATGAAGTTTTGACTTGGTCCCTTAATTTAGAATAGAATGGATGTAGTGAGGTTTTGACTTGGTTCCTTGTTTTAGAATAGAATAGAATATTTGTAGTTAAGTTTGGACTTGGTCCCTTGATTAAGAATAGAATAGAATCGATGTAGTGAAGTTTTGAGTTGGTCCGTTGGTTTAGAATAGAATAAATGTAGTGAGGTTTGGAATTGGTTCCTTTATTCAGAATAGAATAGAATAGAATAGAATAGAATAGAACAGAACATATGTCGTGAAGTTTTGACTTGGTCCCTTGATTTAGAATAGAATAGAATAGATGTAATGAGGTTTTGACTTGGTCCTTTGTTTTAAAATAGAATAGAATAGAATATTTGTAGTTTGGACTTAGTCCCTTGATTAAGAATAGAATAGAATAGAATGGATGTCGTTAAGTTTTGACTTGGTCCCTTGATTCAGAATAGAATGGATGTCGTTAAGTTTTGACTTGGTCCCTTGGTTTAGAATAGAATAGAATATTTGTAGTTAAAGTTTGGACTTGGTTCCTTGATTAAGAATAGAATAGAATAGAATAGAATAGAATAGATGTAGTGAAGTTTTGAGTTGGTCCGTTGGTTTAGAATAGAATAGATGTAGTGAGGTTTGGACTTGGTCCCTTTATTCAGAATAGAATAGAATAGAATAGAACATCTGTTGTGAAGTTTTGACTTGGTCCCTTGATTTAGAATAGAATAGAATAGAATAGAATAGAATAGAATAGAATAGAATAGAATAGAATGTGTGTAGTTTGGACATGGTCCCTTGATTAAGAATAGAATAGAATAGAATAGATGTAGCGAGGTTTTGCCTTGATCCCCTGGTTTAGAATAGAATAGAATAGAATTTATGTAGTGAAGTCACTGTCTTACTCCATAGACTTTTATTATAAGTGCATTACTTTAGACATATTTTTGGTTGTTTTTAACAGATGTATGGGTCAAAATAATTTTTGTAATTAAGTGTTAGCTGAACTGAATTAGAAAAAAGCAAATAAAATTATTGTATTTTTATCATCATCATGATAGAGTCAAAAAAAAAAAAAAACCTCCACCATGTTATGTTTCTGTAAAAGTGATGCTAAAATACTACTTTCAGTGAATGATTTACCAAAGTTTATTTGCTTAGACTTTCCTAGTCAGGCATTGCTAATGTGTAACTGATCGTACAAAATATACATCAGGTGTTATGCAATTTCTCTGTGCAAACAAACACACAGAAATAAAGTGGGAAAACCTGCACACAAGCTATCTTGGAATTCTCACGGCTGAGCCTGGTCTCAAACAGAGCTTAATAACACAGCGGGGGTTTCAGCAAAGGGGGGAGCGTCTCTCCCTCCACTGCCAGCAAAAGCATCAAGGCAGAACTCTCTGCAGACCGAGAGGCATGCTGGGTAATTCCCGAGAGGCTATTGTTGAGCAGCGGTCAGATGAGGTCTATAACAGGTTCCCAGGAGAGGAACACAGAAGAATCGGTGGCCCACAGAGGATGTGGAGACACACAGAAGTTTGGGAAAAGTCTCCAGCAGATGAGGAGGGAAAAAAATCAGCACCTCTTCATTCATTTGGATTCCTCCTTCACTCGGGCTCAAACTCCAACCTGTCTCACTCAACTCCAGCGAGTCAAAGAAAGAATTTCGCTTCTCTTTCTCACTCTTCACCCCTCCTCTCTCGCTCTCTCCTCTGCAGAGGCAATAAATCAAGCCTGTGCGCTCTCTCTCTCTTTCCCTCTCTCCCTCTCACTTTAGCAGATAACGCGGCATGGAGCTGCCAGCTCGGTGGAGTTGTCGACAGCACGGCCGTATCAGCAGAAAAGCGTATAAAACGGGAACATTATGTGCCATAATACGGCCCCCACAAATAAACTTTCCTCCCCAGTTCAGTGCGCTCAACAGTGGGGTGGAACAGGACACTGGGATGGGGCAGCCGGGAGTCTTAAGCCCTACTCTGACCAGACTGTGTAGTTTTGATGAAGTACCTGATGAAGTCAGGTAAATTTGAGTTTCACAGACATGCATGGTGTTTTTAATACTATTTTAACATGCACAAACTGTCGATTGTCTATTGTTTCCATAATAAAAATGTCTTTCTTCAGTCAAAAACAAATTAAGTTTTTGAGGAAAACATTCCAGGATTTTTCACCATATAGTGGACTTCAGTGGTGCCCAATGGGTTGAAGGTCTAAAATGCAGTTTCAATGCAGCTTCAAAGGGCTCTACACGATCCCAGCCAAGGAATAAAGGTCATATCTTATAGCGTAACAATTAGTAATTTTCTAAAAAGATACAAATGTATACACTTTTTATGTAAGAAATTGTCTTGCACTAGCTCTATTAGTTCTTCGCCTGTGTACTCTGGTTCAGAAAAGTAAAGTAGGGTGAAAAGCTTTCACTTCCACTTACATTTCACTTCCACTTACTTCTACATAGGTCACGTGTGACCTTTCTAAAGTGTGAGGCTAAGCTAGTGCAACATGAGCATTTGTGGTTAAAAAGCAGATGAGTGTACTATTATCAGGAAATTTTTATCCTTTAATTTGACCTTTGATGAAAGCCGTAACTAATGTTGTCAGGACAACAGTGCTGGCATCCCATCCAAAAAAAAAAAAAAAAACTCAATAAGGAGTTTCAGAATGGTCACTGTAGAAGCAAATCCTCGCCTTAATTAAATACACAATATTATGATTAAATAATTATACCCCATTTAACCTCTGAATGCGCTCTTAATGGAAATGGCATTCAGCTGCTATAACACTCTTATCCAGTCAACAAATGATCACACTGTGGAAATGGTCAATAAATCGACGCAGACGATTTCTCCTTTGAGCACACGAATGCGTGTGTCTTTTATTCGTTAGAACAGCATTACGTTTTTCTCTGCAACCGCACTGCACAAAACAACAGCGTCATCCAAACTCCTCGATCCTTAAAGGGGAAACAACGCTCTAACTCCCCACCCAGCAACTAATATGCAAAGCATTGTGATTACACAAAAAACACACCTTGATAACAGAAAATTCCCAATGACGTCCGAATCAAAAAAAAAATTTGCTAAAAAAAAAAAAAAAAAGACCCTTGGGCCATTCAAGATCTAAATGAGTTCAGAACGAAAATTCAAACAGCTGATAAAAACATCAATTAACATTTTGCGAAGCAAAAAATATATATATATATGCATGTTTGGACTCTCATTCTTACAGCACTAATTCACTGCAGAGAATCCATTGGTGAGCAAGCGATGCAATGCTAAATTTCTCCAAATCTGTTCTGATGGTTAAAAAAAAAAAAAAAAAAAAAAAAAACACTACATCTTGGATGGCCTGAGGGTGAGCACATTTTCATTTTTGGGGGTAAAACATTCCTTTAAATTACAAACACCCAACCTTGACCATTTTAACTCAAACATTGTTTAGAAAATGAATCATACCTGAATATTGCTTTAGGATCTTCTTGCATATTTCATTCACATAATTTCATTGCACACTAACCAACTAAAGCAATGCCACCTTCCAACTACTTTCTACAACTCCTAGATGATGTTTCACACATTCACTGGATACTGATCCAATACAACTGCAAGACGCATTAATTATAGATACACCCTTGACCTCTCATAAACATTATCAAAGAGCATCAGTAGGTTACTGGCAGATATCTTTAAAAATGGATCAATCAATTTTCTAAAGCTTACAAGGAGGCACCTTGCATGCACAAAATCTTACCACAAATTCTTGAGTTTTCAGTGAAACGTTTTTAAAGTAACCATTTGGAGGAACATTTTAAAAATCTAAAGAACCTTTTTCTGACTATAAATAACCTTTTCTGCATTTGAAAGGTTCCATGGATGTTCAAGGTTCTTCATGGAACCATCAATGCCAATAAAGAACCTTTATTTCTAAGAGTGAATACAAGAGAATCCTCATAAATTTCAACTTTCAAATTCAGAAATGTATGATTTGAGAAGTGAGAAGCACAGAAACACTAAGATGCACAAAAGTTGCTGAAAGCGGTGCAAGCATTTTTATAAAGTTTTAAAAAACATCTGTTTATAAGAAGGAGCTTGTTATGCAAATGCTCATTAAAGGAGTGCTTGTTAAGTGGGAGGAACCTGTACTGAAAATCAGTAACCTGTGCTTTTATAAAATAAAATCACATTGCCGCAAGACAAGCTTGTGAGCATAAAGTCTATATTAAGAAACTTCTGTTGTTTTGTACTTTTCCCACAGCTCTTGTATTATACATACAATAGTACGGTGGATAATTAACTTGTACCATACTTGTGAGTTATAACAGTCAGTAGACAGACTGGTGTTCTGCTTTAGCTCTGCTTTAAAAAGAATTACCTTCATTATATAAGAGATAATGAACGGTCAGCCGGCCATTATCACTAATAAAGCCAGACAAGGTGATCAAAATCTCTTGTATCACACTAAAGGGGTTTATAATTCATAATCACACTAATTACACAGCTACTTATCAAATAAATACATAAATGGACATAAAATATAAATTTAAAAAAGTTAACATTTTTATTATTGCACTTAAAGTGCCCTCAGAGAATACATGCTGGTATTAAAAAAACTGAGTCAAAAAATTGATCAAATATGAGTATTAAAATCTTTTATTATGCCCTAGTTCATGTAAACTTTGTTTTCGCTTGCAAAACATTTACCATTGCGCTTTCTCGAACGCACAGAAGTTTTTGCACAGAAATGAATGCTAAAACAATCTCCCAACATCTGATGGTCTGAAGAAGGAAGTCTTTAAGATAAAGTGAAGACACCTGCTTCAGCTGTGGGTTGGGGGAGGTTGAGAGTCTTTATAATTCCAAAGCGGAACTCGTGGCTTTGCAAATTAAAGCTCGGCAGCGAGCCAACTCACACGGGGAGAGCGGAGGCCCTAATTATGAATTATAAAAATGTTTGCTAATTAGTCATCGCATGGCAATTTGTCCACAGCACGCGGAAATCAATTTGGTGCCATCGCCGAGGGCTTTACCTGGCAGCGCGGCGCACTACGAGACTTCAAAGCCAACGTCCATCATAATGCCAGAAATGTTTCGGAAAAAGGGCCGCACTAGCCAAAACTGGAAGGTAAAGAAAATTGAAACAAGATTCGAAATGTAATGAGAGTGAAAGGCAGAGAATATATTTTAATCAAGAGTGTTTTGTAAACAAGGATGTAAGATAAAGAAAACCGCATGCATACAAAATGACAGCGGGAAAGAGAGAGAAAAAAAAAACAGCAAGCACATGTTCACTCTAGCATTAGCAGCGAAGTTGTGTTCATCTTCATGTATTCATTTATGCTAAACACAAAGGGCAGGCTGAAGGGTGGTCAAGTCTTTGTTTATTAAAAAGCCATTAGAGATAGAGGAGGCACTGAAGCACTCATTCATGCAGTGCCGACATTAGGTCCAGCTCAAGGGCACGTTTCTCTTCACGGGCCACAAGATCCATATTATCAGACAGCAGCCAGGCACTTGCAAGTAAGTTGAGAAACTGGCCTGGCTGTGAGGTAAAACAACATGAAAAAAAAAAAAAAAAAAGGATTTAGAAAAACAAAAAGTGACCAATTGTGTCATGGTCTAGCAGTCAGCAGCTTATAAATAAATAAATAAATATTACATTTTAATAAAATACATTTAATTATTGATTTATTATTTATTTATATATGTGACACTGGACCACAAACCAGTCTTAAAGGAGAAATTCGGTGTGAAATGGACCTGGGGCGTATTAAAACATGTTACCGAGTACAATCATATGTCTAATTCCCACCTCCGTTAACCCAAAGCTTTCCGAATTATAACATTATTTGCCTGTGCTTCCATTAGGCTTACAATGTTAGCGCTAGGTGTTTTAGTGTTAAAACACCATTAACAACGTTCAAAGTAACTCCACACTTAATTGGTGGACTTCTGAGGGCCTTGACATTTAAAACGAGACACTGAGAACTTTGAAAGTACACAAGTAGTTTATTAAAAAGACAGTTAATACAGACAGTACCTTCCTTGAATTTCCTGTTTGCCGCCATCTTAAAATAAAGGCGCGATAAGTCGATAAGTCCACCAATTAAGTGTGGAATTACTTTGAACGTTGTTAATGGTGTAAAAATAGTGATTTAGCTGCATAGGCTATGCTATGCCCCTAGCACTAACATTGTAAGCCTAATGGAAGAACAGGTAAATAATGTTATAATTCGGAAAGCTTTGGGTTAACGGAGGTGGGAATTGGACATATGATTGTACTCAGTAACATGTTTTAATACACCCCAGGTCCATTTCACACTGAACTTCTCCTTTAAGTAGCACAGATATATTTGTAGCAATAGCCAAAAATACATTGTATGTGTCACAATTATCTGATTTTTAAAGATCATGTTCCATGAGGATATTTTGTAAATTTCCTACCGTAAATATATCAAAATGTAATGTTCTATTAGTAATATGCATTGCTAAGAACTTAGTTTGGACAATTTTAAAAGGTTTTTCTTAATATTCAGATTTTTTCGCACCCTCAGATTCTAGATTTTCAAATAGTTGTATCTCAGCTAAATATTGTCCAATCCTAACAAACCATACATCAATGGAAAGCTTATTTATTGATATATTTTTAAAAAATGGACCCGTATGATTTTTTGGTTCAGGGTCACAAATTATTTTTTAACCCCCATTTTGATCAGGAGAGGATTTTCCTTTTTTAAAAATGCTAGTTAATGTTATTGTTGCACTGGGCTACAACTGACTTTGTTTACTAAGGACATAACTTCCCCCCAAAAATTTGTATTTATTCCCAACTTGTTACACTTGTGTTCCCGCTTATAAATTTCTCATTATGCTATATTGCCAAATATTGCATTTACGGTTTTTAATCAACTTGCTTTCTCGCAATATGCACAAATTTACCTTTTTTCTTTTTGAAATTGATTGATCATACAGACGTTTTTCCTGAATGTGGAAGTCACGTCTGACTCTTAACCGAATGGATGCTTTGCATTTCCGGTCTCCATTGTTTATAGTCAAATTAGCGTATATTCCTAGCTGATAATCTAATGTTAAACCTATTAAAATGTTTTTAAATAGCACGTGACTCCATAGCGTCATCACTTTGCAATGTTGCAATGACTGTCATTTCTCCATGAGTGTGATGGCATTTAATGAGTGTGTAGCTGACACGAAGCTGTGGACTATAGCTACATTAAAAAAACAGATGGACGCTATTTGAATGGGTTCCTATGGAGACTGACACAGAAAAGCATTCAATCTGACTTCAGAATTTGTAATGGCAGTGCTCATCATTTACTTAGGTAAAAGGTCTATAAGGCCTCACTGATCTGCGTTACGCACATTCGAACATTGTCAAAATTATCCACAAATAATGCTTTTTTTCCCACTCTAAAACTGAATCTGATCAATGAAACCTACAACCAGTTAACTCCAAAACTGGTAAAAAATGCACAATCAGTGTAATTAAAGACTTACAGATGTGGCCATTAAGAATGAACATCAGAGGGAAAGGGAGGGCAAAATGATTTTTAAAAGGCCAATCATTTTTGACCAGTAACATCAAATTAGGAAAAGAATTTTTAGCACAGCACAAGGCTTTAATTATTGACCACAGCCTGGTATCACAAATAAATACTATATTCATACTGTAAGCTATTATTAATGCATTAACAGCATGAGATGTTAATGTGAACAACAGCACAGAACTTACGGCCAATGTCATCTTTACACACGTACACAAACATTTTGAGCTTCTCCAGGTAAGCACTTTGTTTGCTAGAGCTCAGCGCCCTCGGCTAATTTAGCATGCTGATCCTAAAACACCAGCAGCCCATCACAACCTTCCCTTGAACTGCCCTAGATCAGTTCACACACACTTACAATCTCTGTTAGCACTTTGTTTTCACATCAGTTGAGATGTCAGATGACAAAAAAAAAAAAACACACACTCTCTCTGAAATGTGAGTGATAGCACCTCTTAGCGCAAGACGTTCTTTGAAAAAAGAAGAAGAAAAAAAACAGCTTATCTAACAGAAACACTATTGAACGCTGTCGAGCAATTACCAAACCTCCACAGACAACAAGCAGAAATGGGCCAAGATAATCAGCAAAGAACGAGGTAAACAAGAAGCTTTTCAGTAGTCAGTGCCATAATGGAAATGAAGCGAAAAGGCATTCTTGGCTATGATGCCCTTACAAGGGATGTGCAAAGTTACATATTTTCAGTCGTTGGGCTGCCTGACTGACTAGACAAACTGATCTTAAGGAATCCTAGTATAATCAGGCTGGTTTCAAGTTCACCGGTCACGTATTAGACATCTATTAGTGGGTATTTACAGGAGTCGTACAAAAATAGCTAGGCAAAGAGCATTGATGTGGAACAGAATGCATCTTGTGACATGTTCTTAAAGGGACAGTTCAACCAAAAATGAAATTCTGTTATTAATTACTCACCCTTGTGTTGTTCCAAAACTGTGAGCCTTTCGTTCATTTTCAGAATAGAAGAAGTTTAGATATTTTATGAAATTCAAGAGCTTTCTGACCCTCCACAGACAGCAATGCAGCTGACATGTTTAAAGTCCAGAAAGGTAATACACAAAAAGTATCATTGTAGCTTCATAACATTACAGTTGAACTACTGATGCCACATGGACTATTTTAAAGATGTCCTTACTACCTTTCAGGGCCTTGCTTGTGGTAGTTATGTTGCAGGTTCAAAAAGCTTTTTCATCAAAAATACCTTAATTTGTGTTCCAAAGATGAACACGTTTTACGGGTTTGGAACGACATGAAGGTGAGTAATTATTGACTTTTTTTTTCAGGGTGAACTATCCCTTTAACAACACAAAACAAGTTAATGTCAACGGGACTTTTAGCCAGTGGCTTTACACGCAAGATTACGCTTAACTTGGATTATTTTTTAACTTGACATGCCATCTTAAAAACGCAACACGTTTCGGGACGCTCAGAAAACAGTATGAGATGTGATGTCCCCAAGACATATGTTTGGCTGTTATGACAGTGCTTTCACGTCAATGAATTTAAAGACTAAAGATTTTTTTATGGCAACAGCATTTTTATTTAAGCTAAAATCGTTTAAAATTAAAAAAGGTACCTAATAGTCAACTTCACTATAGAGTTGTAGGACAATTACTCAACCATTGTGTCCCAACCCCTAGACCTAGAATATCTAATTATGAATACAAGCTTACAGATGAATTATTCATAACACAATGGAAGTGAAAACGCAGAAAGGACACAAACATAGAAATCAAACGGTCTTCGAGTCATTCGTCTGAAAGCATGGGTCTCTTGATTTTGCGGTGGGCAGGCACAGATTCCGCATTACCACATAACGGGCTTTGAGCAGCCTGTATTTAATCCACACTGATCTGATGGGATTAACACATCGAGGTCAGGCTGCTGCTATCAGGCCTGCCTCCAAGCTCTTTTTCTTACCGGCCCGGGAAAAACTGGCCTGTCAGAACCTCCGCTTTCTGCTCCAAGCAGATCTGGAAACCGCCAAGCCATCTGGCTCACGCTCCCAGAGCCAGAATCCGGGTTCACACGGAGAGCTGGAGGATTTTATAAGCTCTGAGCTACTGACCTCCAAACCACAAAGATCATACAACCGCTAACCACATCAGACTATAACTCGTGGACCGGCAAACCAACTCACAAGCACTCTTAAGCAAAGGGCTAAACCTATAACAGTCACAGTGTGTCTCCTTAGTCCTCATAGCCATAAATGGAGAACATTTTCAAGAACTGGCTGTTGTGAAGAACATCTTCATTAAATATCCAAAGTACTACTTGAGAGGTGATGATGCTTTGTGTTCCACACAGTTGTCTCACTATGATTTACTGTGGCAAATTAACCACCAAGACTTTCAAACTCTAAAGTACCTTGAAAAAAATATTGAGCTGACTGAACCTCACATGATCTACATGTACTCATTTTCTTTCTACATCAACCCTAAGTGTAGCAAACTGATTCACATATTCATTTATAAAGTTGTCTTGTCTGAATGATGAGAGAAATATGCAGAGATCAAGCACCATTTGACAGTAGCTGTTTCCATCCACCTATTTTTATTGCATTAAAAAAAAAAAAAAAAAAAAAAAAACCTGGATGGAAACGCCACGATGCGCATAAATTAAAAAAAAAATAGGGCTGTGTAATACACTAGAAATTATCGAAATATTGCAAATGTACATATCGCAATACGCATATCGCTACAGCTTGCAATATTTGGGGCCATGAACAAAAGACAATCACTCATTGCTCTTACCTAAATAAAATTTGTAGCTTTAACAAGAGTCAGTGAAGTCATAGAATGAAGACTAAGCAGTGTTTTATTTTTCCATTTTATTATTCAGTTCCTAAACTGATGTTATTAGGGATGCACCGATAGGATTTTTTTTTTTTGGCCGAAACCGATTTTAACAAACAATTATTGTCCAATACCGATATTGGTCAACTGCATAAAGCAGTGCTAAAAAAAGGAAACCAAAAAAAATATATTGTTCACTCCAAGCAGAATCGATATTTAACGTTTATGTTCCTGTGTTTCTCTGTATTATTAAAAATTGGTTTAATAACATTATTTTTAAAACATCTTCTTTGCCTATAATCAAAATAATAATAATAATAATAATAGTATAATAATAATAATAATAATAATAAAGTACTGCGTTTTCTTTACTCAAAAAAAAAAAAACACGAAGAGGGTCTTGATCTGGTAGCCTAATTCGCGCTTAGTCATAGCCAATATGGCATCATCTTTTCTTTGTTATGCAAACCGATTGTTGCAGCAGCTGTCCAGGTGTTTGGTCTCAGATGATCTTGGAGGTTAAGATGCTGGATGTGGAGGTCCTGGGTTGGTGTGGTTACATGTGGTCTGAGGTTGTGAGGCCGGGTTGGATGTACAACTCTCTGAAATGCCTTTGGAGAAGGCTTATGGTAGAGAAATTAACATTTAATTCACGGGCAACAGCTCTGGTGGGCATTCCTGCAGTCAGCATGCTGATTGCACGCTCCCTCAAAACTTCTGTGGCATTGTGCTATGTGATAAAACTGCACATTTTAGAGTGGCCTTTTATTGTGGCCAGCCTAAGGCAATAATCATGCTGTCTAATCAGCATCTTGATATGCCACACCTGTGAGGTGGATGGATTATTTCGGCAAAGGAGAAGTGCTCACTAACACAGATTTAAACAGATTTGTGAACAATATTTAAGAGAAACAGGCCTTGTGTGTACATAGAAAAAGTCTTAGATCTTTGAGTTCAGCTCATGAAAAATGGGGGCAAAAACAAAAGCATTGTGTTTATAATTTTGTTCAGTGTATATATATATAAATAGAATGACAGAAGATAGTTATGAAAGTACACAGAACTGACTCAGTAACCACTGCGTAACTGTTTAATCTGAGCATGTGGCACTTTAAGCATTATCATATCGCATCTCATATATCGCAGTTTTTAATGTTATTGCATAACGCATTTTCCTTTAAAATCACACAGTCACCTTTTTATTCGATAAGAGAAAAAAATTTGCATAAACTATGATGGAAACACATTTACTGAATAATTTCCTCCATGCACATTTAAAAAAGTCGGGACGGGATAACTTCAATAACCAGCGGACCGATCTTGTTGCACAGCATCAGAAATGTTGTTTTGGTCATTCTCAAATGCCTATGCAAAGTCTGTCAGGAAAGTATTTCTGTATAATTGTCTTACACGACTGTGTTCCCAAACAGCAAGTATTTACCTCCAAAAGCAGTGACCATATTTATTGTGTTTCATCTGCTCGCTCTGAGGCACAAGTAATTTATTATATATGACAATTATTATATTCAATGGCTTCTCCTACTTTTCTTATTGAAATTTAAAGCCAGTTTATCAGGAAGTGACGATTTTGTTCTCTTTGGCTCATTTTGTGCATAAGTTAAATTTGCATCTTTTGATGGAAACATAGCGAGTGAAACAATTCCGATGAAACGAGAGCTCTAAAATCTGTGCTTATTATCACATAAAAAGCAGTTGACCTAGCAAAGGTCTAACTAACATGGGCTAAACAGAATTTCATTGTTCCATGACACCATGATTGTAGACTGTGAGGTTGTCCTGTACACCAAATATTGTTATTCATAATACAGAAGGCAGTTGTCCATTAGTAGGGCCTGCCATTTTAGAAATTACAGTAAATCTTCCATGAAAATACATTCCCTCTAATGTTCTAGTCACGCTTGGGGTATACTGTGCGGCCCTTATCCATAAAGCCACAGTGTGGAAAATTATCTTGCCTGTTTGATTAGACACTGACACCGCTGAAGGAACAGTAAGAGATGGAGCGAGAGAGCGAAAGAGAGAGAGAGGCTGAAGAAATGAGTGTGGATATATATATATATATACGAAATTAAAAGAAAAGACTGACAGCAGTACTGCAGGATTTTTCTGTGCCAGTTTATTGGACTGGGACTCAAAATCTGCTGCAATATCTTTAAATAGACAGGACATGGGAAATAGTGACAGTAGGTGCACACACGGCCCAGAATCCTCTCTCATCACTCACACACACATGCACACAAACACACACGCGCACTTTCCCAGGAGAATATATATATTTATAGATACACATACACGTACAGTGAGGTCCAAAAGTCGGAGGCCACTAACTAAGGTGGTTCTAATTTAATATATTTGTTTCATTACCGTCAACATGACAGATTAAATAAAAAGCTGAACTGAAATATTAGGACGAGGTAAATAAATGACGACTTAATTTTCCTTTTTAATTTCATATTCAATTAATCTCATAACATCTGTTTTAACTTGTGCTAGAATATTTACTTTTTTTCTAAATTGGTCTAATTTCCTATTATATTAATTTGTTTCTATCCATTTTGCCAGTTTTAATCATTACAAAGATGTCAGATCTTTCTCCCTCCATGATCTTGAATGCAAGCTCACAGGGGCCTAATATGATAATTTGCAAATTACTCTTTGCAGCTCACAATTGCATGCCAATGTAACGTACAATTTCATCTTCCCCCAAAATAATCACAATAAATGTCTAGTATAACAGGAACATGACGACGCGGTCTGGTACCCCATCGGCACCTTGTCATTTCAAGTTAATTGTGTCTGCTTGATCACTGCGCCAGGCCTCCTAACCAGGCAGACCCCCAACTGGGATTCTATCTTCATCTATGACGGCTAGAAATGAGAAATCACGGCAAATAGATTGCTTAAAGAGACAATTCAACCATAAATGAGAGTTCTGTTAAGAAAGCAACAGAATAGCTATTTCCTCAGTTATTGTATGGCTTTAAAAGTAGCACAAGAGTCAAACAGAAAACTTGTGTGGTTGTTTTGGAGCCTGACAGCCAGTAGTCACTAGGGATACAACAATACAGTTAGTCCACGGTTCAATATGTACCTCGGTTTTTAACCACGGTTTTCGGTTCAGTTCGGTTCTGATAGCTTGCCACATTAGTGCTTTTTTTGCAACAAATTAGCAACGAAATACTCTTATAAGCCTCTGTACATTGGAAAAAGCGTGGATTATTATGTCTGCTTAATATTTCTTTTGAGAGAGGTATTATTCATTAGAGTTTTCACGCAAATTAGGATACGTTTCATTCATACTGGACGCCAGAGGGCACCCTCGTGCAGAAAATCCACATATGCAAAGAAGTAACACTGTTGATGCTAATATGGATAAAGGTACAAGATATAACGTTAAACGTTTTAAATATCGAATTGTAAGGACAATAAACTTGTCTGCAATGATATATGGTTTATCTGTGTTCTTCAAGCAATCTTGTGTATTCTCATAATTAAATATATTTGTAAGAAATTGCTAATTGACATACATAGAATATGAGTATAGAATATATTGTTTGCCTCATTCTGTGATATGACGGCACATCAGATCACATAAGGAAGTTATTTTAAACATTCGACTGCTGTTGTTTATCGAAGTTATAATTTTTTTTATAACATTCGTTTTTATAACTCTTTTGTTGGAGAGCAGGTTTAGAAAGTCTTATTGCATGTCATTAGAAGGGAAGATGCTCTGCATGTGTTGCTTTTTCAAATATAAGCGGGGAAGTGTTTCCTCATCTCAGCGTGCAAAATCACGGGCACACACAGCAATTTCCGAGAGAAATAAAACAAGGAAATTATTTAAATGCAAAACCGAAAAAACGCATCCCTAGTAGTCACGTTTTTTTTACAACTTTATGGCATAAAAAAGTAAAGTTGTTGTGTTTTTCTGAACTTGAAAAGTCCATTTTGGAAAGAGTAAAAGACACATTTTAAATAAATGTATGGTATATTTGCAATTTTTTGGTATGGGTTAAAAACCCAAACAATTTCATTATACTGTTAAATGTAATCACATCTCCAGTTTTCATACTGTACATTATAATTTTGCCCTAATGATTCCTTAATTCACCGTTGGTATTTAAACTACTTTTTTAAGTGCTTCATTGTTCATTTATACAAAATAGTAAAGAATTTTAATATCAGTGATTAGCAATAACATACAAATATTTATCTACCTATCTTTTGAGGTAATTTTTAGTTTTTATCATGTTTTAACATACAGGGTTTTTAAACTCTAAAATGTAACACTGGTAAATATAATCTAAAAATTAATTTCAATGATCCATAAATTTAGCATTTAAACTGTTTGATTTTTTTTTAAGCAAAATGTAACCCTGGACCACAAAACCAGTCTTAAGTAGCACGGGTATATTAACAGCAATAGCCAAAAATACATTGCCATTGTCAATTTTATGCCAAAAATTATTCGATATTAAGTAAAGAGAGATGTCATACACGTCATATTTTCTAAATTTTCTACAGTAAATATATCCAAATTTAATTTTTGATTAGCAATATGCATTGCTAAGTGCTTCATATGTACAACATTAAAGGTGATTTTCTCAATATTTTGAGAAATATTTGCACCCTCAGATTCCAGATTTTCAAACAATTGTATCTCAGTCAGATATTGTCCATAACATCCATACATCAATAAAAAGTTGATTTATTCAGCTTTCAAAAAAAATGTACCCTTATGACTGGTTTTGTGGTCCAGGGTCGCAAATGTGATCGGCCATAACAAAAATAATCATCAGCTATTTATCTGCCATCATCATCACATCTCTAGTTCTAAGCAACACAAGATTAATTTCTTTGAGGGGTGTCAAATAGACTGCAGCCCCCTTTCTACTATTCTTACTGAGCATATCAGCCACAGATCAGATGCAGACATATCATTAAACAGATTACATACTGTCTACAACAACGGGGCCAAAGACTGGCAGTCCACCGTTGGGGGTGGGTGGGTGTTTAAAACACAACCGCTGGTGGCTGATTGCACACGCATTCGCTGTGGGAAACTTTCTCACACCTCACACCCACAAGAGACGTCACTCTCTCCTCTGGTCTCCATTCACTGGTCTATCAGAAAACCCTGCGCTTCATGCCTGAGAGCAACACACACCACTCGCCAGATGGCTTCCTGACTGAAACCGGTGCCTCAGTTAGAATGTGGTGATACACATCTCGTTAAGCAATTAAAATGCCCCCATCGCTCTCACGTCCGCCAGGTCCCCGGGGGAGCGGCACGGCGTGAATGCGATTTGGAAAATGTGACTCTAGAAATCCCAACAATCGGAATAGGACCTACTTGTAATTAAAAGCTTGTCCTTCGCCACGTTAATGACCACGAAGAGGAGAGTGAGCGAAGCTTCCAAAGTCTCAGGAGCGGAGAGAGATTTAAATGTAAACAAGCCCGTTAAACATGTCTAACAAGCATGCAGATTGGCACAGCTGTCAGATGGCTTCCTGCCTGTTGGTAGGAATGGCGTTGGCTTCCGTGAACTGAAACTCACTGGACTGACAACAGGTGTTAAACCTTGTTCTGTGGCTGCCCAACATGCTTCTAATCTCATAACAGATAAGACTGAAGAGGTTAAGGATGAAGTATACATCTTAGAATATTTCAGAAAAAGTAGTGGTCAACCAATGCTTTTTTTTTTTTGATGGGAATGCCGATATCTTGGAGAGCAAGCTGTCCGGTGGTCATTATAAAGTCGATATATATACTACCACACTATTTAAAGGGATAGTTCACCCAAAAATGACTACTCGCCCTCATCACGTTCTAATCCCATAAGACCTTCGCTCAACTTCGGAACACAAAGTCAAAGACTGACATGGCAGAAAATAAAAAAATGTTAAAGTCATTATTTTTGTTTTGTATGTGCACAAAAAGTATTCTCATAGCTTCAAAAAATTATGTTGGATGTCATATAGACTATTTTAACAGTGCCCTTACTACCTTTTCGGGCCATAAACAATTTCAGTTGCTGTTTGTGGCTCAAAAAGCTCTCGGATTTCAAAAAAAATATCTTAATTTGTGATCCATGATGAATAAAGGCCTTATAGGTTTGGAATGACATGACGGTGAATAATTAACAACATATTTTTTTGGATAAACTACTCCTTTAATTTACATGCAGTAAAAGCATTAAGCGTTGACAGTGGCGATACATTGGTCTACCACTAAAAAAGTATTCCGCTGCCATTCTAAATGTGACGAGTAAACTTTAAAATTAGTTGTCAACATAATGACAACACCTATAATAATTAGGGCTCCAGACTGCAAGTAAAATGATAGCAGATGCAACCAATCACCAAAGTGTGATTCACAAACAAATGACCCTTATAAACTCTTTTTTTAATTACTCACAAATGCAAATGAAGAAGTGCCACATACTTGCTAATCTTCTAACAATAACAAAGCACAAAATCACCATTAAAATGAATGCACATCCTTGTTAAACGTTCAGCCGCTGGAAAAGAAGTGTTATTATGAACAACCACCTATAATGACCAGTCTGGTAATTTGGCAACATTTATTTATTTGTTTTTTTTAATTGTAGGCCACATATGTGAGAATAAAATATGATAGTTCCCATTAATATTTGGTTGTATTAAAAAGCCATAGCTAGACAAACAGCCAGCAATCCTCAGCAGCTCAAAATCTCCACAAGAGATTTCACGGGTCATAAACAACGGCGCTTTTCTTAGCCTCCTTTGCGACCACCATCACAGCTCAGTTGCCTTATTTTACATTTTTATTCATCCTTTTAATTTTCCTAAGCACCCGAATTCAAGTTTTGATCTTTTTTTACAGATCAAAAAACTCCTTTTTAATTTAGTTTTTTTTAGCAGCTTCAAGAAATAGCAATGAACAAAGTATCAATTCACCCTACACAGGCCCTTTGAAATCACTGTAACTAATGTAAAAAGAGCGCTTAGATCCGTGCAACAAAGCAGCATATCAAATCCGAATTATCTACGCACAGTATTTTCCATCTAATTATCAGAATAATGCAGATATTAAAAATGCACAATGACAAAACTCCCCTCACCTCTTTTACCGCTGACCCTGTGCTAATTTCACAGACAAAACGAACATGTACACGTGATGAATTAGGGGAGAATAGCACTGGTGTGGTCTGTCTGCCTTTATCACAGGAGAGATTAATCAAGGAGAGGAATGTGCATCCATATCAGTGCTGCATTCCTAAGGTCGCCAAAAGCAACAAGAGTAATGGCATCGCTGTGATACGAGGGATGTTTTACACTCGAGGGGATGTTGGATCTAGACTGTGTTCTTTTAGGAAGAGCTGGTGATTATTTGCTAAATCTGATCTGATGTATTTGACTTTGCAGAGCTTAGATAATTTAATCCACAAAATCCTATTAAAAACTAAAACAGCCTATATACTTGACTCTGAGATTATTTCACATCTGCAAAAGTAAGCATAATACACTTCGCAAACTGTAACCTACTTGAATGCCCTCTGGCTGTGGGTCTAAATGCTTAGAGACCATCATCCATTCAGGAAATGTAATTAAAATACAACAAGATGACATTGACTACCAGTGGCAGGTTATTCCTGACATGACAGCTATGGAGCGTCCTGATGTGGTGAGTCCTGTAACCACTATCCTGGCAGCCAGTGCTCACTACTAGTGTTTACAAGGGGCTGTTTTACAACACAGTAATTTTCCACCTCCATCACTGGAGAAAACACAAACATGGGGATGAACATCTAACACCTAACACAGCAAGCTCTGTTTCTATCGGAAATAGTAGAATAGACACCATGAGTGCTTTACCTTACAAAACTTTAACATGGTAAACATAGCTTTGTCCAAAATGAATTACATCTGATTAGGAAACAAAGTATGAGCCAAGAGGGAACTAAAAACAAAAACACAGCGTTGCTTCTTACACTATTTGAAGTCAGTTATAGTAGAAACAGTTCCTTTACTCATTAGCAAAATACTATGGTGTGTTATGGTTACCATGTTCATTTTTAAAAAACTGCCATCCAGTAAACTCAGCATTTTTCGGCTTTTCACACATGAAATCATTAACCCTGTGTCATTGCTAAGCTAACCCCAAGCAAACTTAATCCTTGGTTATCTTGTTTCATGTGTCACATTGTTCATACTTTACCCTCAGTGTTCAGGTTTCCGATACAGTTTAACGCTCTTATTTGCGTATGCATGGTGTCAATAACACTTCTGTGGGGTTTTTAGGGGGGGAAAGAGCACTCAATATGTTTTAAAAACCTTGTCAGGTTGTCAACCGTTGAAATGTCACCATGCAGATCTACAGTGCTTCTGTAACGCGCTAAAACATGATACTTGCTCGGTAATCACGCCAGATAACGCGGTTTTTTACCGCTTAAACAGCATGTGAAAGTTAAGGCAACATACACGTAAGTGTGTGAATATTCAATGAGGTAAGTACCAGAGGAGTTTAAGTTTGGTTACGTTGTAGCATCGCATTGCAGGGTAGGGTTAAAATCAAGTGCTAACCTTCTTACAAATGTAAAACGTTGCTTAACCAAGGGTAAAAAATTGGCATTCACTTGGGGTTTAAAAAGAAGTTAACCGAAGTGTTGTATGAAAAGCCCAATTATTATGCTGTATAGTCTTGTATACCAGATGAGGGCAAGTGGTATTCTGTACTCGCTGAAGTTCTTCTACACACCAGCTCAAATGCCTTGAGATTAGTGGCTGCACACGCCTATGATGCCCCAACATTTTTGGGTTTTGAGACACTAACACTTGAAACAAAATATACAAGCATCACCTTTGGTTTTTCATCCTGCTCTCCTTTTTGTTCAAAACCCCCGGTACGCAGTTGGTCAGTTCGGTCCAGTCCGCGTGTAAGCCACAACTCCAACCGGTGGAGAACCGAGAGAAGAGCCAGGTCTCCTTCCTATTGGGTCGGTAACAGGTACACTTCTTCTGTCCCGGTCTACAGTCGCACGGAACCTCCAGCCTGACATTCTGGACCAGGTGCCTCCCGAACGTGGTGCCGCCGGTCTTCTGGATGTGGAGGAACACGATCACATCATCCCCTTTGATTTCAAAATCCACAGTCCGCTCCAGATCCCTGATGGGGAAATAGTATTTCTTCACGTAATGTGGATCAGGAGTCGGGAAGAGATCCGCATCGTCTTCCAGCATGTACCCGTGCGGAGAGCCGAAGTTCATCATCCCCGGAGCCACGTACTGATACAAAATCAGCATGAACAGAACCGAGCCGACAACGATGAACAGAAATTTACTGCTCCTCTCAACCATGTTCCTTCCAGTGAGGAGGTTCATGTGTTACCATTTCCCGGTTGACTGTTTTTTAGGGTGTCTCCATATAAACACACGGCAGTCAGAGCATCGCGTGCGGAAAGTCAGTCGTCATACACATTGGATCAGAATGAAAACGGTCCGACTCATTGCATCAGAAGTCTTGCAGTATACGATCCAGTACGGCGCGGTCTCCCTCCTTCCACCACTGTATGACACAGTGTGTTTAAAGTCCTCGACACATCGCTGTGAAGCTCCTCCAACAGCGTGCACAGCGACACCCACTTTCCCAACACGCGCGCGCTCCACTCTCTCAAACACAAACGAGCACAATATTTCGTTTCTAGTGAACGCCCGCATCTCCTTTGCTTTATGATTTTTTTTAGAATTTGTATACATTGCACATATTTGTCCATATGTCTGTCTTTGGTTTTGGTGTATTTCTTTTGTTTTTCTAATGTCTTCTGTTATGTCTACTGTGAATTAAAAAAATAAATAAATAAAAATTAAAAATTAGCAGCAGCATTTTTCCAAGGAAGCAATGCAGGTAGTGCCTCTCAAATAAATAAATAAATACAAAAAGGAAAGATAATAGACAGTAATAAAATAAAATAAAATTTAAATAAAAAGAATAATCAACATTAATAAAATAACATTTTTTAACAGGTGCATAGGCGCCTCAAACTAGTTACAAAATGAACTAGTCCCGCACTATTACCACTTTCAGTCATGCCCAAACAGAAGTCAAATGCAATTATTTGTGCATTTGTTGAGGTTTTGATAACTAATGTTTAACAATACATAAACTTGATGAGACTTAGATTTAATAAAAAACAAAAAGAGTATATTCGTGTATTATCATATATTAAGAGTAAATAAAAACAACAAACAAAATATATGAAATAATACACTTTAAAAAAATAACCCAGCACTGGGTGAAATATGGACAAACCCAGCAACTGGGTTCTTTTGACCCAGCAGTTGGGTTAAATGTTTTATTTAACTCAACTATTGCTTAAAAATAGTACTAATTTTTTTGGCTAAAAATGAACCCCAAAATAGCTTAGAAATTAACATTTATTAATATATTATTAAATTGAATAAATAATAATTAAATAATGAACATTAAATAGCATTAATAAATGTTCACCTTTTAATTATTGCTGATGCCTCTAGTAATTATGCGTCTGATTTTTTACTTCTAGGTTCATTTTACATTTTAAAGCAGCCATATAGTAAACTTTAAACAATAGCTGAGTTAAATAAAACTACCCAGATGGTTGGGTTAAACATTTAGCCATATTTAAACATTGTCCATATTTCACTCAGCACTGGGTTGCTTTTAACCCAGCATTTTTCATAGTGTACAAGTTATTTATAGTTAATGGTAAGTAAGCGAGAAAAACTGTAAATGAGAAGATTATATGACATAAAAAGCACAACAATCATACAAATGATAAACAAAGATGAGGATATAAATGTTACGTTTACAAATGCTTCAACTGACTATTGCTGTGTACAGCCACTCAAAATGTTTTATCGTGCTGGCTTGCAAATGAAATTATGTAACAGATAAAATAGTGTGACAATATACACTTTGAAAGATAAACTTGCTTTGAAAGATAACATGGCTATTTGTCATTGAGCAGTTGAGTGTAAAACAATAACTCTTTATTTGTATGTTCAGCTCTGATAAGATAAAAATCATAATTCATTCTTAAAAGAAGAGTTTGTGGAAAGAGAGCCGGCTCTTTGACTTGAAGACACAGTGAAACACAAAATCAACAAGAGAAACGTTTAGCTATTACTCAGCCTGTACTCGCCACCACAGCTAGTGGGCAGTATTGAGGGCTGTGCTGAATTGTATACAGATCTGTAGCTGTGCTTTGCCATTGGCTTTTGATTTTGCCTTATGAATGTGCATGCCTCTTATTATTATTATTTAGAATGTATTTGTGGGTAATTGTGTACTAAATTTTAATGAATTTGGCCAGGGTAGCAGGCAAAAAGAATTAAATTCTAAAAATTGAATCTCTATTATTGCCTAAATCATACTTGCCTTTTCCACATCAAACACAACAACAGGTGAATAAAAACTCACCGACATCCATGCAAAACATTATTCTACTAAAACTATAAAACTAATGCTTATTGTTAGACATTACTTAGCTAATTTACTAACATTAGTCATATTTTCCTGGCTCATATTTCTCTGCTCAGAACGCCCCGATCTTGTACAAATTAACTCAAACAAATGATGTTTGCAAGTTGCTTGCTTAAATACCGCAAGCCACATTAACATATTTTTATTTACAACTACAGCGGAGGCCAGAAGAAAGCCTGTCATTTGATATCATGATTATTGCGCCTGGGGACCCACTGCATAATGAAGCTATGGAAATGCTGCGTTGTGGCTGATCATTTGTCGCTGAGAAGCTTCACTGAGATGAATTGTAAAGTGTGTCCTGCCCTCTGGTTCTGTTCTGCAGATTCAACAACTCCAGTTTTCACATAGTGGGCTCCATCATGCAGAACTTTTTTTACGTAAGTGCTTTGCTCTGTAGTTGTAGTGGATTAAATGCATAGCTGATGCTTTATGTATGCATACTAGAGTTGCCAGCTGTACTGTATAATATGCAATCATCCCATTAAGATATTAAGAGTTTTGTATAAAACCGACTACCTTACTACCTTTGTGGGCAGTTGCATTGCTGTCTATGCAGGGTCAGAAAGCTCTCAGATTTCATCAAAAATATCAAAAATATCTCTAATTTGTGTTCTGAAGATGAACAAAGGTCTCAGGTTTGGAACGACATGAGGGTGATTAATTTTTGGACGAACTAACTTTTTAACTGGATGTGTCACTGTGTTAATTAAAATAGATAAAATACAAAACACTTTATAATTAAATTGTGTGCTTGTTTGGTTGGCCAAATTCATATGTGCGTACTGGTATGTGAAACTTGAGTATGAAATTTTTTTTTTTAGAACAAATACAGCAAAATTGTATGTCAGTAAGCCAAGATGTTCATGTGTTTCTTTCTTCAGTCACAGAGAAATTAGTTTTTTTTAAAAAAGGGAAAACATTCCAGGGTTTTTCTCCATACAGTCGACTTACATGGTGGCCAATGGTTTGAAGGTCCAAATTGCAGTTTAATTGGAGTTTCTAGGCTCCATATGATCCCAGCCAAGGAATGAAGGTCAAAAAAGGGTAAAACAACAATGTCAGACAATTTTGAAGTTGGAGGGGAAACTGAAATGGAGTTTTTTGCTCTACCATACCTTTTTGAACTGGATTACACATATGAAAGACTAACCGCGCATGACCTTTCCAGCATTAATGCGTTAAAGGAATAGTTCATCCAAAAATGAAAATTACCCCATGATTTCTTCTTCCAGACGAACACAGTCAGAGTTGTTTTAAAATGTATCCTGGCTCTTCCAAGCTTTATAATGGTGGTGGATATCGGCTATTATTTTGAAGCTCCAAAAAGTGCATATATCCGTTGTAAAACTAACCCATGCGCCTCCGAGGGTAACACATGTCTTCTGAAGCAGATCCATGGGTTTTTATAACAAAAATATTTATATTTTTAAAATTAGAGACTCAATCACTGACTTCCGACAAGAGTGTCGAGTTCCGGCTTTTCACCTGACTTCTGACTCGACGTATGACGTAAGCCGCATTCATAGTGTAAACTCAGGTGAGAATAAACGAACGAGAATACTAAACGTCGGTAACGGATTAAAAGTTGAAAACAGGAAGTTCAAAAAAATGTCAGCAAATTTCACTATAAGAGAAGAAGAGCTTGATTTTTTTTTTTGCACAACCTTATTTGTTTAAACTGGAGTAATGTTACACTGACCGGGAACTCAACTCCCTTGCGAACGTGCATACAGCCGTTGCAGATTTGAGTTTCTAATTTTAAAAATGAGAAATATCTTTGTTATAAAACCCCATGAATCCGCTTCAGAAAACATGTGTTAACTCACCGGTGGCGTATGGTTAGTTTTACGATGGATTATATGACCTTTTTGGAGCTTCAAAATAATAGCCACTATCCACCACCATTACAAAGCTTGGAAGAGCCAGGATAAAACAACTCCAACTGTGTTCATCTGGAGAAAGAAAGTCATATACACCTAGATTAGCTTAAGGGTGAGTAAATCATGGTGAAATTTTCATTTTTGGGTGAAATTTCGGTCCGTTCCAAAACTTTCAACTTCTCAAGTGCCAACGCAGGCATCAGCCAATCAAACTGCTTTATGCAAATATACTAGTGCAGACCCTAGCCAATCGTGTTTGTGTTGCGGTCCAAGCTTGATGTGATTGGCCCATGTGAATGCACCGTCATTCCTCAGCTGGGATCGTATAGACCTGCTTTGAAACTGTGATTTGGACCTTCAAACCACTGGACACCATTGAAGTCCACTGTATGGAAAAAAAATCTTGGAATGTTTTTCTCAAAAACCTTGATTCATTTGCGACTGAAGAAAGAAAGACATGAACATCTTGGATGACATGACAGCATTTTCATTTTTGGGTGAAGTATCCCTTTAAATCTCAAATGGCATGTGTTGTAAAGAAACAGAGAGTTCCCTGTACTTTCCTATAAAAGAAACCCAAAATCTGATTTCCTCCACCTGAAATTGGCAACCCCAGCTGCAGTGCGTAATATTGATGGGAGTATTGGTTTGCCACAACTATCTCTGTTCTTCTGTTACGAATTGTTTCTGTTATGAAACAAAGCAGCTCTTACTGCGATACCTTCCCGCAACTGTTTTCAATTTGTGCACAGCTGAACTGAAAGGTATAGACCTCTCTATCTCTCTTTTACACACACAGGGCTGCTTTTGATTATGGTCTGAGACTAGGAATGGCCTTGCTTACTAGAGCACCTCTGACCCCTTGCATCACTGCGACCCTCTATTTAAGCACACTGGAATGCTGTTGATGTTATTGTTATTTTTTCAAAGTGGAGCTCAGAATTGAGGATTTAGGTAATGTTAAATCTCAAGTTCATTACTAAAAAATAAACTTTATGGACTGAATGCGCAGATTAACAAAAAAGAAACGCAAAAATTAAACCTCAAAACTCAACTCAAATTCATATACTTACTATTTGCTACTACAATTTGCATATCTATATAATATCATAGTAGCCTGACAACAACGTGAACATTTAGACTAGGATTATCATTTCTCTGAGCGCAATTTTAATCCTAATCCTACATGGGACCTCTGACCTTAAGAGATGTAATACATCTTTGTGTGTCGCAACAACTAAATACACATATTAGGGCATGAGATGACAAAAGAATTCAATGGTTCTATTCAATCTTCTATCATCCAGACTGTTTCAGTCTGATCCAAAAATACATTTTCGGATGGTTAGTGTGGGCAGCCAAAGTATGTTTTTCATGTATTTCAGCTTCAGTGGTCCCTGTTACCTCCTGGGTTTAGATTTACCCAACCGCCTCAACTAAATTAATGATGTGCACAACTTTAACGGATGCATGTGGGAGTTATTTATTTCTTGTTTTGACACTTACAGTGACAGCAATATATAAAAGCCATTTTTAAGACCTGTAAGAGTGAGAGAGAAAATGAGTGTAAGGTCATAGTTACTGTATGCAGCTATTTTTTATGCCTACAAAGTTGCTGAATGTGTAATATTAATGGACCTACATAGATAAGGGGGTGTTTCAGCAGATTGTGTGAGTATTGCTTACATCAGATGGACAGGGTTGGCGTAGAAGAAAACGGAGCTCTATTCCCTGCAGAAAATGAGAGCCATGCCAGGCTGACCTGAAACTGAGGCCTGGGTGAATTTGGATGGTAAGAAATTCTGATGTAAGCCCTGAATCATCTCATATGGCTACCTGCAACCATTCGAGCAAGTGTTGTGTGAGGAAGATGGCAAACTTATATAAAGAAACCAGAACTGCAAAGTCAGTCAGTTTCTACATGGCACACACATTCACCTAGGAGAAGAGATTTATTTGATTTATTGTTTTTGGCTCTTTGGAATATTTGATTCTGATTGCTCAGTCATAGTACAGTATCACTACTTTCATGTCTCCCGTATCACATCACACACCCGCACTCTCTTATTTTCATCAAACGCAAATGGTGTCAAATTTTGTCTTAGTTACTGTTTACTATGAAAATAACCTCAGGGAACTTCAAGGAATATAGTTCACCCCAAAACAAAAAATTGCTAAAAACGTATTTACCTACAGACCATTTTGGATGTAGACGAGTTGTTTCTTCATCAGAACAAATTTGGAGAAATTTAGCATTAATCTCTCCCCCTTTTTTTCCTCTCCACTCTTTTTTTTTCAATTAGGGAGTTGCAGTGCTAGATTTTGGTATCATCTTTGAGTGTTAGGACAGACCAGGTTCGATGTTAGCTCCTAGATGAAGGTAATGCATTTACATATACATTTATTCATTTAGCCTATGCTTTTATCCAAAGCGACTTACAATTAAGGAATACAACAAGCGATTCAGAGGCAAATAAACACAGTGCTCGTAATAACATTCTTAATAGCCTTAATAGTCTTTTTTCCCCCTTTTCCCAAAACAGCTGGGCTAACTGTTTTAGCTATTAAACTAGTTATAGTTAATAGTTAAAATAGTTATTAGATTTTGTTTCGTTATTTTATTAACTTAATTCAGAAAAACTGAATTTTTTTGTTCGTTAAATGTAGGTTTTTTTTTTTAACGAGCAGCTGGTGGCAGACAGTGAATTGGTCATAGCCTATGTTTGATCAATAGCCTTCTCAAATCATCACTACTTGCCTAAAATAAAATCTATAGATATAAAACAGCTTAAGCATATCACAATGTTAGTTTAAACGCTTAGCCTATGTAAATGTGTGCTGTTAGACGCATATCCAATCGTTTGTGCGGAGAGTGCAAGCTGAAGCGCGCTTTACATGGAGGTGCCAGCGCAATCACTTGCATTGGAAACATTTTTACGCCACCATTTTTGCTCATAAAAGTAAGATACATCATTCAGAACTGTAGAGGGTCTATTTATATTTGTGTGTCAGTACCCACATCATATGTGTCAACATTCAGGTCTAGGTCTGTGATGTCATTTCCTGTGGTGTGACACACATAAAAAGATACAAAAAAAAATCAGCTGAGTATTGCAATAGGGGAGATATACATATTACTCATCTTAAAATTGTATACCTTCAGGCAGTTTTGAATGGATGATAGCAAGTTGTCTTCTTGTCAAAGTTTGTTTCCAAATTGTCCAAGGAGTCGTAGGGGAAAATAATGTTATTATAATTGCATGTTAATTAAATAACACTATATGAAAGTATGCGTCTAACAATGAAGGTGAATCTCACTCATGCTTTGTATATTATTAAGAGTTATTTTTTCCTTCTTAAATTTTGCTATAGACACATTTATGGTTCAGTAAAAATGTAAAAAACAACAACTAAGAGTTGACAAGGTTATATTTCACATTTACATTCAGTTATTTTGCAGATGCTTTTATCAAAGTGACTTACAAATAAGTGCAATAAGTGCTATAAGTCTCAGTTAGCTTAATGCAGTAGCCTATATGTAGCAAGTAGAAAACAAGTTTTTTTTTTTTTTTTGCTATTTGTTTATTGTATAATAAATAAAGAGAAAACAAAAAGGAAAGATATAAAAAGAATATAGAATATAGAAAGAAAAAAGAATATAGAAAGTTTTTTTAAGAATATAAATAGAATAGAGAGTGCTAGAGTTAGAGGGTCAGAAAAACATAAATACCTAGTTCTGCCATGAAACTCTACATGACGCAGGCTGATGGGTGTTAACGTAACTAATGATATTCACAGAGTATACAACTTGGCACAAGCTGATTGGTTCATGTTGTGTAAGCAACCAATGAGCTTGCAGCTTATTTAAATAGCTGGTAGAATTCACTTGGGCATTTGGCAGCACGCTTTCAGAGCTCCTCTGAAACCCTCCTCCTTCCCCAGCTCCACCTGTATAGATCTGCTACAGGTTATTTTATATGCTATTTGTGCAGCAGCAGTATTTCTTAAATATTCACAGCACTGTATTGCCATATGTTTTGGCAGTAGCAAGTTCCTGTACTTGCTTGCAACAGCAGCACCAATAATCTACAACTACAGCAATAACCAGCAGCAGCAGCAATTCAGCAGCAATTCAGCAGCAGTGTAGCAGATCTATTCCGCCAAGACCAAATACATTAACATTAGGCGCATTTCCATTACAAATTTGCGCGATTTTTTGTCGATAATAAACTGTTGCGAAATGACGGTGTTTCCATTAACCATATCATGCGACTAAAACTCCTCCTCTCGCGATAAGTCATTCAAAACGCTCTAGCCGTTTTTATTTTTAAGAGATTTCATGGAGGAATTGTGGATTCAGAATTTCCGGATGAACGCATCCACTATTTTTGAGCTGTGCAGTGCAATAGGGCCTCTTGTAGCACCTGCAGCATCATGCCCAAGGGTGCCAGTTTCCACAAATAAACAATAAAGAATGATCATATGACTGTTCACGTATATCATGTGACCTGGAAATGCAAAAAAAAAGGTTTCCATTGCCGTTTTGCGAATTATTCCTTTTTCGCATTGTCTGAAAAACCACCTCATGCGAGCGTAAAAACTTTTTTGCGATATATGGGTGTTTTTGCGAATTTGACGTGTTTCATTAGGCATACAATTTGCAATTTCAATTTGCGCATTTTGAAGGGTAATGGAAACGTGCCTATTGTCATAACCATTACCATGCTAAACCTTTCCGAGAGTTGTCATGACAGAAATACATTTTCTCAAAGATCTGACTTTTACAAAAATACAAAACAAACAACAACAAAAAAACATCTTTACTGCCTTGTGAACTACACATATAAATACACAACATAATATTGGCCCCTCTTGTGCCCCCCAGTTGAAAAAATCCTGCAATCACCCCTGATCCCATGGCAAAAACCTACCTGTGGGAACTTCTTCACGAGACGCAAAATACGTACTAATAAGTAGCTACATATCATTACAGTTTCCAACAGAAATGTCCACTGAGTTCGTTTTTTCCCCCACAACAGATGCACATATAATCCGTTTTTTGTTCATGTCAACGCAGTTGATGTACCTGTACATGTTGGCGATGTACCTGTAATACCCTGGACATTTTAAAATAATGTACACAGGATTCATAGCTAAGGAATTCTTATCCTAAAGGCTTGTGCACACCGGTATGAGTATTGTGAGCATATCGGAACGTTTTTCGCCACGTCTTTGTGTTCATACCCAAACGATTTTCACTGGCGCTGAGCCGAGTGAACGTGCAAATTTGTATGGATTGTATGGAGTTGTATATGGATTACTTATGAGATATTATGATGATATTCTGAAACACCCATTCACTGCAGAGGATCCATTAGTGAGCAAATTACGTAATGCAAAATTTCTCCAAAAATCTGATGAAGAAATAAACTCATCTAAATCTTGGATGACCTGAAGGTGAGGAAATGTTCATTTTGTGGTGAGCTGTTCCTTTCAGTATTAATTAACAATAGTTAAGTGGCTATATTATTACATATTGTTGCTGTATTAATACGTCTTGTTGTAGACAAGGCAAGATTATAGAAGTAATTTTGACTTTAATCAATATTTCACGTGCATTTATTTATTTGGCGAGCAGCCAGAAATACTGTAGCCTACAACCAGTCGGTTTATTATTGCAAACAATTAACCGTTTAATTGTTTCAGAACAGCTGGTTATAAATCTCACTGTTTATGCCTCTTCAGCCATCTAAAGTTAACAAATGTAGAATGTAAAAACATTTATAACACATCGTGATCTTTAATGTACTGCAGGCTCTGCGATTTTTGCAAAACTGCACTTCGTTTTTAAATTTCATGTTGGAAAAGGCGTAGGACTGACCATAATTCAAGAGTACGCCAGTAATTTATGCCATCAGTGAAGCTATTCAACAAACGTAGATATTTTTGACAAGGACCTTTTCTTCTCCATAATAGGCTTACCTGTGGAAACAGTTTTCAGTCAACTAAATTTACTTTACCACTTACCAGGGGAGCCTGGGACTCTCATAAAATGCATTTGCTATTAAAAAGTACAATGCAAAAATTATAAGTGCCTGTCAATATAATAGTACTTACCTACCCTACTGTGGTGTGATTGTAAAGCGCCCAAGTTGTTCAAGGCTATAGAGTCACAATTTCCTGTTTTTTTTAAACAACTTTCTTAAGACGCTGTTTTTTTCACCTGCTCAAATGAGGAAACTTTCTTTGTCAAACACACAAAGGCACCTGTATTTGTTCCCTGAGGTTTTTTCATTCAATTTGAAATGTTATCAAGTTGGTTAAACGAATGAATTATAAAATGAATTATTCATGTACTCCACCTGGAGAAGAGAGAGAGGGGGAGAAAGAAGAGGAGAAAACATGATAATGAGAAAAAGAGAAAACATAATAATGCAGCATCTTTGGCCAAACTAGGCTGTATTGAACTAATGAAAGAAAAATCAGTCATTGCGGTTCACCCAGGTGTTCTCATTTATTGAAGAGATGTCATATTATGAGCTGCTGATAGCTTTCATTTGGTTGTAAGTGCGTCTGTGCTCCAAGGTCACGTTGTGCTGGACAAGTGATTTAAAGTCTTCAGTCATCTTGGTGAACTTCTCATGTAAACACTTGTCTGGTTATCAGAGGCAGTACTGAAAACGAATATGGTTGAACATAATATAATTTGTTGTATTTAAATAGTTTACGCAGAAATGAAAATTCTGTCATGAATTACTCACTTTCATGTTGTTCCAAACCTGTAAGACCTTCATTCGTCTTCAGAACACAAAGTAAGATATTTTCGATTAAATCCGAGAGCTTTCTGGCCCTGTATTGACAGCAACGCAACTGACACATTCAACGCCCAGAAAGGTAGTAATGGCATTGTTAAAATAGTCTAAAGAAATTGTTGAATAAATTACCACACAAAAAGTATGCTCATAGCTTTATAAAATTACAGTTGAACCACTGATGTCACTTAAAAAGGTGATTAGGATGATGTCTTATGTAGTCAGTAGGTTGTGAGGCAGCTGATTTGGTTTTGTACCAGAGGACTGTACTGTACCATGCAGCCTTGGCATTCTCCTAGCATCTTTACGGCACTGAAGGAGAAGCGAATGAGTGAAGTGTGCTGTCATGACTCCTCAGGGAGCAGGTTTTGAGCTGAACGGGGAGGACACACACACACACACACACACACACACACACTGTGGTCTAACTTGTGGCTTGGGCCCAGAGCATGCAGACTCATCCGTGAGATTAATGAGCCTGGCCGGGTGAAGGCTCATCACATTAGCATAGAGATATAAAATGTGACTCTGTCACGAGGGGAGGCACACTGGTGACTGTTCTGAGGAAAGATCACCCAGGATGCGATGCAGATTCATCTCTGCTCGCAGTTCTTTCTGATCTCAGCACTGGGTGCTGCTGACTCCATTCATATAATTGCGTTGTGAGACATTGACTGGTAAAGTAAACAAGGCTGATGAGCTGTGCACGCAGGTGTTTTAGAGTCCCGGTGGCCGCATAAGGGAACAAATCTGTCAAGAGATTCTGGATGGAAAAAAAATATTCTTTCCACAGCAAAATGCTAAAAATAAAAAAACTAAACAATAGAAATGGATAGCCTGTTTCCATAGTGAGTTCAAGCACTGTAGCCAGATTACCAAATGGATATACCAGATGTTTTCCTGTTACTAACAAAGAATTTGTTGTTGTAAAGAGATTCACCCAAAAGATGAAAATTCTGACATTATTTAGTCACCCTCATTTTGTAATGCTGCCTCTTTCTTTCTTTGGAAGAATATTCTGGCCACTGTTTTTATATACAGTATCTTACAAAAGTGAGTACACCTCTCGCATTTCAGCAACCATTTTAGTATATCTTCTCAGGGGACAATACTGTAGAAATAAACTTGGATTTAGATTAGTCAGTGTGCAGCTTGTATAGCAGTATAGATTTACTGCCCTCTGAAAATAACTCAACATACAGCCATTATTGTCAAAACAGCTGGCAACAAAAGTGAGTACACCCTAAGTGATAACAGCAGTATATTGTTTAACCATGCAAAGCCATGTGTCCTTTTCATCATGTTCATGTTTTTGTCTGCTTGACAGGGCAATGCAAAGTTGTGTAGCAGTTCAAATTTGGTGCTTTGAATTCTCTAATACTGACCACTGGATGTTCAACATGGCACTTCATGGCAAAGAACTCTCTGAGGATTTGAGAATTAGAATTGTAGCTCTCCACAAAGATGGCCTAGGCTCTAAAAGGTTCAGTAACACCCTAAACCAGAGTTACACTACAGTGGCCAGGGTCATACAGAAGTTCGGATCAAGTTGAGTACTTGTTCTGTGCGTCGGGTGCAGAACGTTGCTTCAAAAAACAGATGCATGAGTGCTGCCAGCATTGCTTTAGAGGTTGCAGAAGTAGAAGTTCAGCTTGTCATTTCTCAGACCATATGTTGCACACTGCAACAAGTCGGTTTGCATTGGCGCCATCCCAGAAGGAAGCCTCTTCTGAAGCTGGCTCACAAGAAAGCCCGCAAACAGTTTGCTGAAGACAACCTGTCCAAGAGCATGAATTACTAAACCATGTCCAATGGTCTGATGAGACTAAGATAAACATATTTGGCTCAGATGTGTGGCGATGCCCTGGTGAGGAGTACCAAGGAAATTGTGTCTTGCCTACAGTCAAGCATGGTGCTGGTAGCTACATGAGTGCTGCTGGTACTGGGGAGCTGCAGTTCATTGAGGGAAACATGGATTCTATTATGTAGTGTATATTCTGAACCAAAACATGATGCCTTCCCTTCAGAAACTGGTCCGAATGGCAGTTTTCCAACATAATAACAACCCCAAACACAACACCAAGATGACAACTGCCTTGCTGAGGAAGCTGAAGGTGAAGGTGATGGAATGGCCCAGTATGTCTCCAGACCTGAACCCTCTTGAACACCTGTTGTGCATCCTCAAGCGGAAGGTGGGAAGCATCATGTGTCTAATATCCAGCAGCTCCGTGATGTCATTATAGAGGTGTGGAGGAGGATCCCAGCAACAACCTGTGCAGCTCTGCTGAATTTCATGCCCAGGATGATTAAGGCAGTGCTAGATAACAATGGTGCACACAAAATACTGACACTTCGGACACAGTCCAGTTCCGTGCTGGCTGAGCTACCGAGCAAGCTTGTTACTTCTGGTGTTGTGCCCATTTTTAAAGTCCTGCCAAATGATTACCCCCTCTCATTGAAATCGCTACATAATTGCCTAATCCTAACCCCACACCTAACACTAAACCTACCAATACTAGGTCATAGTAATCTGGTGAGGGTTAGAATTCAGCAAAACACTGACAGTGACCAACAGTGAAACATACAGAGCTGTAATCGAAACTATGAAAACGATTACAAGTGCTCAAGTGCTCAGTTTTACCGCCTCTAGTTTTTATTTCTGTTGGAAACTGCAGTGATATGTACTTACTGGTATGTATTCTGCATCTTGCAAAAAAGTTCCCACAGGTATGTTTTCATCATGAGATCAGGTAGGGTTTTGCACTAATCAGTTGTTCCACAAGGTGGTAGCACTGGCCCAGACCGCTGTTTAACAGTCAAAAACAAAACTAAAGAGACAGAACAACAACAACAAACCGGAGACTGCAACGACCACATTATAACGTCATTTTAATGACTTCCAGTTCATTATCCGCTATAGGGAAGTAATGAGAAGAAGTAAACCTGCAGTAAACGGTAGAACTGTTTGCGATACAAACCAGTGTGTTTATAATTAAGATAATACATTCAAATAATATGGCAAGACACACTAATCTGTAATATCAAGCAGCAAAACAAGCTGTTTTTACAGCTAAAAATAGCTGGATGCGGATGAGACCAGAAGCCAGACCCATAAAATTTAAAATGGCCGTGCCCGGAAAAAATAAGGTGGATACTTTGAAAGGCTATGCTTTTTAATGTACTACTGTATGTACGCTAGCGTGCATGCACAAAACATTACTTTAGTATACTAATGGTATGTTTACAGATTTTTTTTTTTTGTTTGTTTTTTGAAAAGTTTCAAGTACAGACACATATGTTGTCAAAATTTGTGTTCACACAGAGGCATACAAATGACAAAGATTGCTGTATTATGCATACCAGGCCAGTAGCTGGTCACACATATCATGAAAAACAACGCACCTGTGTAAATACCTATAGACTAAACATCTAATGTATGTGGATAACATCACCATTTTCACAAACTCATGTTTTTGTAGTTTACATGTAAACGATTACTGTATAATTTTAAATAACTTGCACTCTGAAACCTGCCTACAAAAGTTAGCAATTTCAGGCCCCCAAAACATTGTTGTGTAAATGAATGGCCAACACGGATAAAAGTTCACAGAACCATTCTGCATAATTTGTTTACTTATATTTCTTCTTTTCATGTTTGGACTGGCAATAGTGTTCGTACTGAAACAGAATTTCCATTTTTGGGTGAACAAATCCTTTTAGTTCATGCACGTTGCCTGATTAATGGATGATTTCCTACTTCTAACAAAGAGTTTCTTTAAGCAGATGATTCAACCCAATTATGAAAATTCTTTACTCATTATTTACTCACCCACATTGTGTAATGCTGTATGACCTTCTGTCTTCATAAAACACAAAAGGTGATTTCTGAAAAATATTAGTGGTTAGTCAAGCTTAAAAAAAAAATAATTAAAAAAGAGCCATTTCATTGTAAAAGTTCACATGACTCTTGCAATATTTAAAATCTTCTTAGTCAATATGATGCTTAGTGTGAGGAACAGACTGAAATTATCAGTGAGTTTGTGAGAGAAGTAGCAAAATGATGACTCATGATTCATTAATACATTGTTCTTTTGAATTATTTAATACAGTTCAAAGTATATGTTTACTTAAAGAGGACATTGAATGCCAATATTAGACAAGTTGGTATGATTATTCAGGGTCTTTATGAAATGTCTGCAAAATACTTAAAATTCCTCAATGGGTGTGTAAAACAGCACCCTTTTTATGTTCACAACAACCTGTTTTGGTGCATGGCTCTTTAAATAATAATGAGCTACTACTTACTCCACCCCTCTCTTTCATTTTATGGTGTATTTGTTGGCACATTACCATCAGAAAAAAAAACTAATCCACTGCATCCTCAGTGGCTCTCATGTCGGGAGAAAATGAAGACTCTTATGTTCACTTTTACATCCAAATACAAAACACCTGCACTGCTTACGAGACATCGTTGTTGCTACAGCTGTCCGAGTGCAAGGGGAATATGGCAGGCACTGAAAGTGGAAATATGCTAATACGGGACAGTCCATCAGCAGTTGTGAGCGGGGCTGGAGCATTATGAGGTCATACTGCTCAGAAAATCAAAATGACTTTTATAATATGAGCCATATCTTATTTCATGACCCATCTTGATCTGACATGGTGTTCAGGAACATGGGGGAGGTTCAGCGACGGACTTATTCATGAAATGTGAAGAGAGCCTCTTTATGCCTGAGATTGTTTAAACTAATTATCTCTCAATTTCAATCAATCCTGGCATGTGAATATAATCAGCAGAAAACACAGCGAGAGGGAAATCAAAACTGCGTCTCAACAAGCCAACAGATTAAAGAGTCTGCCATGCAGATCATGCATTAATGATGAGCGAGAGAGAATGAAAGAAAGATGATTTAGTGTTGTCTAATCACACACAAACAAGACAAAGAGAAACGAGACTTTGTTTTCATTGTTTTCATTAAATTAGAAATCCAAAAAAGAATAATACATGATAAAAACATCAGTTATTATCAGCAAATAATACATCTTAATCAGATTTAATCTCCTATTACAGTTAGTTTAGTCGCAAAAAAAAAAAAAAAATCTGAATATCAGCATACACTGTGTTTTGGATCCTTGTTTACATAAAATAATACGATAATCTCAGATTTATCACAGTGTTTCGCTGTGATATACTAACATAATTTACCATTAACCATTTTACCATAGCATTATTACAGTCTTTTATCATTAAAATGACTTTTTTTTAGTGTATAATGTGTGACTTAAGTGTCAAAATACTTTTTGGGATAACTTATGTTTTTAGAAGCTTTGCATACATTGATATTCAGAATATGAGTGTCTAAAATGGTGTAAAAAATAGGCCTAGCCCTGAATACTAATGAGATCACAGAAACCAGCCTCGACCAGCATGGAAATTTCAGCATTTTTTTTTCTTTCAGCAAGGTACGCTGACAGATATACACACTCCATTTGTATTATTCCATTCTCTTTGAAATGCACCAGTATTTTACCTCCCTAAATGTCTCCAGTCGCTGCAGCCTTTCTAAAAGGACAGACAGCTGAGACGCCTGCCCCGGATCCAGGGCATAAATCCACACGGACTCCAAACAGATATTCACTTGCTAGTGAGTCAGCAAATTAACAAAGTGAGAGACCGTTAATAAGTGTGCTCTCACCTCCATGTTTTCCTCGAATGTATAAAAAATAGCCCTGGGAGACAGCAGCCCACAGAAAAATAACCTCTTCTTAGAGAAAATCTCCAATATAGAGGAAGCAAGAGAGAGATAAATGTGAATTTAAATGCAGCCTTAATTTTTCATGACTGTGTTTTTTAGGTCTGCATCTTGAGTTAGGGAATTGCAGCACATTTCATAAGATTCACAAGCTCTCGATTCAATACCGATTCATTTGGATATACAGGCAATCAGATGTCAATACAAACAAGTAAACTGCACATAAGGCAGTTTTTTTATGGCATATTTATTCGAGCATACATTAAATATTGAAGAACAGGTAAATAAAAGTAAAAAATACAATTATATATTGTATTGTAAACACATATTTGGCCAAATTTTGCTTTGTACAGTTAATTTTTCTAGTTAACTATAACATTTTTAGCCACTGGATGGCTTCTGAGGTAAATGTGACACTGATTACAACCTGTTTTATTGACATACTTTCCACAGTAAAAACACAGATTGAGCAATAGGACGTGATACATTTTGGTAAATTGTACTGCTTCCTTCAATAGACTTTATGATGTTCATTAGGATGACCATATTTTTGGTATCAAAATATGTAATTTCCATACCAAACTACATATTTTACAGTCACTGTTATGCAGATTGATCATTAGCACAGCTAAAAAGCTTTCTACAAGAGTGGCCATCCTTCACAAAACTAATATCTACCACAGTTTATCACAGGTAGAATGTAAAATGTTTCAACACAAGCATTTCAGTCAAATGCAAATTATGCAATATTTCAAACTTTTAACCCACTGGAGAAAATCAACCCTCCGCAACAGTTTAAAATCAGCCCAATTCAATGCAAAATTGGATTTGGCAACCCTACATCCAACACAAGCTGCATCCAAAGCGATTTAAATACTCTGTATATTGATAGTGACACTGTTATGCGTGAAAATTATATTTAATATTAGAATGTTTGCAGGTGTAGGATTAAGAAAACAGTCCTGCGCAAAGGTTTAATACAAAAACACACAATTAATGGTGACAGTAGAAAGCAAAAGTCGAATTTTGAAACGAAAACAAAACGAAAATTTTGGGTGATTTAGGAATCCCGGCTGGACGCATTTTTTTAAGTCCAAAAAGAGGACATGTCCAGGGAAAAGAGAACATATGGTCACACTTTCATGTCATTAGTAGCAAAGAAGAAGAGATGATTGGCTAAAGCGTACTCAAGGACCAGCATAAACCAGCAAAGAACAAGCATAAAACAGCTAAGGACCAGCTTAAACCAGCATCCCAGCATCAAAACCTACCTAACCAGCATATGCTGTTTTTTACAACAGGGATATGCTACATTAAAGAAGTTCACTTCCAGAACAAAATTTTACAGATAATTTACTCACCCCCTTGTCACCCAAGATCATGTCTTTCTTTCTTCAGTCGTAAAGAAATTATTATTTATTTATTTTTTTTTTTTTTGAGGAAAACATTCTGGGATTTCTATCCATATAGTGGACTTCTATGGTTTGAATTTCTAAAATGCAGTTTAAATACAGCTTCAAATGGCTCTAAACAATCCCAGCCAAGGAAGAAGGGTCTTATCTAGCACAACAATCGGTTATAAAAAAAAAAAAAAGGACAATTTATATACTTTTTAACCTCAAATACTTATCTTGTCTAGTATTCCAGATCAAGACAGTTAGGGTAGGTTGAAACACTCCCATCTCATTTTCTCCTCCAACTTCAAAATCAAAGTACCGACCCAGTGTTTACAAAGTGAACGTGTAAAGAAGATCAAACATCCTTTATAAAAAAAAAAAAAAGCTATGTAGGACAATTTTGAAGTTGGAGGACAAAATGAGATGGGAGTTTTTCTACATACCCTAACTGTCTTGAAAAAGAATACACCGTTTTTAGAAAACAACTGATTGTTTTGCTAGATAAGACCCTACTTCTTAGGCTGGGATCATTTAGAGCTCTTTGAAGCTACATTTAAACTTCATGTTGGAAGTTCAAACTCATTAGCACCATAGAACTATATGGTATATGAAGAGAAATCCTGAAATGTTTTCCTTTAAAAAAAATAATTTCTTTATGACTGAAGAAAGAAACACATGGACATCTTGGATGACAAGGGGGTGAGTAAATTATCTGTGCATTTTTGTTCTGGAAGTGAACAACTTCTTTACAGAGAACCAAAACGGTGTTTTGCAATGAAACTAACAGCAATTCAGTTTTTGGGATGTAAGCATTGATATTGGTTCATCCAAATAAGAATCAATTAAAATTTATATTAACCCAGTCCTAGTCTGGAGAGCAGACTATCCATAGGAGTTTAAAAACTGATGAGTCTGATGCTCACCTTCTTCATATCTACCGAAAGTGCCTGGCCCTTTGGCCAGTTCCACGTGTCAGGGGGTGAGTTTTGCTGGCTTGTATTGAGAGGTGAGTGGACAGTTGCTCAACTCATAAATATCTGACAGGGCTAAACCGTAAGAAGGGTGTCTCAGGACACAGAGAAGCTATAGCATTTCTATCACCTCATCTGTCAAGTCCATAAAGCCATAATAGTAGGGTGACCATACGTGCCATTTACCGGGGACACGTTCTGGCCAGGATTCCTATGTTGCCTAAAATAACCAGATTTGCTCTGTGCAGATTGATTGTTGTATAACGTCGAAGTGCCGCAAGAGCGCTGTGAAAGCATAAGGAGCCATTTGCTCTGCTCTCTATTTGGCAACATAGAAATCCTGGCCAGAATGCATCCCCAGAAAATTGCACATATGGTTACCCTACAGCCTTCATACTCTATGACAATTGTAGTGTTTACAGTTTTGATGGTTGTCTAGTTATGCAAAACAGAGATAAACTCAACATTGGAAAAACATACCTTTGTTGACATTTCTGCAAAACGATATTACGTTGCTTCTTAAACATATTTTGAAAGTGAAATACCCAGTCAGAGGCACTAAAATGTGTTAATTTCTAAAGAAAGTGAATCTGGCAACGTTTTATTACATTGGTTGTTGCACATATAGCAGCAGCTCAGAAATAAAATCTCAGAAGAATGGACAAGTTTATTGCACTATTGTGTTTGAAAACGCTGAAAAATGGTTTCCACTACAAATACCATTACAGACATTACAAATCATCAATTTTTAACCTTTAAAACCATAAAATGGTTTCCTGTAGTATGTTTTGGGACATGTTTCATAGGATTTAGTGGTTTTAACAAGGCACCAATAGAAGTCGACCAATTACCAATAGAGACCAACAGGCACCATTAAGTTTTCCATTAAAACCATTACAAATTTTGTGATTGTTTCTATCTTTTTTATTTTCAGCAGGGAATTACGTACCACCACATATTCCAACTCTTTTTTTTAGGGAGCTGGATCAGTTGGCCTATTTCAGCAGTTAAGATCCAGCTTTTTTGGTTCCCAAACTGGTCTTCATTTACCATCTCTTTTCGTAATTAACCAAATTTAGCCATGTTTTGACTTATGATTGGTATGTGTGTTATTTAGTGTAATTATACCAAACCTTTCCAAAAAATTATGTAAAAAAAAAACAAACCAAAAAACATATTACTGACTGTTTCAGTGAACGACCAAAAATACAAATCATTCAAAATGAATTGCTCTCAAAACGGAACACAGTGTGCCACATAACCAATTAAAACTAGCACACAATGTGCAAAACAGCAGCATTCATTAGATCTAGTTGTATCATTGTGTTTATTAACCCTCAAACGCTGCAACATTGTGCACTGACTTACGATTGTCCTAAGGCGTATGTGAGTGCGACCAGTCGTGAGCACCAGGATATTGTCATTACATGTGCTTGGTAGCAGGCACATACACATCGAACTAGCATTCAGTCAGTACACAAAGTGCACGTGACAAAGCAGATTTGCAAAAAATCATCATATTTTTCTATATGTATAAATTTAGAAGAAAAAAAAAGAGATAAAAATCACTTTGCTTCTAAAAGTCTTTGAGCTCTTTTATTACGACTTGTGTGTCACAGGTTATTAAATCTGTAAAGAAAAAAAAAGAAAGAAAGAGTGAATAGTATGTCCATAGGCACATCAGTGTTATCTAACTAAAATAGTGCAAAGCAGCTTTTTAACAATGAACAAGGGATAGTTCACCCAAAAATGAAAATTCTGTCATTATTTACTCATGCTTATGTTGTTCCAATCCAGTAAGACTGTCGCTCATCTTCTAAAAACAATTTATATTTTTGTTGAATTCTGAGAGCTTTCTGACCCTCCATGCACATCAGCATAACTTAAATGTTCCCAGAACCAGAAATGTAGTAAGGATACTGGTAAAACAGTTTATGTGATATCAGTGGTTCAACCATAATTTTACAAAGCTACAAAAAAACACTTCTTGTGAGCAAAGAAAACAAAAATATTTTAATTTTTGGATGAACTATCCCTTAAATAAACAGGAGGAGGTCTGTGAGAGAACTTAGGGGCAGGCTCGGGAGGAGGACGGTCACCCGGGAGGAGGAGGATGACAAACAGAGTCCAGGGTGGAGACGATGGAGGGAGAAGCCAAGGAGGAAAAAGAAGGAACCAGGGCGGACCAGACAGAGGGAGGAGCCAGGGAGATGACAGGAGGAACTTGGCTCAGGAGGAGCCAGGCAGGACCCAGGCCATGGCGAACCACGGTGGAGCCAACTGAGGGAGGAGCCATGGAGGAGGATGGACTGATGACTCTACGGACCCGACCAACAGCGGCAGAGCAGGTGGTGTAGGAGCCCGTGGAAGAGACAGAGAGCCGATGAGCCAGGGTGACGAGAAGGATCCGGAGGGCCAAGGCAGAACTAATGCCAACTAGTGCAGAGGTGTGGATCCAGGAGGCCACGGTGAAGCCAGAGCGACAGAGGACCGAGATCGACCCAAAGGGAAGGAGGAGCCTGATGAAGCCGAAGAAACAAGGCACAGCCAGAGGAATGGAGTCCCGAGGCACAAAATGGTCAACGACAGAACAAGGCGGAGCCGGAGGAACAAGAAAACCCAGTGGACTGCTGGGCCGTGGTGGAGAGGAGAGAGCTAGGACCCATGGTGGAGCTGCTGGGTCGACGAACCGAGGAGAGTCCTGGACTCTGAGGCTGAAGGCAGAGACAAGGGATCTTCCAGCCATGACGCAGATGGAGACTGGTAGACCCACATAGAGCTCGCCACACTGATGGAGGGCTGAGGGTGAGTAGAGGGGCTGCCAGACAACAGTGGAGGAGGAGGCAGGAGCTGGTGGGAGGGCGGACATTTGTGAGCCTCCCTTGAGTGACAGAAACCCTCTCTGGACAGGGCTTAGGAACCACAGCTAACTCTGGGCTGGACATGGGGACAGGAGCCCTCTCTGGGCTGGACGAAGAAACAGAAGCCCTCTCTGGGCTAAACTCAGAAACCGCAGCTCACTCTGGGCAGAAGGCTCCAAAACAGAAGGGAGAAGAGGGGGCAGGTCAGCATACCAGTCTATAAGATCCTCCTCAGCAGTCCTTATACCCAGGTCTATAACAAGCTCATCCTAAGCCATGTAACAGTGGGCGGAGCTCCCCTCCGCAATCTCACTGGCCACGGCATCCTCCCTCGTGGCGGCGTAGTAGCCAGCTCGCACACCTGGACTGACGTCACTTGCTGCTCCGGCCGAGATCCATGAGGAGGAGGAGGTATTCCGAGTGGGTAATGAGATCCATAACATGACGAAAAAAAAAAAAAAAACACTGGATGGAAAAACAAACGGATGAAAACAAACCGATGAAGGATACAGAGTAAACTTTCTGTTTGAGTCGGGTCTTCTGTCATGTTTCGCTGCCGGAAGGAGTGAAGGAGACGTGGATAAACAAAACTGTCTTTATTAAATCCAAAATACAGGGGTTAATCCACACAAGGAACTGGGAATGTAGACACGAACATCACATGTAGAACCGACATGTGAGGAATGCACAGACAGAAACTTATGCTGCATTCCAGGCAGGTTTTTGAGCTCGTAAGTCACGGCTTCAAACCACAACTTTGTAATGTTCCAGGCTTAAGCCCATTTACAAATAATTTCTATAGCTAAAGGTCCTTATTTCTTGCTTATTTGAGGGAAACGGATGTGGAAAACAGAGCATAAGACAAGAGAAGCAGTTATACCTTTTATTTTACGTTATTTGTATATTTGGAAATATATCCGTAGGGGCTGCCATAGTTGGTTTTTGGGCTATGTGACGCCAGAGCTCGGAACTGGGAGTACATCGATCTGGTACGAGTTTACGGGTGGGAAGTCACTAGTTTGACTGCCATTCCAGTGCACTTTCACCGGCAGAAGGCTGGAAAAACACGGGTAACGGGTTGCCTGGAACGCGGCATTAAGTACATGGGGTAACAAGGGAACACAGCTGAATCAACTTAATCATACTAAACGAGAATAGGAACATGACCATATAAGGGAGAACAGGAACAGGGGCAAAACGCATTAAAACCAGTCCATAATCCTGACATATATAAACTGAAGGTATAAACATGAACACACTTCATCACTGCATCAGCGGCTAACTCAATTCTTGGTCAGTTGCTACTCAGAAATCAGATATATCCTGATTCACTGTCGTCCATAGCAACGCTGTAAAATAATGTTTTATGTAAGCTATGTTAGATCCCTGATTAAAAGAAAAATGCTGAAACTGTATTGAAAAGTTTAATTTCATTGGCACGAATACCTGTTATATGTTACTGCAAGTACACAACAGAATTGTTTCTGACATTGTGTACCTGAACAAAACAGAAAATGCTGTGATGTTAAGTAATGCAGAAAAATACATCAGTTCATTGCTGGATTCAGCAGTGGGCATAAGTGGTGTTATATTGTAATAATGCATTTGTATTCCATTATGTATGCATTTGGCACACACTTAACTAGCAACCAATTAAGAATTTTGAGCTATATACATTTTATCAGTTCATGCAACAGAAAAATAATAATAATGCCTCATTTGAGGAATTTATGTCAGTGATTAACCTTTAGTGCCATTGCTAATGGAGAGGGGCAGCAACCAGGCACAACATAAAATTAGTTTATTTGTATTTATTAATCATCGTCCTAATTACTATTTTCAGTTGTGACCATTTCCTAGGGAATAAAAATCAACACAAGTAACATTTAGTTCAACATTTCGCTTGCCTCACTAAACACAGATTTTACATTCTGGCAAGTGCTGGAAAATAGCAACTTAAATTAGCCTTGATAATTACAGAAGTAAGGTTCAAACGAGATTCTGGCCCCTTGACATTTTCTCTTCTTCAGCTCTTCCTGTGTTTGATATGCAGAGAAATGGTGGGCGAGGAAAAGGCAGTCCTTCTGTCCCAAGTATTTGATCTTTCCCGACGTGATTAGGCAGGAGAGTTTAAAAACCCACAGTCCGCCGACCTATTCCAAACATTCAGGATCCCTTCCTCTCAATGGGCCACAGAAGACAAACAAAAACATGTTTTCTCTGGCATCGGGCCACGAGATTCTATAATTATCTTTCTTTTGCTGGTTCCAAACTGCTCCAGTCTTGCACTGTGCTCTCTGACAGCTCTGTACTTAATGCTATGGTGTTTAGGAGTTAATAAGAGGTTTGCTTGCACCTACTACAGAAAAGGGAAAACACAAAATGAGCAGTATTTAGATAAACCCAAGTAACAGCAACGCATTGTGCACGGTGGAAACATCTCACTTGCCTGAGCCCGAATGCAATGTTGAATCCAGATGCAAAACAACAGTTAAACAAAGGCTATGTATTAATTTTATTGCACCCATATTTCGGCTCTAATTGCTACAGGCAGCAATTAGGACATGTAACTTAATTTAGAGCATGAACTGACCCGTGAGATTGCCTCGGCAAACCGCTTTGACAGAACTTCACCAAGAACAGAATAAGCAGCAGGAGTTTTACATATCATTCTCTCTATGGTCGTCCCCAGGCCTCTTCATTTCAGCTCCAAATTAATTTACAAGTCACTAGAAATAGGACTGTAAAGCAGGAAAATTATCTCTTGACAAGGGAAATAAGATGCTCAGTGTTCATTTTCAAAGGAAATATAACCCAGTCACCAAATCACCATGCACTTTTTTATTTCTGCCCCTTAAGCCTGGAAATATTTGAGGTCAGAAATTTAATAAGGGTCGGAGCTCTTATAATAGTAGAGTGTCTCATTTGCGGATATTGAAGTTGCTGTTGTGGTCAATATCCACAAAAGCCGTCGTTTCGCCTCTCTCGATTAGTATGTGACGAGTGAGAGCGTCTCGGTTTGACCTTGTCACTGGGGTTTAAATGGCCGCCGTAATAAGATGTCACTGGGAGGATGTGACTTTAGCCTCTGTGCAGAGTGAAACATTGTTCAAACATCCCAAAGACGGTCACATTGCAGTCTGCTAATGCTATTGAAGGTGTTCACACTTCATCCTTTAAAATAGAATGAAAATCTAAACATTCATCAAAAAATGCCTCAAAACTTGAATCTAACACTTAAGTTACTCCACATGGACTTGGAAAACACTTACCGATGTGTAAGTCTTTTTTGAAAAACCTTGTTAGGTGAGACCTTTCTGAGTGACTCACATTTACTTTTCTTTCCGTCTTTGTTTTCACTCTCTTCTCTTATTTCATCAGGGGAGAAAAGGAAAAGGATCTGAGAGTGTGGAATATTCTCAAATAATGAAGCTGGTTTACTCTCAGAGTCACAATGAACCATGTCATCCATCTTTAGGACTGTCATCCTGATTCTATATTTGAATGGCTTCAAAGGGAACGGAGATGTGAAGTGCCAACTTGTGTTTCGTTGGGAGTGCCTGAGTCGTTTAATAGTCGTGAGCTTCACAAGAGCAGCACTGTTGTTTGCTCTCCTTATGAAGAGTTTTAGAGCTTGTTGTTTGTAAAGTTTTTGGGTGAAACTTCAAGAATCACGTACAGTGTTTATTTTCTGTGATGCAATCTATGAAAGTTTAAAGCGAATTCAGGCTGATTGGGCCACTTTTTGATCTTGAGATGATTGTCATAAAGTGGTCTGACTTTCCTAAATTCACCATAAACCATTAAATATTAAAGGATCAGTTCACTTCCAGAATAAAAAGTTCCTCATAATTTTGCTAACCCCCATGTCATCTAGGGTGTTCATGTCTGTCTTTCTTTCTTCAGTTCAGAAAAACATCCCAGGATTTTACTCCATATAGTGAGAACTAACAGGTTGAAGGTCCAAACTGTAGTTTCAGTGGAGCTTCAAATGGCTCTACACTTATCTAGCTAAACGATTAGTCATTTTCTAAAAAATAAAAAATAAATATACTTTTAACCACAAATGTTGTCTACTAGCTCTGCGATTTGTATACTTCGGTTCAAAAATGGCAGGGCGAAAAACTTGTTGTAAACACTGGGTTGGTACTTCTGCTTTCCAACATAATGTGTGACTATAAAGTATATCAACTGTAATTTGAAAGAAAATGACAGATCGTTTCACTAGATAAGAACCTTATCCCTTGGCTGGGATCGTGTAGAGCCCTTTGAAGCTGCACTGAAACTGCAGTTTGGACCTTCAATCAGGAAATTTTTATTCTGCAGTGAATATCCTTATTATTATATCCTTACACTGAGAAAATAATTGCTTTTTTAAGAATTGCTCTCATGAAAGATTCTGTGCGAAAACCACTTTTTGACACCTTTATTTTTAATAGTGCATGTATCAGTACACAGAGCTCAACAATCTTTCATTTTTTTGTGCATTGTGAAAAGGATTTTGTACTATAATACAAAACATTCAGCTCTATTTGTTCAAAATTGTTCAATTTGGATACCTAAATGGTAAAGGCAAATTAAACATAATTGCACAAAAAAATCACACAAAATGAGCAATTTGCTGGCAATTGTTGAGAAAAATGCTTATAACTTCTAATCCTTTGCTGCAAACCAACAGCTTGCGGTATAAAGCACTATTGATTTGTTTCCTATTTTCAATCCATTCAAACTGATGCTTTCAAGTCATTTTCTTTTGCCTCCATAATTCAAAGTTGCCTCCATTTCGACAGAACCCTGTCTAGCAATGTCAATCAGCTAAATAATGTTACTTTTGTGACATATTTAAACTAAAAGCATTCACAACATCTAAGAAGGTCAAGTGAAATGAATAGACGTGCGACCAATGCTGATTCTGATGGGTAGATTTGTTACAGTAAACCAAATGTCTCTGTTTAAAGCACAATGAATGACAGAATCTCTCACACTAGCCCATGACAATCTTTACACTTGAGCTTTGTTATACAGTTTGTGACCCTGGATGACAAAACCAGTCTAAAGTAGCACAGATATATTTGTAGCAGTAGCCAAAAATATATTGTATTGGTCAAAATTATAGATTTTTCTGTTATGGCAAAAATCATTAGGTAAAGATCATGTTCCATGAAGATACTTTGTACATTTCCTACCATAAATATAAAAAAAATCATAACTTTTGATTAGTAATATGCATTGCTAAAAACTCCCTTTGGACAACTTTAAAGGCGATTTTCTCAATGTTCTGATTTTTTTCACCCTCAGATTCCAGATTTTCAAATAGTTGCATCTCAACCAAATATCATCCTATGCTAACAAACCATACATCAATGGAAAGCTTTTAAGTGAGTGAGTAAGCTTTCAGATGATGTATAAATCTCAGTTTTAAAAAAAATGACCCTTATGTGGTCCAGGGTCACATATATCATTAAAAAAATATAAATAAATAATTACATAGTTTTATATAAACTGGACACATCTCATGGACAAGATTAACTCAGCATTTTGTAAATACACACATTAGATGAGCGCATGACTGAATCAATACTAAAGCTAGCCTGAGTCAATTTTAAAAATGGCTACTAAACACTGTCAGAAAGAACTGTCAATGAGAGCTGGACTGATGTGAGCAGACATGCTTGATATTACATCAGTAGAGCACAGTTATGTGTGTCATGCGCCAAGTCATTTCATGGCATATAATCAAGATGTATTAATCAGGAGGAGGGAATGAGAATGACAGGAGAGAGAAAGAGCGATAGAAAGAAAGAAATGAAGAGATGGTAACCTTTAAGCAAACCTTAGTCATTCATCAGTCAGTCCTCGGTTTGATACTTCTCTCCATGTCTCTAGTGGGATCTGGTTTGCATGTCAATGCACTGCGGAGGCGGCACCATCTCCATACACAGCCTGAGAAGAGAAAAACATAGTTGTGATTGATGACTCCGGACTCTTCTGATTGCATCTCTGTTACCACATAAATCACACATTTACCGATGCAATGCTGATGCATTTTTTACCCTCCAGTAAGTAAAAAAGTTCAGGGAGATTTGGCCAATGTGGCAACGCAGATTATGTGTTAAACACTGCTAGCGTTGCGGCATCATAATGCGATCATCAAAACGACACGGCCTCGATGATATAAGGCAAACTGTAAATAAGGAGCATGCATTAAAATTCATAGGAGAGCTAAATTAATGCAGGTACAAACACTTCCAGCCACAACCACAAACAAGCTCCACTGTATGGAAGACCAAATTATATAAAAGCAACATCGGATACCCATTTTTCACAAGTTGACACAGTATGATTCCTTAGGGTCTTCATGAAATCTGCAACATACTTTAGTTAAAATCTCCTAATGGTTGTATAAAACACTCTTTTTACCTTCAAAAACAGCTCTGCATGTCTCTTTAAATGTTAATGAGCTCTGCTCACCCCGCCCCTCGCTTTTATTTATTTGTGTATTCAGTGGCGCGTTACCATCAAAAACAAAACTAATCCAATGTGTCCTCAGTGGCTCTGATGAAATGGTGGACGAAGTACACAAATCAAGCACTTGAGTAAAAGTAAAGATACGTATAATAAATTATTACTCCAGTAAAAGTACTCCTTTTTCAATTTTACTTGAGAGAAAGTACTGAAGTACTTTTTTATGTAGCCTACTTAAGTGAAAAAGTACTGATAGATAGAGTAATTTAGCAATTTTATATAGGCTACTTAATTAAATTTTATATTAGCACATTTTTTTTTATAATCCTACCACTCAAAATAGCAGTGATTTTCACAAAATAACCAAGTTATTGGAGTCAAGATATATTTCTGTTGTTGATATGGACTACACTGATGAGAGTGAAGCTCACTGTGGCGCTTACACTGCAATTTACCTGAGAAAACAGATTTTACCATCTAATTTTCACCAGTAAGAAAAAAAGTATTTTAAAGGTATTTGTTCTGCAGAACGTCACAGTTATATATTGTGGCGATCCAAATAAGTGAAGAGACTTGATTATTTTAGATGTTGCCTTTTTATTAACACGGACGCTCGTGCATGCACAGCATGAGCTCCCCTCAAAGCTAGACACTTCTCGAACTTTTTCCCCCAAGAACTCCGCCCACAAAACACGAGTGCGCAGACTCGTTTTTCAGAAGAACACCCACCCCTTAAAGCCCCTCTTCAAAAGAACACATACACAGGAACAAAACATGCATGTTCAAATCACACGTAACAGAGTATAACACTCTTTTCAGACTTGCTACACTATGATATGAGAATAAGGCCTAAAGCTAGGAAGAACATTTTAAAAAATATATAATTATATTTTCATAATGATTTTTTCTTCTTCTCAAAAACACCCCTGACAGAGGGCATCACTTCCCACTAATTACTGTTATCATATTCTGAACATCAAATTCTTTATTTTACCCTCATATCTAATCTATCTAGGTGGTTAAATAAAAATATTTGGACTTCATATCTAAAAATGACCTTAACTTAGCACCAGCAAGCTTGTTAGCATCAGTTAGCATCAGCTAACAAAACTGTCTTATTTTCAGTATGGTTATGAATAAACATTCATATCTATTTACTCGGCTAGTTGATCCAAACAATATAAAAATTTTGCCTACCATTGCTTAATAATAATAATAATAATAATAATAATAATAATAATAATAATAAAAACGTCACATAGGGCTATGCTTAGCATTTTAATAAAACTGCTAACGTTATGGCAGTGGGGAATATGAACGTGCATGAATTATTTAATTTAATCTGTGATATTTTATTGTTTCGTTTTTTGTCCTAAAAAATAGAGATACTGATTATTTGAAGTACACTGATGTTACTGAAGCAATTCAGTGGGCTTGAACAGATCACCCTTTACAGCAGATTTTGTTCACAAACAACTGACAGTTTTGACCCAAATATGATTTTCAGTTACAATAATTAATCCTAAAATTCGAAATTTGTAACTTACTTTTCGCAGCATCTGTCGCACCTGCGCTCACAAGATTCTTCCTTGTGAATTCCGTTTACTGAGACTCGCTCTAAACGGCTCATTTGAATCAGTGAGTTGTCAACTCGAGAACAGCCGCAATCGGATGTGATTCCAATTGGTGAATGAATCGTTTGGTGCGATTTGCGAATCGATTTAACAGGTTCATTGAAAAGAATCAGTTTGTTCATGAATAAGACACCGCTTCTTCGTCTCAGAGAACGTGATAAATTATAAGGAGTAACGATATGTTTTATGAAATGTAGTAAAAGTAAAAAGTACAATCTTATGCTTTGGAATGTAGTGAAAGCAGTAAAAGTAGAGATACTTGAAAAATGTACTTAAGTACAATAACGAAGTAAAACTACTTCGTTACTGACCACCACTGCTCTGATGTCAGGAGAAAATGAAAACTCTTGTTCACTTTTATATCCAACTATAAAACACCTGTGTTGCTTCCGAGACACTGTTGTCGCTACAGCTGCTTGAGCGTGGAAACATGGCAGAAATATGCTAATATGGGACTGTCCATCAGCCATCGTGGTTGGGGTCTGAACAGTTTGACATCAGACTGCAATCAAAATGGCTTGCTAATTGACACTGTTTTGGATTTTGGGGGGATTTAAAAAAAAAAAAAAAGGAGAGAATGGATTTTTATCGTTGTAGGGTGGTTGTGTCCACACACTGCTAAGAAACACTTATAAGCGAACACCATGTAAAGGGACAGTTCTCACCCAAATTATAATTTTGTCAGTATTTACTCACTGTCATGTTGTTCCAAACCCGTATGCTGTCATCTTTTTCTGTGAAACACAAATGGAAAATTTTGAAGCATCTTCATGCTAATTATTTACATAGCCTATCTATTGAAGCTTGTTTTTGCGACATCATTTTAAAAATGCAGCTTTTCATCTCACAGTTTTGTCCTTTTTTCCTACAATTTTGATTTTATATGTGGCAATTCAGATGTTTTTTTTTTTTCTTTTCGGGCAATTCTGATTGAGTTTACATCAATTCAGTTTTTTTTCTGATATGAAACAAAAAACTATTTTTTTTCTAGCAACTGCAATTTTACAATTTTGACATTCTAACCAATCCAAATGCAAGAAAAAAGTCAGAATCATAAGATATAAAAAATGATTTGGAAAAGTCCAAATTGTGAGATTAAAATTCAAGCTCCAAAAAGGACCCCAAAAGCACTATTGAAGCACTGTAAAAGTAGTCTATGCAACATGTGCATTAAATTACAGTCTTCTGAAGCCATAGGACAGATCTGTATTCACTGAATTAATGAAGTCTCCACCCAAAGGTGAAAATTCTGTCATTGTTCCGAAGCTGTATGCATTTTTTTTCTGAAGGACACACAAAAAAAGATATGTGGAAGAATGTTGATTTTTCAAAAAAAAAAAAAAAAAGTGGTTCAAGGGAATCCAATTTCATATGGACTAATTCTACATTGCTGTTTGTTACTTCTGATCTGTATTACATGAAAATCCTGATAGAAAATTTTTCAAAAATTCTCCTTTTTGTATTTGATAGAAATAACACAGCACATGGATTTCAGATGTCATCGGCAGAAGTGACAAAATAAAATTTTTTGTCTGAACTATTTTTTTTTTAATAAAAGTATATTCTTGTTCATGTCTTTTCTTTGCTCTCCTTTGACAGCCATCACATGTTTCCATTCATTAAGATGACAAGTGCATGACAAGGTTATCATGCCACTGTAATAGACCCATTTGCGTCAATGTGGAGCCCTCAATTACTCTGTCAAGGGGTTCTGTCAAGCGGTTTCATTTAAATATGGCTAGGACATCACATTCAGCCTCCTGTTTCGAGCACAGATGAGTTTGTTAAACCTCATAAAGCCAGCGGGGAGGAAAAGTAATTTCTGCAGAACTTTTCTGCGCAGGCCACAGGCGCTTGTTTTCGAAAGCTTGAGGGCTTAAATTTCACTCATCTTATCAGAATGTTCCTGCATATGGAGCCTAGCAGGACGTCTGCTCATTGCGAAATCCCGCCGGCGACGACAGCTACCAACCAATCGCTCTTATCTGGAAAGACCCACCCAAGGTACCGACAAAAGAAAACAACAATCATCACCGGACAAAAGTTGCAGATTTTATGCACATGTGCGTTAGTGTGTGTCCATAATCCACATAACAGCTGCATCATGTGGAATTTTAGGATCACAGTCTTACAAAGCTTCTCTGCCAGGCTGCAAAGCACTGCAGGTGGTCCGCGCTTGCCGAAAATGTGCAACGCTACCGCAGCTGCTATAGAGCAGGAACCACAGGAGCGAGTCTGTCCGCCTCTGGCTAAATCAATAACTATCAATCTCTCCAAAAGCCGGGCATTTCCTTTAGTTTTACTGCCAGTGAAATGCGAGTCGGCTCCTACAGGCACCGAGCGCGAGGCCTTTTAGGCTTTTGAGGGTGGCGGTGTCATTTTTACACTTCGAATTATCAGCATCCGCTACGATTAACAAAATTCTCATCGCTCGCAGCGCCCTCTGTTTCGATGTGATTTATGCGAATATTACGACCCACAACTTATTTATGATATTGAGTTGCGAGGCTCGGCACGTATTGGATTTTTGTCCTCTCTTGTTATCAATGTTTCAGACTTGATTGATGACTTATGCTTTAATTATTTATTGAAATACTGTAAGTGGATGATAATTAGAGAATATCTGAGCTGAAGAAAGTGCTGATCTGAAGGGCAGAGCTGAAGGTTGACAAAGTTCATCCGGACTGCTCAGAATTCAGCTGCAGTGTGCACTGAACTGCAAGATCCGATCAACTGCAAACAGCCTTGTGGCATACTAATTATACACTGACACATGTTATTCATGCTTTCACACACACACACACACACACACACACATGGCTGTATATGCTTGTTCCTTATTTATCACAGTGACTGTTCATTCCCTAACTGTTATCATTCATGGAACATTTATGGATGACTTTATTTGACTATTTGACATTTTGAACATTTTTTTGCCAAATTTACAGTATACACTGTTACAAAAGATTACATTATATAATGTGACAGTGTTACGCAATCAGATCACTTTAGCTTTAGTAGTAGCTAGTAAAGTAACATTAATTTTTCATTTAGAAAGTTACTTTTTCAAATAAATAATGCCAATTATTTTGTTGCTCTTTTATTGACTGACAGCTCTCCTGTTTCCATATTGAGTGAAATCAGGAATAAGTGCGGAAGCATTGTGTGCGCTGTGTAAACATGAGGCTTTAGTTCTAGATTAAATGGTGCTCCAAAATAATTTAAATAGTGAAATGCAAACTCAGAATATGACGCAAACCTGTAATAATTAAATGTTAAATAATGCAAATATCCTTTATGTAATCCCATTTATTAACCTTTGATGATCCAATTCAACCATACTAATAAGCAAAAATTACTTTAGATAAACATCACATTTGTGTTTCATTATTTTATTGCTAAATTTTAGCTAAAAAGTAACTTTCCCCAACACTCAAACTGTTTATTCATCAAAATAATTAAAAAGTATTACTGTTTCCACAAAAATATTAAACAGCACAGCTGTTTTAAAAGAAGTAGCTGCTAGCAGCAATTACTGGGGTTCATGCTTTAAGGCATTTAAGCACATATGGAAAAAACACTGTATGTAGAAAGCCTGTAACCTCTTAAATGAATGATTTAATAAAGCAAATTATTTGGCAAATTCAGGTAATGTACTTTTTTTAATGTGTTTTTTAACATTTATGACTGGTCCAATCTCCTTAAAACTTTGCATGCTTGTTTAGAATCACCTGTCGCATATGCTCAGCAGGTTTTGTGAAGTTTTCAGTATTCTTTTAGGATTTATACGATTTTAGGTGCTTTTGGACAGGCCCCTTTTCTAAACGACCCCGTTATAGCTTCCCAAAAGGTAAATTTCAATTTTATTTTGATAAATATTGACCTACAGAATCCAGAGAATTGTACAGCAGTTTTTTGTTTTTTTTTTGAGGTTGAGCGTAAAACCTAGGAGTAGTTTGCAATAGTAGTTTTCTGTTAAATAATGCCCAAAATGTAAAGAACAATTTGATTGACAGCAGTGGTCCTAGAGGCAAAATTGTTCAGAATCAGGAGATCGTATGATGGGAGGATCTAGTGTATGTATAAACATATAAACATTTTCTGCAGTTTGAGATCCTTTACCACAGAAATACAGTGTTTCTGAATCCTTTTTAACTGTTATAGTGCCACCTGCAGTCCAATCTCTTTAAAACTTTGCATGCTTGTTTAGAATTAGACAAGTAGTGCTCAGTAGGTTTCATGAAGTTTTGAGCTTTCCTTTAGGCATTATAGGCTTCGGGTAAATTCTAAATGACCCAATTACAGCTTCCCTAAGAGTAAATAAACCTTTTTTTGATAATTATTGACCTTGAGTTTCTAGAGAATTGTATTGCAGCATATTTTTCTAGATTAAGTGAAAAACCTAGGACTAGTTTGCAAAAGTAACTTTTTTTTATTTACATCTTCTCGATTATTTAACAATTTGATTGACAGCAGTGGTACTAGAGGCAAAGTTTTTTTGGAATGAGTTCTATCACATGATATGAATATTACGCATATGTGTGAAAAACTGCTCCATGTACAATCATTTACGTCCTTAAAAAATGCGATATCACCCCCAGGCTGAATTCTTTGAAGACTGGAGTAACGAATGCTGAAAAATAAGCTTTAAATCAAAGGAATAAATTATTAAGGAATAAGATATTTAAAGTAGAAAAAGTTATTGTACATTGTAACAATATTTAAAAAAAAAAATACTGTTTTACTGCTTTTTTAAATCAAAGAAATTTTGCCTTGGTTAGCATAAGAGACTTTTCAGAAACCCCAAAAAAATCTTACCAACCCCAAACTTTTGAATGACAGTGTACTTTTGTGTGAATAAAAATGAATGAATAATAAATTGCATAAATAATAATAAATAACAATATAAATAAATAAAAAGTTCACAGTTCACAATGGAATGTTTTTATTTATGAGAACTGTGTAAAAAAGCCGCATCTGAATATTCTTTCTGCATGTCAACAATGAAAACATCTTTAAATTTAGCCCAAAACAACTCTGCATCCGGTGTGCTCTGTTATAATATTCCATAACCGCTTCATAATGGCTGAATGTTTGCAGCTGTTTACAGCAGCATAGTTCGAGTCAGACTCATGCGTTGATAGCTTGTCAAAAACACCATTTTAGTCTCCAGTCTAACTTGTTCGTTTTTCCCTCCCCTGCATTTATGCCGTGGTGGGGTAGAACAACACCTGCCTGCACCTGTTTTACCTTTCCATTCCGTGTGTCTGGTTTTTTGTGCTGATGAGTAGAAAAACTCACCAAAACAAATGATTTGCATCATAGCAGTGACAGCACTCGCGAGCTGCAGGAGTCAGCAATGTGTGTGGCTCTGGGGCGCTTCTCAGTGCTCTTGCAGCGCCCTTCCCAGAAATGAACTCTGAACACACGCCGTCACAGACAGAGGATGAACGTTCAAAGCCATCTGCTATCAGCTCCTTGGAGGTGGATCAAGTTGCACAAGTACATCTGAGTAATACTAGTACAGTATTTCATACACATTAGAAAAGAAGATAAATGTGTGGAATAATACCTATAACCAGGTCCAGACACCATCTATTGATTTTTTTTCAGTATTTTCTGGAGAAAATCTGCAGAATTCTGTAAAAGAGATTTAAACATAGTTCAATCATATTGCTGCTGTTGCTGCTGCAAAGGAAGTACAAAAACTTGTTATTTGCCAATACATATGTTCATACAGTGGTGTATAAACTGCTGTTGCACAAGTAGCATACAGTTGAGGTCAAAAGTTTACATCCCCCTTTCAGAATCTGCAAAATGGTAATTATTTTAGCAAAATAAGAGGGATCATACAAAATGCATGTTATTGTATATTTAGTACTGACCAGAATAAGATATTTCACATAAAAATGTTCACATATGCCCTGTTCTTACCTGAATGATTTTTTTTTTAGTGAGAGTTGTTCATGAGTCCCTTGTTTGTCTTGAACGGTTGAACAATGACTGGTATTGAGATCCATCTTTTCACACTGAGGGACTCATATGCAACTATTACCAAAGGTTTAAACGCTCTCTGATGCTTCAGAAGGAAAAACGATGCATTAAAAGCCGGGGGTGAAAACTTTTGAACAGAATGGAGATGTGTACACTTTTCTTAATTTGCCTAAATAACATATTTTTTATTATTGTTTTATTAATATTTTGAATCAGTTTTAATCTCAGTATTTTCCATTTTCATTTTAGGTTTTAGTAATTACATTGTGTATTTTTGTCATTTTTAGTTTAAATAAATAAATAAATATATATATTAGTGGTGTCAATCGATAAAAAAAAATTAACTAATTAATCGCACATTTTACCTGAAATTAATCGCGATTAATCGCGATTAATTCTACCTGACATTAAAGTTTTTAATTATACTTTTATATTGCAATAATTTCACTTTAATGCTTCAAATTAATGTAGAAACAACATAAAGAACATATATTTGTAATATTTGTTTAACACCATCTTGTTTTAGGACTGAAGGCAAATGTCACTGATTGATTTTCCCCCCTAATTCTTAACCATTGAATATATATATATATATATATATATATATATAATCATTCAACATTACAGTATCATTAAGAGCTATCACTTTAACATTTATTAGACTTTAAAAAAATAACTAATAATAATAATTTAAGTGAACTTGAAACAATCTTCACACAAACCCATTATAATAAATGTCATATATATATATAGTAGCTACCTATGCCCTTCAGCAAGACAATATAGCCTAAATTATATAAAATTCTAAATTATATAAAGATAAAACTTAGTTATTAATTTCCTCTTTTTAATTTTGTTCCTTAATAAACAGACATCACAGCAACTGGTTATAAGGATATTTTGGCTGCTGTTACTTTAAAAGTTGTCGCTGCTGAACTTGATCTGACACTGCTTTGACCTATAAATAATAAATTCTTACACGCACAGTTAAGGCAGCTTTAATCGTTTTTTTTTTTTTTTTTTTGTGAATTCATGTTTTACCTGACGATACAACTACAACTTTGCATGCTCGCAGTTTCATTTGGGTTTAATATAGCCTAATACAGCGCGCGTCGGCACATTTGCGCGTGAACTTCAAGAGCGCACGCTACAAACAGAGTATATAGGCTGACAGGACAATTAAATTCGTTTTTACCGACATATGGCCTGACAGCATCTCATCTGACCGCAGTTCACTAACGTTTTACTTAAGCTCCCCGTCCCCGGTACTGCTTCCGCGGTCGTTTGACTCGCGTCTGGTGCTGAAGTAAAGTTGGAGCGCGCATCTGAAAAGTCTCCTGTTTGATGTGTTCGTAAAGACGCTCTGCGCATTTAAATACAAGCATTTCATAAGCAGTTGTGAGTGGGGTGGCCCCGCCCATGCGTTAATTGCGTTAAATATTTTTAACGCGTTAAAATGAAAAAAAATAATCTCCTGCGTTAACGCGCTAATTTTGACACCACTAATATATATATATATTAGGGCTGTCAAACGATTAATCACATCCAAAATAAAAGTTTATGTTTACACACTATATGTCGGTGTACTGTGTATATTTATTATGTATATATAAATACAAGCACATTCATGTATATATTCAGGAAAAATATTTTAGATTTATATCTAAAATATTTATATTTATTTATAATCTAAATTGTATACAGGTGTAAATATATATACATATAAATGTGTTTTTAATTATATACATGTATGTGTGTGTTTTTATATATACACAATGAATATACACGCATATAGTATGTAAACATAAACTTTTATTTTGGATGCGATTAATCGTGATTAATCATTTGACAGCCCTAATATATATATATATATATTTCAAGTTTAGTTATATATATATATATATATATATATAACTAAACTTGAAATAAAAAAATCTATGTAAAATCTATGTTTTATTTAATGTTTTAAATATTAAATGTTATTCTTTTTTTTTCTCAAGCAACACAATTGCTTAATTTTATTTAGTTTACTTTTGTTCACAACTTTTAGAATTTTAATATCTGTTACCATTTCAGTTATAAACTATAATATAACTATAACAGAAGGCTTATCATACCAGCAAAAATATGAATATCTATGCATACCTATTTAAATGCATTATAATCTACATTTGAAGATGTTCTTAGTAACAAAATAAGTATTTTTGACAGATCAACAGCTAAACATTGGGCTTGCTATACACAGGTTCATATGGGTGCAAAATTCAACGTTCAGTTCAACACATGGATCCTCTTTCTACACCCTGGTGCTCGTCCCAGGCTGGTGGGCGTTTGAAACGCTCTTCTGAGATGTTCACAGGGCACAGCTGATGAGAGCTACAGCCAGTGTTTTATGAATCTGTAATGGCCATCATATTTCAGCTAGTCAGGCCCGTATGTTGTGTACACCATGCTGGAAACCAATTTCCTTCATTTTGGGATCAACTCCGCTTTCGTCCAGTGAGCAACTGCTGTTAGTTTCGGTATTTGCTGCATCTAATTACGACCACTTTATGCTGGTCAGAGGAGATTTTAAAACAGCTACCAGATCCGTTATGAATTATTCTTAAATCAGACCCATTATGAAGCCATTAGGAGTTTTACTTCTAAATAACCACACGCTTTGATGATTTTGACCGACTTATTTGTAAAGATTCCTGAAGAATAGAAACACTCACTGCACTTCCTGTTTGTTTTCTGTTGTATAAATGGTAACAGCATGTGCAAATCTGAACACTGGCAAGACTTCAAATATTGCTGGAATGAATCCTCTGGAAAACATCGAAATTGTTATGTTACAATGGGGAAGAAAGGCACAATGGTTTAATCATCTTACTGTGAGGTCCATGCTGGGGTTGGAAAAATCTTATCTTAATGTTTATTCTTCCTTAAGTGTTCCCATATATTTCAATAGTAAGACGCTCCTCTGCTTCCTGTGATATTCAGGAAGACTGTGTTGCTGGCTGGCTGGGCTAAGGGAGGGTTTTGGCTGACCCGAGCTTCTCCCATGTCTGTTTACTGAACTCCCGTGTAAACTTTCACCAGCATCCTTATGAAAGAGAAATATTTGGGCTCGGATAATTCCCTCCTGTTGTTACACAAAGGGAGCCGCCAACGCTTTCACCGTGATACAGCTGTATACAATGGGGAAAAAGTTCAGTTAATTGGCCAAACTAAGGAGGGAGGCAGTTTTGGCAGACCCAAGAGACTCCCAGACTCTACTGTTCTACCATTTAGGGAAAAAAACCCATCATATTGCTCATTCATCCATAAACGAAGGTCATTAATAAGCCAAGGTCATTCCCATCACCCCCTTTGACGTCCGTGCCTTAATTATGTATAAAGAGAGAGTCAAAGGCGCATTAATATTTATTGTAATTTCCATTTGTAACTTTGCCAATGGAACAGCATAAGTCGAATCTATTTTTATTGACAGTGTCAAATTTGCAGAGGAACAGGCATTGGAACGCTGGATGTAATTAGTGGTATTGACTGAACTAATCCCAACGGAGCCACATGATTGGATGAGGATCAATATCAATTCAAACTAAGAAACAGCACAAATAAACAAATAGACGACCACAGAGGAAGGAGGAAAGTCTACATTTAGGGGGGAAAAATACACAGAAACTAAAATGACATGCACAAAAATAGGTAGTGTAAAATATAATTAAAGGGATAGTTCACCCGAAAATAAATATTCTGTCATTAAATACTCACCCTCATGTCGTTCCAAACCCACAAGACCTTCGTTCATCTTCAGAACCCAAATGAAGATATTTTTTATTAAATCTGAGAGCTTTCTGATCCTGCATAGACAGCAACTACCGTCTTCAAGGCCCGGAAAGGTAGTAAGAACATCAATAAAGTAGTCCATGTGACACCAGTGGTTCAACTGTAATGTTACAAAGCTTTTTTGTGCTAAAAGAAAATACAAACAAAACATAAAAATGACTTTATACAACAATTCCAGCGTTCAACCCGGATGCGCTCGTGATACTCTCTTAAACAAAAATCAAAAAAATGCAAAACAAAAGAAAACTAAATAAAAAAATAGCTATTTTTGTTTTCTTTGCACACAAAAAGTATTCTCATAGCTTCATTTAAAGACGATTTAAAGACGCTAAATTGGAACTTAGTACCTTTCTGGGCCTTGAACATGTCTTTGCAGGGTCAGAAAGCTCTCGAATTTCATCAACAATATCTTAATTTGCGTTTCTATTTCCGCAATGTTGTGGCTGGAACAATAACATGACAGTAATAATTTCAGGTGCTTATTATGTGCTTTATTCAATGTTAAAAGTGTCTAATATGAGTTTGGATATCATATTGTATGCCATTTATAGCCATAATGAAAAAAAACAACAGATAGTTTACCTTAGATCTTGAAAATAAATTAAATCAAACATATGTTAAAAATGCAAACTCATTGCGACAAGTGTATTTCATAACAAAGATGGTATCAGTCATTCAGTATGTAGATTTAATGTTAAAAAGGTTTAATATTTATGAATTAGATTATAAACTTGTCCATTTTGTTGGAAGGGCAGTGCACTTCTGAATAGCTGTGATATCTGAGTGTTTCTGTCATGTTGCGTCTGGTGTGGACAGCCAAATTGCTTGTCACTGGAATCTTGTCGCGTCACATGTAGTTAGGACACAGTGTTACAGGTTTAGAATGACATGAGGGTGAGTAATTAATGACAGAGTATTCCTTTTTGAGTGAACTATCCCTTTAAAGAGCATGGGTACTTTGCCAAATATTTACTAAATGAATATACTAAAGTATATTGCCAAAAACCTACTTGAGTCAAAGTGAAATAATAAAAGGATTTAATTGTGCTTAAAATCAAAAATCGTGTTTTTCAACCTTTCAACTTTTGACTGAAATGAAGAGAAAAGGAATTTTCTCATTAAAGTAACTTTGAAGCAGAAACTTTGAAAATAATCTTTTGTTAGAGTTTAACAATAACTACTATTTTAAAAGTTAATTTATATATAACATGTCAATTATTTCAATTACACTTTAGCTGTTTTTTAATTTCAAAGTACTTAAAAGTATATTCAAAGTGTCTCTGTGTGTGTGTGCTTTGAAGTACTTTGAAAGTCTAAAAAACAGTGGAAATATCACTTTTGCCTTGGAAAATGTAGGGAGTTAAATACTTTCAATGGAACTTCAGTCAAGTACAAATTCCTTACTTAATGAAGTACATGTACTTCACACCCCTGACTCTGATTAACTGCTTTGACGATCTATGTCATGAGTTGGATAATGCAAGTTCCTACCAAACCAAATTACACGATGACCCAGGTTTAGGTTTTTATCCCTGGCATAACCCTTTAAGAAGAGATCCACAACCCTGGCAGGGCCTTAGATCTTAGCTAAGCTTTCAGATACTAGAGAAAAGTAAATTAAATATTCAATCACAAATGATGTCACATTTTCCCTCTTATACTCAGTAATTCCTTTTTCCACAAACATATAGAGTAAAGCTTTATCTACTCCAGCTTTTTCACCATGGCTTGATTCAGCGCAGTCAAAGATTCTTCAGGAAAAATGTGATTCATTTTCTCCTCTGTTTGACCCTCCTGTATGTCTCAGGGGAAGGGACACAACCCGGTCATAAACCCAGGACCTGTCACTTTATTTATTTAAAGTGCAAGGCATTTCACTGACACTGAATGAAAAGATTCTTTATTTGTAGAAAAGTGGTGTGAGATCTCCTTAGGGAGACCATGTAGATATCACCTTTTCTCTCTTCCAAACCTTTGCACTTGTCTGCTGCCTGTCAAAGGCATGCATGCCAATGTGTTAATGAAAAATCACAAGTCTATCTTTACATTTTTGCTTGCCATTCGTTAAACAACATAACATAACAGGCCATTTTTCAAGCCTGAGAACCCATTTCCATGACCTTGTCAAAATGTTCTCCTAATGAGGAGAAACCCTCATGTTCTTGCACAAGAAAGCTGTTTTATCATGAAACGCTGTGGTTGACCTATGGTCAAGGCCTTCAGAAACTGTCAGAATAGTGGACTGCTGTCCGCCCTATGGGAGTCAAAACATCTTAAACACCTTCTAGAAGCATGTTAATGGTGAGAAGACTTGTTTGTCCTTGTTGTCCGCCTGTGAAGCTCTACTCCCACTGACCACATTTCAAGTTTCTGTGGAGTAACCCATGTTTGCACTAGTATGGAAATAGCTTTACAGTCCAAATATTATTGCCTTGATTTTAAAAGAGTTTGCTACATTGAGTGCATGGAAAGTTTGTATACAGTGAGGAACTTGCAATTTGTGGTTTTATTTAAAAAAATCAAGCAACACTGAAAATGTCACATAAAATGAATGTCTTTTTTTTTTAAATAACAACACTTCCTCTTTTGGGTTTTAACCACAGAACACATTCACTGAGCACTAAAGAAATAAACAATCTGGCTTTGAGAAATTGATGTCTTTTTTTTTTTTTTTTTTTTTTTTAATGGAGCTGTATGAGTAATATTCAGCAAACATAGTTATTTATGAATCACATAACAAAAAGTTAACCTAAAAATGAAATCACTTCTTCACCCTGCTGTCATTCCAAGAATTGTAAAAATTGAAGTTTTAAATTAAAAACAAAGGTTACTGGAATACATTTGTGACCCTGGACCACAAAACCAGTCTTAAGGAGCATGAGTATATTGGTAATACATTGTATGGGTTAAAATGATTGATTTTTCTTTTATGCCAAAAATCATTAGGATATTAAACAAAGATCATGTTCCATGAAGATTTTGTACATTATCTTCTTTAAAGTAATTTTTGATTAGTAATATGCATTGTTAAAAATTTCATTTGGACAAATTTAAAGGTGTTTTCTCAGTATTTCAATTTTATCTTTTTCAAATTGTATCTCAGCCAAATATTGTCCTATCCTAACAAACAATACATCAACAGAAAGCGTATTTATTCAGATGTATAAATATCAATGAAAAATTACCCTTGACTGGTTTTGTGGAACATTTTACAAGAAAATACTATTTCAGTCTTTCTACTTAAAATTTCTTTGTGACCATTTTTTTTTCAATGTGTATGACATACTTCTTCTGAAAACCATAATGAATTACATATTTCACTAAACAGTTGCTGTGACCAGATCATCAAATCCAAGTGCGAACTCTAAGTTGTAAATTAATCATTTTTATTCATTAAAAAGAATCAGTTGTAGTGGTTCTCGAGTTAACAGCTAAACTACATCTATTACACAAAGCTATTCTATGATTTAATGTGACTTAAAATATAGCAAAGGTCTGGAGAACTACTTTTATGGTGCATTTGTTGGAAAAAATAACAATGTTGGTTTGGAAAGACATGAGGGGCTCTTTCTTTAACCTTTGAAGCCTAAAATAGATTTTGGCACTCATCTAAATGGTAGATGAAAGTATACTGGAAACTTGAAGGAAATCTGATGTGAAAGTAAAGACTGTCTGTCTAAACAATCATCTGTACAGTATGCAGGTGATATGCTGAAGATTGTGAGATCTCGCTTTGCTGTGCACTCCAGCTAGTTTTTCGTCAGTGTTATAGGATGGTAAAAGCAGGGAACAGGAAACCAAGAAACATCAAAAAACACAAAGATCTCCCTCAGAAAGTCTCTGTGAATCTGCAGGGGTGCAGAGAACTCTTTCACATCAGACAGACTGTCTACCTTATCCCACACTTAAAAATCAACCTGAGCATCTGATGTGTCCTCCTGCTGGCACACCAAACTATCAGCAGCCATTTAAAACCAATTCTTTCTACTTTTAAAATCTGCAGCCAAAAAAGAAGACATATTAATGTTTTGATGTTTTAAATTGTACATTTCACACCACATGTAAAGCCAATATAAAGACAACGATCACGAAATACGTGTTCCAAAATACACAATGCAATGTTTAGACCTAGTTTGTTTGCTGAGCTAGAGGTGAACCAGACTACAGAGCAGTTCTGTCAGACACTTTTAGTTTAGGCCAAGGTTGTGTGTGTCTGTGTTTGTGGACCTGAGGTCAACCAAGAGCTCTGTTGGCCTTAGAGTGAGTCATTACCTTCACATCAAGAAATATGTATGTACCACAAATTCCCTCTGAACGAGCTGAGTGGGAAAAGGCACTTTAGCCGAGGCAAATATTCCTGCTGATTGCAGGAGAATCTTACTGTAAGCTCCCCTGAAAGTCAACAGGGTATTGAGTCTTCCGTAACAATACAAAAATGTAGCTCTTTAGATGAGTCTATGCAGATACGAGAAATTCTCTCACAAATGAAATGAAACTAACAAATCTAAGTGCAGCTACAAACTGGAACCAGGATGACAGCATAACTTTGTGTGGTAGATACTGTATTGCACATACTCTATTTAGAACTTTTGGCTAACAAAGAGCATCAATTTCTTTGGGTGATGTATCAGATGTTCATTATATGAATATTCAAAATGAATTTGTTGGCAATATAAAATTAAGCAACACAAAAGATTGATTTGAGTAATGAATCAGTAATTTTCATGTACTCATGTTTTAGTGAGTGTGTATCAGGGTGTAAAATTAACAAGGGCTTATGGTAAATATGCCGCCAAAATTAACAAAAATGCCCCACAAATTCAAGACAAAGAGGCAAAATTGCCTCTGAACAATTAAGCAACGTATTATGGCTGTCATGATTAAAATTAAATGTGAAAATAAATACAAAGTGTCAATTAGATTTAGATTTGCTCACACTCCATCAGACTGCTTTTAGTGCAGCGTTGAGTCTTAAAACCAATCAAACACGCTTCTGTTGAACTTAGAAATGCACTGGCCAATCAAGCTTTGATTAGTCAGCGCTGACAATTCCCTCATCATAAACAACACAGTGCAAATACTATGTAAATATAATATTAATTTTGTATCTTCAGTGATTATAACAGGAGGTTTTGGATAATGACCTAGACTTGGCTAACGGCATGGACCGACATGTTTGTCTATGAAGCCAGAATGTGATGTGCAAAAAATAAAACAAAAATTTTTGTTTCGTTTTCTAGATCAGTATTAATAATCACTATTACAATATAACTGTCACAGTATTTGAGGGAAATGAACACAACATGAAAATTACCTTCCACAACAGGAGGGCAGAGACACACCTTGAGACCAGACAAATAAACATAGAACTGAATGCAACTTAAGACACAGACATGTGAAGGTTATTAACTAATGATCACACATAATGAGGACAGGAACAGGAAGGACCAAATATGGGCACATGAGGGAAAAACTAACACAAACAGTCTTGGGGTGTGACAGTTCGCCCCCCTCCCTAAAGGAGGGATAGATGGATGGGACTTGGGATAGAAACAAAGGATTGGATGTGGGATATATGTATATGTGGGATGTGTGTGTGTGTGTGTGTGTGTGTGTATATATATATATATATATATATATATATATATATATATATATTCGCAATATCACTCGAGTACGAGAGCGATACCGACTCTATATCAGCATGGCTGTGATTAGGCTAGAGGCACGACGCCGGAGGGAATCACAGCCACTGATATAGAGCCGGTATGGCTCGAGTACGAGTGTGATATTGCGTTTATACAACAGTTTGACGGTACATGTGTGTAATTAAACAAGAAACGACTGCGTGCCTTATAAAACCCTCTATTGTGCGGAACTACTTCCTTCCACCACAGATTCAAATCTCAAGTTCACAGTTAAACATTCCTCACTTTTAGAATTCCTCTCAAGGGCATGTGCTGCTTCAGTTCGGTTAAGCCCCGGTCAGACTACACGATTTTTTTGTCGGTTACGACAGGCACTGTGTCAGATTATGCGGTTTTGACTCATAAAACATTGTAGTGTCCTGAACCAGAAACATGTCAGACTACACGATGCTACCGGGCTGCCGTCATAACAACGTGCATGCTGTCACCCATACAGCGGGACCAAAGTGCTCTGAGTGTAAACAAACAATGCTAGCAGACAGCGTGTTTTGCACTGTCTTGTCATCAGCCCCAAAAAGAAAGAGGACCTTATCCACTCATACAGTTCACTTGAAGGAGTGAATGAAAACGAGTGAATTCTGATACTGTTTAATCATCATTTGAAACGGTCAGTTCCAGAAGTAAGATTAAATTATCTGTCTTGAATTATGCATAAACCCTAGTTAAACGATGTAATAATTTGTACCTGTGTTGTATTGCGTTGTATTCCGTTGTATGACTCCGTGGACGAACGCGTTGTAAATGAATGGATGGATGATTAAGCTGCGGGCGCCCTCTTTTGGGGAGACGCGAGAATTCATTGTCTGTTAAGCTTTTGTATCAAAAGGAAATATTCATTAAAAATCAATCGTTTGTCATGTTTGTTTCTTTTTAGATGTGGTTCGTAAAAGTAATCTATGGTTAGCTCAGTGAATAATTAAAAATAAACATAGACCCGACTAGAATAAGCGGAGTGATACAAATTGTGAGAAGGCGTTCCTGTAGCGATATCAGTAGAATATCTCACGGTTCTCAACCAATCAGATTCCAGAACCAGAAAGAACTGTTGTATAAATATATATATATATATATAGGCCTATACTGTATATATAAATACAACTGTTCAAAAGTTTGGGATTGGTGAGATTTATTTATGTTTTTGACAGAGGTTGAAAGGTAACATTTTAAATAAATGTTTTCTATATATACATATTTTAAAATGTATTTTATTTGTATTTATTACTGTGATGCCAAAGCTGAATTTTCAGCATCATTACTCCAGTCTTCAGTGTCACATGATCATTCTGAAATCATTCTAATATGCTGATTTGCTGCTCTAGAAATATTTCTTATTATCAATGTTGTAAAACATGCATTTTAATGCATCCTTGCAGAATAAAAATACTTATTAAAACTGATCAAACGTTTAATTGGTAATATATCTAAAAATAATACTTAGATTTTTCTTCCTTTTTTTATTTTATTTTTTTTTTTTACTAGTTTTTTTTTATATTTTACAGTATTTAAAATTAAACATTTCTAATTAAATTGTTAATAAATACAAAACAAAGGGAAGCTGATGTAACTACATACCCCAGTCCTAACTCATGTGTGCTTAAGTCCAAAGTAATAAAAACAAACCCCTTATCTGAAAATCTGATTTGTACTTTGGGGAGTGTAAAAACTGTTGTACTAAGGGAACATCGTGTTCCATGCCACAGGGATCAACTATGACCTTCACTATCAGAATGTCAGTCTCTTGTAACTGCACTTGACATGATTTATGCCACCATTTGTCCCCTTGATTGCCAATATGACCTTCTTTAGCTTGCTGTGTGTACAATTTAAAGCTGTGAAATCCTCCCTTCAGATCTCGTGCCTGGCTGACACTACACTGATGACCTTGGCTTCAGTCATCCTCCCATCCGGTCCACGGCAAGTCAGCGTTTCTTAAAAGTTAATTCACTAAAAATGAATTGTGCTGCTGGCTTATTTGTTTAACCACATAATTATCAACATCAAGAATTTTGCAAGTAAACGTAAATAGATTTAGTGTCTGGTTAAACTGGTTTGTGGCTGAAATACTTTGCACGGGAGTGAATTCGCCTCAAGCGTGAAGCACCTCACACTGGTTTATTCTGCCTATCGTTGCCTGCGTCTTCAAGTTCGAATGAACCCACCTGTGATTTACATCCGAAGAAATCACTGCCGTTTGTTCAGAGTGACATCTGAAAGTGACGAATCCGAAGAGGCGCATGCCTGATCTTTTTAATATACTGCCAACAAATATATTCAGATTGATTTGTTGCTTATGGTGTCAAGCTCTTTTTTTTGTGATAGGGAAACACATCTTATGAGAAACAAATCATTTTAAAAGCTGAAACACAGGTTGTGTCAAAATGCTGACATAAAAGAGGGCTGATTTATTGCTGTGTTGATTCGTTTACGGTTCTGGAAGATCGGAGGACTTGGCGACAATACAGAGTGGTTCATCACTGGCACGCAGCTTGGTTAACCGTGCTCGGGTAACTGGTTTTAGAGCCGTTCTGTCCTGTGCTCCGTGTGGATGTTGGAACAGACGTCACCTTATAACATATTCTTTAAAATGTCATTTGCTCTATTTACAGCATGTATGACATTGCCACCCTCGCCATCTGCTCTGTGATAATAAATTCAAGGACATACAGATCCGAGCAAAGCATTACTGAAGTTACACAATGGCAACAGAATCACCTGTGTTGACTGGCTGATGTTCTGTACTTATTCTCAGCATTTTTCAGTTACGAAAGGATGAAAATGCAGTTATAGGCTGCTGCTTATTGGATCTATGAGCTCTTAAAGGATTAGTTGAAATTTCCTGATAATTTATTCACCCCTGTTTCATTCAAGATGTTCATGTCTTTCTTTCTTCAGTCAAAAAGAAGTTTAAGTTTTTCTCCATGATGGCAACCAATGGGTTAAAAGTCCAAATTGCTGTTTCAATGCAGCTTCAAAGGCCTCTACATGATCCCAGCTGAGGAATAAGTGTCTTATCTAGCAAAACGATCAGTCATTTAAAAAAAAAAAAATAAATTAAATTGAGATCAAATGTTTACATACACTGTCATTTGACCAAAATAAGAGGGATCATACAAAATGCATGTTATTTTTTATTTTGTACTAACCTGAATAAGATGCTTACATATAGTCCACAAAAGAAAATAACAGCTGAATTTATAAAAATGACCCTGTTCAAAAGTTTACATACACTTGACCCATAATAATGTGTTGTTAACTGAATGATCCACAGCTGTGTTTTTGTTTGTTTGTTTGTTTTAGTGATAGTTGTTCATGAGTCCCTTGTTTGCCCTGAACAGTTAAACTGCCTGCTGTTCTTCAGAAAAACCCTTCAGGTACCACAAATTCTATGGTCCCCACCCCTGGCTCTTAATGCATTGTTTTTCCTTCTAGAGCATCAATGAGCGTTTGAACTTTCTACAGTCTCTGCTGTAAAGGGTTAAAATACACAAAAATGCTGAAAAACCACAGAATTTGTGGGACCTGAAGAATTTTTCTGAAGAACAGCATGCATTTTAACTGTTCAGGACAAAGAAGAGAGTCATGAACAACTATCCCTAAATGAGAAAAACAAAAACTGCTATGGATCATTCAGGTAAAAACAGTATTAAGATTCAAGTGTACGTAAACTTTTGAACATGGTCATTTTTACAAATTCAGCTATTATTTTCTCTTGTGGACTATACAGAAACGTCTTTTATGTAAAATGTCTTATTCAGGTCAGTACTAAATAAAAAATAACATGCATTTTGTATGATCCCTGTATGATTTTGGTAAAATAATTAACATTTTGCAGATTCTGCAAGGTGTATGTAAACTTTTGACATCAACTGTATATACTTTTTAACCACAAATGCTTGTGAAAATAGAAAAGAAGCTTTACATCAGTAATTTGATTATGCAGACAATATTAAAGCAGCCAAGAGTATGAACTGGACAATCAGAGTGTCAAATCTATTATCTATTAGTAAGTATCATTTCAATCCAAAACACTTACTGTAAGAATGTAGCTACTAATATTCTGGTCTCCAGATATAGAGTTTCCTACCTGAAATGTAAGATGCCTTTTTTTTTCTTAGAGAGCACCAATAATGATGCTGAGACATGTTCATTAGTAAAAGCACAATCACATCCAGCTTGAGAGGTTAATAAATAATCTCTGAAATGCGTTTATTGTGTGCAATTACACATATTGTTTACTTGATAATCCTGTTTCATCATTCGTAAATATTCATAGCATTCATCACAAATGGCTGACTCACAGATGCCATTGATTAAAAATTCACAAGAGGGTTATTAGGATATGATGTGTACGATATAATGACAGCATGTCATTTACACGTCGAAACACACTCTGACCTTTTAAATGACACCTCTTCTTTAAATTCGAGATTATTGCTCTCTTATTAAAATTCCACTGGCTGCATGAAACAGGGTTTTATTTAAATGATCAGCTTTTCAATTAAGTTAGACTGTTTAGCTGTGACTTCACAGTCTAGTCACAAAGTGCTAACGCCACATTCGCTTCACACATCATGACTGTGTCTCCGACAGCCATTAAAATCAGGACACTTCTGCCTGACTAAGATAACAAGTGGATTTTGCGTGGAAAGGCTGTGTGTGTGTGTTCCCAACCAATGCATAATTTGCTGTGTCTCGCTCCGAGACAGAGATTAGGCCACATCAGTCGCCCCGCACCGCTGGTGGGGGAGGTTCTGCTGCGCCATAAACCAGTTCCCTGATCTCAAGTGCAGAGTTCAGCACTTCTTCAGAGCAGCGGAACAGACAAGTGAGCTTAAATATTCATCGCGAGTAACTACAACACCGCTGTGTCTCCTGATATGATTCCAGTCCAGAGCGAGAGAGGGAAAGAGTTAAGCATTAGAGGGATAGTTCAGACAAAAGTGAAAATTAAATCATTAATTTCTCACCCTCATGTTGTTACAAACTCGTAAGAGCTTCGCTCATCTTTGGAACACAAATTAAGGTATTTTTGATGAAGTCTGTGAGCTTTCTGACCCTGCATAGACAGCAAACTTAATTTTAATCATGGTTCAACCCAACCTTAGTTCAACCTTAATTTTATGACGCTATGAGAGTACTTTTTGTGCACAAAGAAAACAAAAATAACAACTTTATTCAACAATTTCCTCTCTTCCATGACAGAATTTTCATTTTTGGGTAACTATCCCTTTAAATCTTGAATTGACTTGGTTAAGGAGAGCCAAGCTAGACCAGAATTCATACACATGCTCTCATATTTGTTGTTAAAAAAACCCCCAAAACAATCCATTATTTCACAACACTGTTTAACTAAATAAAATTACATTCATAAGTCAACCTGAAAACCTGTTTGCGAACTCATTTTAATGCCTTTATATATTGTATTTTTGAGTGCAACAGGGTGTAATTTAGTTTAGGATTGATTAGAACATGAAAAGGGGAATGCAGCAAGACCTGAATGCTATTTTTCTGTTTGTCAACATGATCCAGTAGTCCACACAGCCTAAAAAGCAAGTTATATACACTACTGTTAAAAAGTTTTCAGGCTGTATTAATTTGATCACACAAAAAAAAAAAAAAAAACTAAAATATTATTGCAATTTAAAATAACATTTTATTTTTAACATATGTGACCCTGAACCACAAAACCAGTCATAAGGGTCAATTTTAATATTTCAAATGAATATTTTTTGAATAAATAAGCTTTCCATTGATGTATGTTTTAAGAAAATCACCTTTAAAGTGTCCAAATGAACTTTATAGCAATGCATATTACTAATCAAAATGATGTTTTGATATATTTATGGTAGGAAATTGACAAAACATATTCATGGAACATGATCTTTACTTAATATCCTAATGATTTTTTGGCATAAAAGAAAAATCAATAATGCTGAACTATACAATGATAGGGGCTATTGCTACAAATACATCTGTGCTACTTATGACTGGTTTTGTGGTCCAGGGTCACATATTTTAAAATATAATTTATTCCTGTGATAATAAATCTGAATTTCCAGCAGCCATTATTCCAGTCTTCAGAAATCATTCTAAAATGCTGATTTGGTGCTTTAACATTACCAATGTTGAAAACGGTTGTGTTTTGTGAAAACCATGAAAGTGTACGAGAAATTTGATGTAGTTGGAAAAATGTGTACAACATGAAAGATGCTTTTTCCTAGTTGATTAAACACGTGATTATATATAAATCATAGAAATCAATTTTTTTTTCCCCCTCATCTCACTCCAAAAGCATTTTGCTTGAGTGATCAGGTTTAAAACTAACTTTATGTTCTCAAACAAAATACACTTTTTGGACTGCTGACTCAACAAAATCAATTCATTTGAAGTTAACAAATGTCTTTCATCACTTTCTCTCTGTTACAAGTGTCAGAGTCTTCTCGGTCTGATGAGAAAGGGAGGAGGAACATTCCTCAGCTCGCTATTTCCACTTCAGTGCTTCAGGGCCATAATATGCCTGGGAACGGGTCAGGGCCAGACCCTAGAGGCTCTTGGCACCCTGCAATAGACCTTTGACTTACTGATAATGAAAGGTCAGACAGTTCCTTTTCCTATGGCAGGATCCTATAAGCTTCTCACTTACCAGAGGATATTTCAAACGAAATCAAGGGGTAAACCTATTCACACAAAAGATAAAATTCTAAGATCACCTCATATACAAAGTCTCTAACATGTTTGGGACGAAACAAAGCACAAAGAGTAACACTGTAGAAGTATTAAAATACAGAAAAAGGAGAGGAGGAAAACGGTCACCAGCTTTTAATCAGCAACCTTGATTTTTAAACATGAATCTGACCAAATTTAGCTGGTTTTATGCTTAAAACAAGATGCAAATTGCAAATGGGGTAAGAAATACACTTACTTCAAGATATATTTTTCAAATAAATATATCTTGTTTTAAGGATCTTTAAACATTTTTTACTGGAAGACAAAAATACTGATAAAGAAAATGATTTTTTTGCAGTGTGTCAGGTTAGATTAGATCACAATCTAAATCGTACAATGTTAGTTTGAAGATAATGCGACAAAAAGGTTTATTTTCAAAGTGGGACACATGGATCCCATGAGATATGTAAATGATTTAGAGAAAATCTGAAATCAATTAATTAGAGAAAATATGGACAAAGTTGGCGTCGACACAGATCAGGCTGCTCTGGCAGAATAATCACGGCAATACACTGAAGAGAGCCTCATATCTTCTTAAATGAAATGATCCGATATGACAAAACCCCTGCTCACAAAGTTCAATGTGAAATCTGTTCACAACCAACCAAATTAAACCTTTGATACAAACAAAAAGGGGGGAATTGGTAGTTCTGCATGCTGTGTGCAAAAGCAGCCAACTACTTTGAAGTTAACAGATCAAAAAACGACAACATTAAAGGCAAAAAGATTGCTTTATGGAACAAAGCAAACCACTTTGTGATCTGTGTATATGCAAACACCATGCCCGTCACTTTACTGTCAAAGAGCTGACAGGTCGCAGAAGACGGCCTGTTCCGTAATGAATAAATTATGTGTTTGAAAATCTCTGTGAAAATGAATGCAGCCAATCTACAATGAAGTGTTCAGGACTGTTCAGCAGCTAACACACCGGCCGTGGAGTGATTGAACAGGCAGGAGAGAAATAGAAGAAAAGATAAATGCAAAGCTGGTCCACTCAGGAAAAAGAATACACAGTTTAGTCACAAATCTTGGGGTGAACTGACTGCCAAAATCAAGCTGGTTTATATCCAGAACAGCTATATACATACCCCCTAAAGCATAATGAATGGGGGAAAGTCACGTGAGAGGAGGCAATGCCTTCATCGTAATATAATTGCATATGACTGGTTATGTTCGGCTGTGATTGGTTCATGCGATAAATCCCGCCTCTTGTGTTTGTGTGTGTTCCTCGTTCCTGAGTCTGAATGAACAATATAATGGCATTAACAGGCTCAGCAATTAAAGAAAATATCTGTCTGTGACCAGTATTAACTGAGCTTTGATGACCGATGACCCGAGAAAAAAAAAAAAAAAGCTAAAAGTTAACCATTACATTGAATGTGAACATAGGTTCACAAATAAAATACATTCTTTAAATTGTTACTGCATCATATGGAAGCCCGTTTCCGCCACTGACTAAAAAAAAAAAGGATTTTCTAAATTTTTCTCAAAGTTCTGACTTTTTTTATAAAGTTTACACCTTGCATTTCTGACTTATTTTCTAATAATTGCACGATACAAACTCGCAATTCAGAGAAATAAAGGTAGAATTGCGAGATATAATCTCACAATTCAGACTTTTCAGAATTGCGAGTTTATTTCTCAGAATTGTTTATATCACAATAAACTCGCAATTCTGAAAAAAAATTGACTTTTTTTCTCAGAATTGTTTATTTCTCAGAATTGTGATATAAACTTCCAATTGCAAGTTAAAAAGTCAGAATTGTGAGAAATAAACTCAATTCTTGACTTTTTTTTTAAGAATTGCGAGTTTATTTCTCAGAATTGCAGAATTGCAATTGAAATAGAGATTATATTTTGCAATTGTAACTTTTTTGCGAGAATTTCTCAGAATTGTATTTATTTCTTAGAAATGTGAGATATAAATGCACAATTGCAACTTTTAAAGTCAGAATTGCAAGATATATACTCACAAATCTGACCTTTTTTCTCAGAATTGTGATATAAACTTGCAATTCTGAGAAATAAACTCACAATTCAGACTTTTTTTCTATGAATTGCAAGTTTATATCACACAATTCTGAGAAATAAACTTGCAAATCTGGCTTTTTATCTCAGAATTACGAGTTTATATTTCACAATTGTAACTTGTTTTTTAGAATTGCAAGTTTATTTCTCAGCTTTGTGATTTTATTTCTGAGAAATGTGAAATATAAATGTACAATTGCGAGTTATAAAGTCGGAATTGCAAGATATATACTCACAAATCTGACCTTTTTCTCAGAATTGTGAGTTTATTTCAACTGCAAGTTTATATCACAATTCTGAGAACTAAACTCACAATTCTGACTTTTTTTCTACGAATTGCGAGTTTATATCTCGCAAGTGTGACTTTTTTTCTCAGAACATATCAGTCTTTTCCCCCCTTAAAAATGTAATTTATAACTCACAATTGCGAGTTTATATCTCACAATTCTTAGAAAGAAAGTCAAAACTGGTGTGAAAATATTGCGAGATATAAACTCTGATTTCGAGAAAAAGTCAGGATTGCGACATACAAGCTTGCATTTGCGACAAAAAAGTTTTTGCAACTTTTATCTATCTATCTATCTATCTATCTATCTATCTATCTATCTATCTATCTATCTATCTGTCTATCTATCTATCTATCTATCTATCTATCTATCTATCTGTCTATCTATCTATCTATCTATCTATCTGTCTATCTATCTATCTATCTATCTATCTATCTATCTATCTATCTATCTATCTATCTATCTATCTATCTATCTATCTGTCTATCTATCTATCTATCTATCTATCTATCTATCTATCTGTCTATCTATCTATCTATCTATCTATCTATCTATAACTTCTGAGAAATTCACCATATTAAAGTAGCAAAAAAGAAATCTAAGTCAGATTAGATCATTGAGGGTTTTCAGTCATATATTTGTCAGTTTGAAAGTTAAAATCAGTCATTTGTGACTCCAGAGTTTATGAAATGCCTCGGGGAAATGCAAATCTACTGACAGGAGCTCTAGAGCAATTGGGTCTTATTAGAGCAGATGCAATCACGATGACTGGCATGGGTGAACTATCATAATTTGTGTCATATCCTTGGTTGGTTTTGATCCACTGATAATGATGCAAATCCACAGAAGGCCAAATCTCCAGTAATCTTTTGGAAAAAGGGGGTTTCAACACCACATACGGCACTTTTTGGTTATTTTCGGCTCGATTTGAATGAAGCACTAATTTGAAACAGCTCTTTTCTGCTGTGCTTGTAAAGCACAAGCAACCGATATGCAAAGAATGTTTTTAGGGGGAGGACTATTCCTTTAATGAACAGCTTAAAACACTCACTCCACATTAACATGCGCAAACAGGCAATCCAAAAAGCATCCACTCAAAACAAAAAGTGGTTTTGCATTAAAGAACACCTGCTGAGTGTTTAATGATATAAAGTCGAAAAGCACTGTGGCAGGTGTTTTAGTGTACTGACTAAGTTCTCTTCAATTATTTCTTAAAATACTTCCTGAAAAGAAACAGTGCCTTGAAATTGAATTCAATGTTTGTATTACTTTCAGACGGCCAGAGCAAGACATCCAATTTCACAACCACCAGTCTTTCCACTTCTAAGTCTGTATGAAACTCTGCGACACTAGTACTCTGGGAGTACATTATCAATATTACAAAAACAAACTTGTTCAGTGTCACATCTCAATTTATGAATTAAATCTCATCTGCTAATTGGGTTAAAAAAATTAATTTTTATCTCAAATCCTCTCAGGACAAGCTTTTCAGTCCACATTTCAGTTGGACTTGAAAAAAATTACCCCATTTAGTTTTCCTACAGGGATAGTCCACAAAAAAATGGAAAATTCTATCATCATTACAAGCTTGTCATTCCAATGAACTTTCTTTTGTGGAACAGTACAAAAAATATCATGGAAATCTCTAAAGGGTTTGGTTACTCACATTCTGTAAAATGTGTGTGTACTATCCCTTTAATACACATTCCGTTCTTAGTCTTATTGGAACAAAACGCACCTCCTTCTCAGCATGCGATTGTATCCCTTGAAAAGAGCCATGAGGCAAATCTGTACCCAGACAAAGTGAATATTACTCAACATATTAGAAGTGCAGTGTCAAAATGACCCTGAGAGCATTCAGGAGCCTCAGCAATCTTGGTGAAAGTGACAGCAGAGATTTGAGAGCTGCTCTTAGGGAGGGAGCCAGGAGCACTCAACAGAATCGCTCTCCTGAGAGCCATCAAAGGAGATTTGTGTTTAACAGAGACTTTTAAAAACTGAGGTCTCTTATGAAATACACACTGAATATTCAATACTCACTTCTCTGTATTATATTACACAGTGTTAGGTATATCTGAGATTTCACACATCTTGCCTTACACAGTGCTGAATTTGAACATTCATCCCACTCAACGTTTTCTTCAGATTTGCAGCAGTAACATTTCTTTTAATTAACCTTTTAAAAACTACCTTACTGATAAATAAACATGTAAAATGACAAACCACCAATTTGTGGTTGGACTAGTTAAAATTAAAAAACACGCCTGCCAAACAGCAGCTCCAGTGGTATAGGTGGTAAAGCATGTAGTGGTGACTTTTTCATGCGATCGACCCTATTTTTCTCCCTTTTCACATCACATATCATATCAGAAAGGCATTTATTTTCAATACATTGAAAAGTTAAAAAAATATATTGTTAGGGGTAGGTGTAGGGAGGGCTTTGTTGTTGTCTCAAGGTGCCATCCATTTAATATTCTTTTTAATAAAATGATCATTTACACTCAACATATTATTACTGCATACTGTTTTATAATGTACTACAATACTAAGGAGCAAATATCTGCCACTAAGTAGCATAAATAACTAAATGAAATCTAAAAAAAAAGGTAACTGCGACTTTTCATTTTTCTCAGAACTGCAAGTTCATTTTTCAGAATTGTTTATATCACACAATTCTAAGAAATAAACTCACAGTTCTGGCAAATAAACTTGCAATTCTGGCTTTTTTCCAAGAATTGTGAGATTATATCTCTGAGAAAAAAGGACAAATTTGTGCGAAAATATTGTGAGACAAACTCGCGATTGCGAGAAAAAGTTGGAATTGTGAAATACAAGCTCGTATTTGCAAGAAAAAGTCAGAAATGTGAGTTTTTGCAAAATTATTTCTCGCAATTGCGAGGAAAAAAAAAGGTATGAGTTATTAGATAAAAAGACAGTTTTGCAATAACAGTTTTTTTTTCTTTTTTAATTAAGTGGCAGAAACGGGCTTCCATAGCTTTGAGGTATTATTTTATATTATCTATTTTTATATTATATTATATTATATTATATTATATTATATTATATTATATTATATTATATTATATTATATACTGTACTGAACTGTGTGATACAAACTTGCAATTCTGACTTTTTTTCTTAGAATTGTAATACAAACTTACAATTGTAACTTTTTCTCAGAATTGTGTTTATAATTCACAATTGTGACTTAATAACTCACAACTGACAATATTTCTCACAATTTTAGTTCAGAGTATCATGCAATTCTAAGAAAAAAGTCAGAATTGTGTGTTTATATTTTATATTTTTACAAAGTGTAAATAGATTTATCTCTATTTGCTTAAAATTTATATAAATATATATATATATATATATATATATATATATTAGGTCTGTCAAACGATTAATCGCGATTAATCACATCCAAAATAAAAGTTGATGTTTACATACTATATGTCTGTGTACTGTGTATATTTACACACACATGCATGTATATATTAAGGAAAAATATTTTAGATGTATATCTAAAATGTTTATATTTATTTATAATTTAAATTGTATACAGCTGTAAATATATATACATATAAATATTTGTATAAATATATACATGTATGTGTGTGCATTTATATGTACATAATAAATATGCAGAGTAAACACACATATAGTATGTAAACAAACTTTTATTTTGGATGTGATTAATTGCGATTAATCGTTTGACAGCCCTAATATACACACACACACATATATATATATATATATATATATAAATTAGAAAAATGCAAAATAGAAGCATTTTCAATAGTGGTCTCAAACCTCAAACTACAAAGTACTCACATATTACCATCTAATACCACTTCACTACCAGGATAACACCACAGTAATTCTTCATTTAGGGTAAACTGAAAAACTGGGCTGGTTCTTGGTTGGTTATGCTGTTGGTTAGCTGTCCAGTTCTTGTGCATCCAGCCATTCATTCCCTTCAGTGTTGAAAACAAAGCACGCTTGCAAACAGCCACTGACATTTTCAATGCTGTAACAACATTTAATACTTTTAATGATTCTAGTTCCAAACCGCTATAATTGCACCTTACATCAAACCTTACCCAGAAATGTCCTCCTAACAGACAAAAGCGAAATAAGAAGACCTTGGTTATTCTTTTTCTTGGAAACGAAATATATGCTCTTTCAGTCGACGATTTCCACAAATTCAACTATGCATCCTCAAAGCAAACTTTGAAAGCTTAACCTCTAAGGAGGTTTTCTCTGAGGCAGCATATGGCCAGACGTGCCCCGAGGAGCTCTTACATATTAAAGCTGCAGATGTAAGTGTGTCTGGAATCAGCCAGACTTTAGACAGTAAAAGAAGACAGAACAGAGGTGGCGATAATCTAGTACTTTTATCCCTAAGGTAAGACTGTTGACTGCTTTCTTATGAACAACCTTAGCATCGAGTAGACTTGCCTTGGCAAACATCGTTCACTCAAACACACTTTATCATTTGATTCTTTAATTCAAGAATTCTTTGCTGAAATGAACAGAGTTACTCAGTGCATCCTTTTGAGTGTGGATGTTATAAATTCTGGACAGACAAACGTACAGCATTTGAAAGAAAGAGGAGCCGAAGGAAGGAGACAGTTAGATAAAGAGTGTTTTATTCGCATGATCAATGATTTTGCCTTGAGCTAGTGGGAGTCGGTATTGACTTGCATAATAGCTCTTGCACTTCAAATATAGCTGATGTGGGAGGACTAGCAACATGTTCATGAACTGTGCAGTCTGCAGATCAGAGAATCGCCCACAGTCAGAAGCACACAGCATATTGCTGGCGTGTGTCATCTTGTGTGCTCTAGTCCGAATCTAATATGGCACAGGGTCCGTTGCGTTTCGGGAGGGGGGATCATTTGTATTTCATTTCGTGCTCTTGTTGCGAGCTCTGGAGATATCGATTGTCAAATGTGGCTGAGGAAAATGGCCATCAAATTCATAAACGGCTCTCCATCTTCTCAATGAATTAGAGCGTGCTGGAGTGGGATGCAGAATAGCTTAAATTTAAAAGAGTGCCGTGATTAAGTTGTTAATGCTTTGATGTGTGATTTGGCGGGATCTGAAAATCCAATAGTGGGGAAACAGATTGTCTATTATCTCAGTGAACCTTTGTGTGTGGATCACACTGGTTGTGTTTAAACTGCAAAAGAGATATTGAGTGCTGCTTGGTCATGCATATAGCTCACTGCTATGATGCAGCAGCGTTCAAAAGTCCCAGATGTCTTGATGATGTTCAGCTCTCTAGATAGAGCACAAATCCCTACTTTGATATCCTTTGGATTTCTGCCCATTTTATTGACTGCCAGTGAGGGGGAAACTCTCTCTCACTCACACACACACACACACACACACACACACACACATAAACATAAACATATCTTGTTGCTTACAAAAAGCGCAAAACCCTTTTGCTAAGTATTATATTTTGGTACTGGCGTTGTCTATCTTGTGCGTCCTGTCCAGTGTTGGGGGTAACGCATCACACGTAACGCAAGTTATATAATCAGAATACTTTTTTCAAGTAACTAGTAAAGTAATGCATTACTGTTTAATTTAGAAGAAGACATCGGAGTTACTTTTCCAAATAAATAACGGCAGGTATGTTGTTTCCCATTTACTGAATAACAGTTCTCATGTTGAGAGTTATCGGGAATAAGCGAAGAGGCGCTGTGTGCTGCGTAAACATGATGCTTACTTTAGTTCTAGATTAAATGTGAACATAAATTTAGAGTCAGTATTCTTCAAAATGACTCAAAACAGTAATGCAAAAATTAAATATGTTAAATCATGTCTTTGCTGCTTACCTTTGATGATCCAATTCAGCCATACTAACAAGCAAAAACAACTTTAGATAAACATCGCAAAATTTTATTTATTTTTTTTTTGATATTGCTTTTATATAACAGTTTAATATACAAACAAAGCCACATATTATATTCAAACAAAGACACAGCAGAAACATTTGCAAACCATCCTGTTTTCATTCTGAATGAATCGTCGTTTTGAACAAATCAAGTGAATGTGTCAATAACTCACTTGTTTTGTTGCTGAATGAATCACTGTTTTAAACTAATCAGTTGAATGAATGATTCAATGAGAGGATTCATCCAAAATTGCATCTCTTGAGTAGGTACTTATTTTGAATAAGTAATTACTTAGCGGTTGCTAAAACGTATTTTCTATATAGCATGAACATAGATTCAGTTGAGGTCAAATATTACAAAACACCTTGCAGAATCTGCAAAATGTTAATTATTTTACCAAAAATAAAAGGGATCATACAAAATGCATGTTAGTTTTTATTTAGTACTGACCTGTATAAAATATTTCACATAAAAGATATAGTCCACAAGAGAAAATAATAGTTGGATTTATAAAAATGACCCTGTTGAAAAGTTTACATACACTTGATTCTTAATACTGTGTTGTATTTATTTCATTTATTTGTTTAGTTACAGTTTTTCCTTTCTTTTTTTTTTTTTTTTTTGCTGAATTGCTGAATTTGCCGAGAACATAACTTTTTTTTTTAAATAAAAACCACCATGCATGTCCAACCCAGCAGAGGAAAAGTAATGCAAAAGTATTTTTTGCTTTTAAAATTAACTTCCCCAACTCCTGTCATATAAGTGTTATTTTAGTGTCATTAATATACTGTTATAGTTTGTTTGTTTGTTTGTTTGTTTGCTTTTTATTAATTTGAAAGGTTTTTTTTCAGTTTGTATCATATTTATTAGTTTTTGTTTTTAAAAAATGTATAAATTTTTTTTTTTTTTTTTTTTTTTTTTTTTTTTTTTTACAAAAAATGTACTTTAGTTTTAGTTATTTTAGTCCTTCAAATTAAACTTATAGAAAATGATGGTCTGGCAACTAACTAAAATAAAGAATAAAGTAATATGCGCTTTAAAAAAATGATTTTGTGTGTGTGTTTACAATGTTAACCCTGCTTCAAAAAAAAAAAAAAAAACTTTCTTCACAGTGTTCCAGATTAAAAAAAAAGAGTGGGTTCTGAATAATTTACTGACTGAATGAATCAGATTCAAACAGCTCACTCACTCAGTAACTTCACTTCATTGATGTTTTTAAATGACTTGTTAAAAAGAACCAGTTCAAGAGTCATTTTAGAATCACATCAATTAGAACAAAACAGAAAGATGCATAATAGCGGTGCAGGAAACACTGGCATACAGTTTAAAATCTAGCTATTATGTATGCTATATGAAGTTTATTCTTGCTAAATTTAATTTTAATTCAAATTTTTTAGATTATTTCATTATGACGAGCTTTGCACTAAAATATAATACTTAATGTAGCACAGGGAACTTGCAAAAGGCCATGTCAGTGAAGAAAGAGAAAGTGTCCTTGAGTAAAGCACTTAACTTCAGTTTGCTCCAGGGGGAATGTTGCTGTTACACATGTACTGCAAGTCGTTTTGGACAGAAAAGTCCGCTAAATGACTGCTCACCTACTAGTATAGCTCACAAATTCACTTTTAACTTGAATGCAGGGCGGTCGTCAGGGGGGACGTTGAATGACGGATTGTGTGAATAAAACAGAAAGCGAAGGAACTGAAGCTGCAGCCAGAATCAATATCATCTGAATCACATGCTCAGTTATTTACCCTGCTAAGGAGATGTATTGTTTTAAAACATTGGCAAGGGTGTTAAACAAATCTCTATCCTCGCTGGCAAAAAAAAAAAAAAAAAACACAGCTCAGCTACACCTACTTGCCCTTATAATCTTCCACGGTGCTGAAGTAAGCGAAATTAAAAATGTAAACACACACATTCATGGGGAAAACATACCAGAACTGATTACATCTGCTGCACAAGCAATCACAATGCTGCGCACCACAAGTCAGCACCTGATAAGCTGCCACAACAAGCTGTGAGCTGCCAGCTCAGCTGGGCCAAAAGCAAACATATGTAGAAAGGAGTCCTCTATGCGGAGGGATCTGGACTTAAATAATTCAGAGGGTGAGCTCTGGATGCCGGAAGAGCCTGGGTTGTATATCCCTGTGTTCCAGACACTGTGACGCCAGAGCGTAGCTCTTTTTCTGGGCGTCCTTAATGCCTGACATGATCAAGGAGAAAGATCTCAGTTCACAGAGATGTGATAAGCTGACAGGAAGGTGTATAATGACCAGAGAGAGCGAGCATGCAGGGAAGACACCTGGCTGACAGGTCAAACTTAGTTTAAGGGCCTTCGCATCTCATATTGTTTGTTGTTGGGACAAGGTTAAAGACAGAGACAGGCCGTGACTGGGACATATCATACCTATCACAACCCACAGCGTACAATGTGTATGTGTACAGCTATGTATATAATTCAAGCAGTATCAGACAAGCAAGAGTGCTGTTGTTCCCAAATGTCAGCAAGGCTGTCAGTGGCACAGAAATATATTTGCGAGCTGATATTAAAAACAGCACGATTGCCGGTGTGATATTGCTTTTATATAACAGTTTAATATACAAGTAGATAATGTCGAGGAACTTACATTATAGACAAAGTATTGGTTGCTGCTTTACCTGGTGTGCTCCACGAACGAAAGTAGTTTTCAAACAAAGCCACTTGCAAACCCTCCTGTTTTCATTCTGAATGAATCATCATCGTTTTGAACAAATCGAGAAAATGTGTCACTAACTCACTTGTTTCGTTGCTGATTGAATCACCGTTTTAAACTAATCAGTTGAAGGAATGATTCAGTGAGAGGATTCAACCAAATTGCATCTCTTATTTTGAATAAGTAATTACTTAGCGGCTGCTAAAAAATATTTTCTATATAGCATGAACATAGATTCAGTTGAGGTCAAAAGTTTACATACACCTTGCAGAATCTGCAAAATGTTAATTATTTTACCAAAATAAGAGGGATCAGACAAAATGCTTGTTTTTATTTAGTACTAACCTGAATAAGATATTTCACATAAAAGATGTTTACATATAGTCCACAAGAGAAAATAATAGATGAATTTATAAAAAATGACCGTTTAAACGTTTACATACACTTGATTCTTGATACATTTACATTTAGGCATTTGGCAGACGCTTTTGTCCAAAGCGACATACAGTTGGGAGAACATAGAGCGATTCTTCTTAAGGAGACAAACAGACACAGGCAGTGCTATAATACCAGATTTCAAGTGGTGCTTCAGACAAGTACAAGCTAGAAAGGGAAGGAATAAAGAGATTATTATTTTTTTTTTTTTTATGGTAACAGCAAATAGAGTTAAAAGAGATGAGTTTTAAGCTGTCGCTTGAAGCTTGTCAGGGAATCAGCATTCCGGATAGGGGTAGGAAGATCGTTCCACCAGCCAGGAACAGTAAAAGAAAATGTTCTGGATAGTGATTTCGCACCTCTCTGTGATGGTACCACAAGGCGTCGCTCACTAGCAGATCTCAGAGTTCTGGAGGGGGTGTAGATTTGCAATAGCGAGTGAAGATAAGCAGGTGCAGTAGCTGTGGTTGTCCTATATGCAAGCATCAGAGTCTTGAACTTGATACGAGCCGCAATTGGGAGCCAGTGCAAGGAGATAAAGAGAGGTGTAACATGGGCTCTTTTGGGCTCGTTGAAGACCAGCCATGCTGCTGCATTCTGAATCATTTGTAGAGGTTTGATTGTGCATGATGGAAGACCAGTCAAAAGAGCATTGCAGTAGTCCAGTCTGGAGATGACAAGGGCCTGGACAAGAAGTTGTGTAGCCTGCACTGTTAGAAAGGGCCTGATCTTTCTGATGTTGTGAAAAGCAAACCTGCAAGATCGAGTAGTCTTTGCAATATGATCTTTGAAAGACAACTGGTCATCAAAGATGACACCCAGATTCCTGATTGAGTTTGAAGAAGTGATTGTGGAAGAGCCCAGCTGGATGGTGAACCCATGCTGTAAGTTTGGAGTGCAAGGAAAAACAAGAAGCTCAGTTTTTGCCAAGTTAAGCTGGAGGTGATGTTCTTTCATCCACGTTGAGATGTCCGCCAAGCAGCCTGAGATCCGTGCAGGTACTGTTGGATCATCTGGTTGAAATGAAAGATAGAGTTGTGTGTCATCAGCATAGCAATGGTAGGAGAAGCCATGTGACTCTATGATGGGACCCAGTGATGTTGTGTATATGGAGAAGAGGAGAGGACCAAGAACTGATCCCTGAGGAACCCCAGTGATCAGTTGATGTGTTTTGGATACCTCTCCTCCCCAGGTTACCGTGAATGACCTACCGGTGAGATAGGATTCAAACCAGCGAAGCGGAGTTCCTGTGATGCCCAGCGATGAGAGGGTGGACAGGAGGATCTGATGGTTGACGGTGTCAAAAGCAGCAGATAAATCAAGCAGAATTAGAACTGATGATTTAGAATCAGCTTTTGCTGTCCGCAAGGCTTCAGTAACTAATACTGTTTTGTATTTTTTGTTTGTTTGTTTAGTAATAGATTTTCATGAGTACCTTGTTTGTTCTGAACATTTAAACTGCCTGCTACAGAAGATATTTACATGTTTCCCAAAAGACGAAATAAGTTAAATTTATCCTAATCTTCAAATTCAAAAAGTTTTCACCCCCGCCTTGTTTCCTTCTGAAGCATCAGTGAGCGTTTGAACCTTCTGTAATAGTTGCATATGAGTCCCTCAGTTGTCCTCAGAGTTAAAAGATGGATCTCAAAATCATACAGTCATTGTTGGAAAGGGTTTAAATATACACACACAAAATAAAATAAACAAATAAATAAAGAATTTGTGGGACCTGAAGCATTTTTCTGAAGAACAGTGGGCAGTTTAAATTTTCAGGACAAACAAAGGACTTATGCAGCCTTGATGAGCATAAGAGACTTCTTTAAAAAACATTAAATAAAAGGGTGTGTCCAGACTTTTGACTGGTAATGTATATACACCAATTAAAGTACACAGTAGATAAAAAACAACAATGTGAAATAAAATGCAGGTGTGTAAGAAATGAAAATGCTGAAATAAAATCAGTAGTTTTATCATATTTAAGCTAGATAAGGAAAAAGTTATAGTTCTTTTATTTTAATTGAAGATTTGGCATGTACTTTAAGTGTAGGCTATGTCTAGCAAACTGTTTTGATCGTGTGGGAAAGACCCGAGCACACAGTAGCTGTACTTGCATGACTGGCAAGCTGACCGGGGGCGTTACTGTGATGGCCGCAGAGTGGACTGACTTCCTATAAAAGGACTTTGATAAATACTGACAGAGATTGACAGTCGAGACTGATAGTTTTCAAATGAAATTGTCAGTGTCTAAAACACGTGGGAGGATCATAAACTACTGTTCAAGCCTTTTAAACTGAAGCTTTCACATGGTGTCTGTCTCATCTGCCTGTTGTTTTCTCTACCTGCTGGCAACTTTGTCAGTGTGACTTACACCATCACTCAGTCTTTAGCAAGCCTTGCCCCACTTGTGGAAACCTTTTATGCCGGTTGCTATGCGACATACACGTCCCTACTGTAATTCCTATGTATAAGCGAACACAGATGGGCACATTTTGTACCAAGGTCTCGTTATACCTCTGGAAATGCATCTTTGAGCACTCATACAGGCAGGGTCTTTTATTAGACCGCTTGCTTTGAGAACAGAGGAAAGCGCTCTGTCATAGATTTCTACTTAAGCAGGTCTGCTTAGGTAAAGGAGAATAGTTCTGCAGAGACGATAGTTCCCTTTCCTGCCCTGCTGTCGGGTAGCCCTCAGCATTTCGAGGGGCGAGCTGTGCAGTCCAAGCCAAGAATCTAAATAGTTTCATCTGTGCACACACACCTAAGGGGATCTCTTCCCATTACCCTGCACCTGCTGTTGAAGTCAGTTTGCTAAAGCAAAAGAGCATGTCTGGCACCCGCTCAAGAGTCTTTAACACCGCAGAGGATAACACTGTGAGAAACTCTTTATTATAAAACTGATAGTTACGGCACTGGAATCTGATTGGATGAGCTATGATCAAAGCTGTTAAATAGCTGATATATGCACACCTTTGACCATGCATCAGCTGAATTATTAAAGCACAGAGTGAGTCTGAATGGTTCACTTCAATGACTTGGTTAAAACTGTTATTTTATAACATCACATGGTCCTTGGAATCCTTGTGGGAACGCATTATAGAGTGCTGTTGGAATGACGTATTATAATAGGCCACAACCTGGAGATGAACACTTCAGTATTTTAGTTTATACTATGGGGCAGTTAAATGCGTGAATCTGATTGGCTGACAAACGTTCTGACGGTGTGCGTTATTTTCAGGGAAACGCACGGCGAATGTATTTCCAGGCAGGTCTTGGCTGCATTACATGTCTATATCACTTCACCACACAATTTCAGTTATTTCAAAGGTCCTTACAGGTTAAAACAGCAAAATAACCTAAACCCACAACGACACTGGCCAAACAAATAAATACAGTAATCAATAACTTAAATGACATTTCTCACAAGTGAGGTAACAATGGCACTTTTCCGTTTTACTATAAGTAGAGACACTGCTGCTGAACACTTTTAAGAGACACACAGACTCAGAGAGGTAATTCACGCGTTTAATCTCTCTCTTTCTCTTTCTCTTTCTCTTTCTCTCTCTCTTTCTGTTTGTCTAAACTTCATTATTAACTGCATTAGTCTGCTATCAATGGCTCAAGCCTTGTTACTAGGTCTAAAATGATGTTTTGGAATTAGCAACGAAGGTGTTGGATGAGCTGCGTAAGGACAATAACCGGACAAATGCCTTGAAACATATCATCTGATTGATGTCTTGAGGTGTGGTAACTGTAGTATAAGCAGAATAATTGACTTCAGTCCATTGAATTGCTAGAAAATAATGCACTCCCACACCTTGGGAGTGCACTATTTTCTAGGAATTCAACGGACCGAAGTCAATTATTCCTTACATATTCAACTCTGATTAAACTTTCCTGAAGTCAGTGGGTTAAATAAGGTTTTTGAGGAAAACATTCCACTTTTCTCCATGTAGTTGACTTCAGTGGGGTTCAACAAGTTCAAGGTCCAAATTGCATTTTCTGTGCAGCTTCAAAGGGCCCTATATGATCCCAGCCTAGGAAAAAGGGTCTTATCTTCAGAAACTATGTTATTTTTAAAAGTAAAAAAAAGGAAAATGTATATGAAGAGTTCAGATGCAAAACCAGCTAAAAGCCATCTTGGTCAAAAATGAGATAATGGTACTGAGTGAATGCTCTCGACACATATTACACGTCCATCAAATACTTTTACTTCAAAATCGCTAAAATACCAGCCTCAGCCAAATCAGAAGTACCACTACTTATGTAGAAACCTATACATCGGAGCCTGATGAAAATGCATTTTTAAAGAAAGATGTCAGATGGATTTAGAGGCCTTTGCATCTGAACTCTTCATATACATTTAAACCATAAATGCTCATCATAGTCATGTTGGAAAGGTCACGTGCAACATAAGCGAAAATAAGTACTGACCCAGTGTTCACAAAGCGAATGTGCAAAGAAGTCAAACACCCTTATAAAATAAGGTAAAACAATGTCAGGCAATTTTGAAGTTGGAGGAGAAAATAAGATGGAGTTTTTCACTCTATCCTACCTTTTTTTTAAGTATACAGACGAAGAACTAACCACATGTGACCTTTCCAATGTGATTATGTAATGTTGTAGAGCTAGTGCAAGATGAGCATTTTTGGTTAAAAAGTATGGATTTTTTTTTTTTTTTTTTTTAGAAAATGGCCAAATATTTCGCTAAACAAATATTAAATAATAAAATAAGATGGAGTTTTTCACTCTATCCTACCTTTTTTTAAGTATACAGACGAAGAACTAACCACATGTGACCTTTCCAATGTGATTATGTAATGTTGTAGAGCTAGTGCAAGATGAGCATTTTTGTTTAAAAAGTATGGAATTTTTTTTTTTTTTTTTTAGAAAATGGCCAAATATTTTGCTAAAACATCATTTTAGACCCTTATTCCTCAGCTGGGATTGTATATAGAGCCTTTTGAAGCTACATTGAAAATATTGGACCTTCAACCCACTGAAGTCTACTATATGAAGTAAAATACTGGAATGTTTTCCTTAAAAACCTAAAGTTCTTTTTGACTAAATGGCTAAACGACACTAAAGAGGTTGTCAGGGACATTAAATGTTAATATGCAAGCAGATAAACCCATCTACTCACTAGTCCACTTTCACTGTTTTGTTTATAATCACGCTATTGCAACTATTCGAATGCAAATTTTCAGGGAAAATGTTTTAAATAAAGACTGAAAAGCCTGGAACCGTCTTTGTTTGTAGCTTACACTTAGCTTTTTACTTCTGGCGATTGGATTCAGGCTTCACAATTCATAAAAGTTGTGTTCATTTGTGATTATTACGATGAAAACATGTAAGCATCATAAACTTTTGTTGTTCACAGAGCCTATTTTTCTACAAATCCAATGCCAATGGAAAAATCCTACTGGATTTTTATGGAGGGAACTCCAAAGCTCCAAAATGTTCCAAAAATGTTTTCGCTCGTTAACCCATATCTAAAAGAGACCGTCAGTGACTGATTTAGGCTAATTAGTAAATAAATCATTTTGACCAGTTTATTGAACAGTTTCATTAAAAACATCTGAGTCGAAGAAGCTGGACCGTGTTAGTTGGTACTTTGCTAGGCAACCGGAAAAACAGTCTACCATAAGGCTAAAAAACGACTTGGCAGAAGAAATGTTGATTATAATTAAATAATTATAATTAAATACAGCCTTCTTGTATCTCAAACAGAAGATCATGGCACTTGCAACACCAAAGTTATGAGTTGAATCCCAGAGGGATTATGTATAGTTTGAATGCAATGTAAGTCACCTTGGATAAAAGTGTCTGCCAAATGCATAAATGTATATTAATATCATTAAGAAATATATTTATTGAACATTGATGCCTTTTATCAAGCTGCTGGCATTTAATTTTAAAAAAGGCCACTTGAGGTTGTGGTAAAATTGCTATCAGCCTCTTGTGGTTTATTTTAGCTGACGTGAAATGCATATAATTGCAAGACGGTTTGCAAGTTTTCTTTACCAACCAAGAGTATTTTATCATTTATAATTGTAGATTATACGTATCAACGCAGACATTGCCGTGGGAGGCTGATCTGACAGTAATGGCCCAATGGTAATTGAGGTTTGGACGTGTTCATGGGTATATTTACCCTATAGGGAATGGAAAGCGCTGATGATCAGAGTTCATAACTCGCCCCAGGAACTCCGACAGAATGTGCCTCAGGAAATCCTTCTGTTTCCAGCCCAGCAAATTCCCCCTGCACCCGTTCCTCCCATTTCCACTCAATCTCAGCATCCTCAGCCATTGCCCCAAACCACAGCTCAGATCCCCTCAGCAGACTTATTAGCCATCTGGCTCCAGAGTCGAGAGGGTCCCCGGGGCGGGCGTCACACTCAAAACAAACCATTCTAATTCCTCCGCCTCTGCCTGACTCGTTTTTCTCTTTTCGAAAATCAACATTTGCCAGCCGCAGATCCACCAATATTACAGCCTCAGTTTTAGCTGAACGGAGAGCACATACTCACACACCCAGTAAGTAGGCTTCTGTAATTTGTCATGTCCATGATGAATTATGCCTTTTGCTGGAACCAAGCCTACTAAACGCAAGCAGTGCAGAGAAAGAGAGAGACAAGGAGCGACTGTGACTAATTTCATTGTGCCTGCTACACAAACATTCGCACGAGGCAATCAGGAGGCCCATTACGCCAAACAATCCAAGGTCACTGACCTTCTGTGTCCCGAGGAGAAAACCAAAGTCAAATGTGAGGCGATCTGCTGTTCAACACAGAGATTTCATTCCCCCTTTCTTTATTGAAGATTCCCTCCCAGCAATGTCTCTTCCTCCCTCCCTCCATCTCATGTCCCAGGGTGAGGCTTTCTTCAAAAACATCTTCTCTCTAAATAATAGCCAGTGGCTTTTATTTATGTTTCAATCGTGAATCAGAGCTGGGCTGCAGGGCCCAGTTCAAGTCTGAGCCACTGGCTGTCAGACTCACATATTTCACCATATCCCTGTGAGAGTCTATCTTCTGAACCACACACATTTTGAAGCACACAACTACCCAGAACTTACACTTAACCACACAACACTTAGACTTGTTTATCTTGAGGGCCATTAAGGAGTTAGTGTGGGTTTACTTAGTGTAGCTGTAGTTCAAGAAGAAAATTGGATTATCTTTCCATTGAAGCTGGTTGGCCAGAGTACTTGTTACTGTGTTAAAGCTGGTTAGGCTAATTAAGAAGACTGTTAGGAACAATTAATGACAGTTTTAATTACCATAATCTCCTTTTAAAGGGGTAATTAAGGCAAAGATGAAAATTCTGTCCTTGTTCACTACTTCAGCTTGTTCCAAACCTGTATGAGGAGATGTAAGGCAAAATGTTCAAGTTGATCTTTAAAGTCAACATGAAATGGAAATTCACTCAATTTTCTACATCTTACTGATCTTATCGTAAACAATTCATCCATGCATATCCATGCAAAGGTTTTGACATTGTAATTTTTAACCAAAATGTCATAACTTGACCTTCTGCTAAAATGACAGATCTCTCCCTGGTGGTGTATCCCAGACTTACCTGGGTTTACTAAATTGTGCGCACAATTTACTAATTTGTTCCCTCGGTTTACTAAATTGTGTGCATGATTTACTAATTTGTTCCCTCGGTTTACTAAATTGTGTACATGATTTACTCATTTGTTCCCTCGGTTTACTAAATCATGCACACAATTTATTAATTTGTTCCCAGCCATGCACACAATTTACTAATTTGTTCACTTGGTTTACTAAATTGTGTGCACAATTTACTAATTGTTCCCTCAGTTCACTAAATTGTGCGCATGATTTACTCATTTGTTTCCGCGATTTACTAAATCGTGCACAAAGTTTACTCATTCAGTTTCTCGTTTTAATAAATTGTGCCCACAATTTACTAATTTGTTTCTTTGGTTTATTAAATTGTGTGCACATATTTTGTTCCTTTAGTTTATCAAATTGTGTGCACTAATTAATTCTTGTGATTTACTAAATGGTGCACACGATTGAGTAATTTGTTCCCTCAGTTTACTAAATAGTGAGAATTAATTACTAATTAATTCCCTTGGTTTACTAAATTGTGCACAAGATTTACTAATTTGTTCCGTTGGTTTACTAAATTATGCGCACGATTTATTAATTTGTTTCGTCGGCTTTCTAAATTGTGCGCATGATTTACTAATTAGTCCCCTTGGTTTACTAAATTGTGCGCATTATTTACTAATTAGTTCCCTTGGTTTACTAAATTTTGCGCACAATTTACTAATTTGTTCCCTCGGTTTTCTAAATTGTGCGCATGATTTACTAATTAGTTCCCCTGGTTTACTAAATTGTGTGCATGATTTACTCATTCGTTCCCTCATTTTACTAAATTGTGTGTATGATTTACTAATTAGTTCCCTTGATTTACTAAATTGTGCGCGCGATTGACTAATTCGTTCACTCTGATTACTAAATTGTGCACACAATTTACTTATTCGATACCTCGGTTTTCTAAATAGTGCACGATTTACTAATTCGTTCCCTTAGTTTACTAAATGGTGCACATGATTGATTAATTTGTTTCCTCAGTTTACTAAATTGTTCACATGATTTACAAATTCGTTCCCTGCGTTTACTAAATCCTGTGCACAATTTACAAATTCATTCCAGAACCAGAAACCATAATAAAAGTACCCACAAAGCTATATTATTTGCGTATTCATTTATTTATTTTTTTATATTTTGGAGCTTGACAGAATCTATTGTCTTTCACATCTGGAAATTTAAAAAAAAAAAGTTACACTGTGTGGAATGACTTGAAGGTCAGGAAACATGACAGAATGTTCATTTCAGGCTAAACTTGCCTTTAAAAAGGTTAATTATTTTTACGAGGTTAATTGTAAAACTGTAATCCTATCAAATTTAGAGTGTATTCAGGTTTGGCGAGTTCTGTCACCTTGACAAAAGAACCCATTTTTCGTCTACTTTAAACATACTGTGTACCAGACCTGCATTACAGCTTCCTGAAGAACACATTAAAAAGCTCTCAGCTTGCGCAGGTTAACGGGGTTATATAAACCTCTTTGTCTCATTTTCATATGAACAGAGCACTTTTAACTGCCCAGCACCATGACACCTACCGGCAATTACTGATCCCAGATCTGCTCTTAATCAATCACACCGGAGCAAAAGACAGTAAGAAAGAAGCCACGTAAAAATGCATGCTTTCACAACCCAGAAAAAGAGTGGGCAAGTATTTAACCTTTACTCATTAGAACTTTCCCTAAAATCTGGCCACATGGCCATTTTGTATGGGTGGCCAATTAGTTTTGAGTGGAGTGACTGAATCAGCAAGTACCTTTTGGCCTGGAGTAGGAAGTGCTAACTCATTAAAGAGACAAAACCTGGACTGTGGGATTCCAACATTACATGCTTTTCTTAGGGGGGAAAATAGCCTTTAGCACTCTTGTTACTACAATTGAGATGAATGTGAATGCTAATGGATAGCTTTCTCCAGGTATTATAGACTTCCTTGGTATCACTACAAAAACCACTATGCACTTAAACTATGCACTATGCACTCTTCTGTCTACTATATGAGTTTTATAAGGTTATTTTGTCATCATCTGTGTCTGATATCCCTTCTTCTTCCACTACATAATAAAAATTCTGACAGCTAAAGGCATAAAGTGTCCAAGATTCCACACTTTGTTTTTTGGTTAAATAAGTGCACCATCTAGGTTTTTAATGTGCATGTGAACACAAATTACACTATTAAATATTGCATATAAAAAGTTATTCAAAAAATGTTTGTAAATTCTTTTCTATTACCGTCATTTCCACCACAGTATTTTATTCAACACAATACACATAATTTGAGGTGTGATAAAAATGGCACTGTGATGGAAATATTTCATGAAATATGTCAAAAATGGTATAAATTCTCCTGCTGTTGGACTTTGTTAGATTAATTTTCTCTTTAAAAAAAAAAAAAAAAGGTGCTCTTGTTACAGCATTTCAGTTAGACTTTTCATTACTCTCCTTGGTTAAGCAACTTCTTAAACCAGCATGCTTATCTGGGCATAATGTAGCTACATATAAAGAATTTATTAAAGCACAACATTTTCCAATGATAAAATGTTCTCCCACTCCAGTTTAATGTGCAGAGACAGCTATAAGTAAGCTATTCATAGGTTGAATTCCCCAAGAGTGTAAACACTGTGTCTCTGTGGTACTTTCCAAACAACACTGTGTTTGTTTGAGTGTTATGACCAAGGAAGTCTATAACACCTGGAGAAATCTATCTGTTAGCGTTCCCATTCAGTGGTAGTGTCTCAGCTGGACATTTTTGCTCATGTGCCTAATACAATATTTGACAAAATCTACTAATATAATGAAACATTTGTGATTTATATGTTGCTTGCTCAAAAGTTATTTTGTCACACTGGAAACTGTTTGGGTAGTCTATTTGGGGAAAAAAATTTATATATATATGTTTCAAATATTGTTTGATTGTGCTGAAGGCATTATACACAAATTAAACATTTCACCTTCAGGCAGTTGTTTCTATTAGAACATTTTACACATAAATTAGGGCACAGTACTTTTAAAATTAACCCCATTGTTTTCTGACAGTTTGGTAGTAATATTTTTTTGTTCTTGTGCATATTGTTCTTATCTGCAGCCTTTGTTTGCAGTATAGACAAAAGCTAGCCATTGTGTGATGAATCTGGTTTATTGATGAAAAACGATGTATGCTGTCATTCACAGAAAACCTCTTTTTAAATCTGTCGGAGCTATTTCATGTGCTTTCAGCAGATCTCATTTGTACGACGTCCGTCAACTGTCAGAGAAGCTTGGATGCTCTAATGGTCTAGTGAATTCAACACACAATCAGGAAATAAAGGTAATGAAAAAGGATGAAATATTCCTGTGCAAGATGAAAAAGAAATAGAAATAGAAGGAGGTGATCTGTTGTTTTCTCTGTTACATACAGACATTATACAATATAATATAATTAGACTAGTAGAAGCACTGTGAAAAAAAAAAAAAAGCATGACTTCTCCAAGACAACTACCGTTATCTGTACTGCATCCAATTGAATGGAAACAAGTCCCTGAAATACACACTGCCTGTATTAATAAGAAAAATTGTAATATATATATACAGTACCATTTACAAGTTTGTAGTTTTATTTATTATAATTATTTTATTCAGCAAGGAGAAAACAAAACAAGTTTGAATAAACGCTGTTGTTCTGAAGAAACATGTCAAGCTTTCTTGAAACCAAAGCTGCATTTTGTAAAAAACAAAAAACAAAAAATGTTCTAATATTTGACAATTTAGAGTCCTTGGTTACAAAGATGACAAATGAAATATGTGATGTTTGAAGAATAAGAAAAATTATATTTTGTATAATTGTGTGCGATGTCTAATCAAGCTGTAATTTTGTCAGGATAAAAGCAAGGGTAAAAGAAAACTATTTCAAATAAATGCTGTTCTGTTCTGAACTTTCTATACATTTTCCACAAACAAAAAATGTGTCAAGGTTTCCACAAAAATATTCTGCCGTGTTTTCAACATTGATAATAATATGAAATGTTTGCACCAAAGCAGCATTTTAAATGTAGGAAAAATAGAAAATGGTAAAATGTGGTAATATTTGATCATTTGGAGCCCTTGGTATACAAAGATGACAAATGAAATATGTGACATTTGAAGAAGAAGAAGAAGAAGAAAAAAAAAAAAAAAAAAAAAAAAAATATATATATATATATATATAGTATAATTGTGTGTGATTTCTAATCAAGCTGTAATATTGTCAGGATAAAAGCAAGGGTAAAAGAAAACTATTTTAAATAAATGCTGTTCTGTTCTGAACTTTCTATACATTTTCCACACACAAAAAAAAATGTGTCAAGGTTTCCACAAAAATATTCTGCCGTGTTTTCAACATTGATGATAATAATATGAAATGTTTCTTGACCACCAAAGCAGCATTTTAAATGTAGAAAAAATAGAAAATGGTAAAATGTGGTAATATTTGATCATTTGGAGCCCTTGGTATACAAAGATGACAAATGAAATATGTGATGTTTGAAGAATAAAAATATATATATTTTGTATAATTGTGTGCTATTTCTAATCAAGGTGTAATTTTGTCTGGGTAAAAGCAGAGGTAAAAGAAAATATTTAAAAAAAATGTGTAAAGGTTTCTACAAAAATATTCAGCAGTGTTTTCAACATTGATAATAATATGAAATGTTTCTTGAACACCAAAGCAGCATTTTACGTGTAGTAAAATATAAAACATTCATTTAAAATGTAATCACATTTCACAATATAACTGTTTTGCTGGGATTTTGATTAAGCAAATAAAAAACCTTGGTGAGCATAAGAGAATTTAAAAACAACACAGACCTGGGATAAATATGGACAAACCCAACGATTGGGTTGTTTTGACCCAGTGGTTGGGTTAACCTATAATGCATTTTATTTTATTGAACACATTACAAAATTTTAATTTCCTATTTTAGGATAATTTTAAGTAAGAAATATAGTAATTTTTAAGCAATAGTTGAGTTAAATAAACAACCCAGAAGGCTGGGTTAAACATTTAACCCATCCGCTTGGTCAAAACAACCCAGTCGCTGAATTTGTCCATATTTCACAGAGTGCTGGGTTGTATTTGCACACACACACACACACACACACACACACACACACACTTTGTAATAAGAAGGTCTTAAGCATACGACCATCACTAATTTTGAATTAACTATAAATTTTGCCTTAATCCCAGACTTCAATATTTAAACATGAAAATCCATCATAAAAATCCAATACGTATATATATATATAGACCATATTAATATTGAAAAAAGAGATCAGGTTTACAGAAATCACAGTTTGCATATGATTACCTATAGTTATTATAAGAAGCATGCTGTTACATATGAGAAACACCACATTGTTATATTCAGAGAAAGGCTCCTTCTGCGGCATGAGCTAACAGGCGGTTATTATGCCCTGCACAATCTGTCAAACACATGATATCATAGTTATTTTGAGGGGGAGGGTTGCTCCGGAGGCTTACATTTCCATACAAGAGTGCATGTGTAATGTCTCTGAGCACTTTATATCCTTAACATTTCTGCAGAGACCCCACACAGGCAAGAAAGCCTCCATCTTCTAAGGGTAATCACAACTGTAATTGGATAAAAGAAAGGCAAGCCGACACCAGGCCTTTAAAAGGCAGGTTTATCACGCGCAGTCAGGATACGCTAGAAGACATATGCGCTAGCCCATTCATGCCGGTTCTACGTCTAGCTCAAACGCTTCTGCTTTCAAATGCAGACACATCAAAGAAGGCACGGCTACGGTTGTGTTTGTTGTTTGCGAGTGAATTGAGCAGTCTGAGTGGGATCAAATGTTCCTCCGTCGGTTTAAGAACAATCACTGATATGAGAGTTTTTGATGTGATTTGAGAGCACCAACTAATTTAGACTGAGCCAATAAACAACCAACAGTCTTTGTTCATCTACAGAAGATGACATGATTGGGGGGAAAAAAGCAGACGAGTTTAGAAGAGATCATACTCTAGATTGGTGATTGATGGCCGTTGGGTCTTTTTATATTCTGCTCACAGTAAGGGAGGGGGAACCTGTTTTCTGCACATACAGGGGCCATCTGGCATACTGGCAACACATTTGTGGGGTGAAGAAAATCCTCTGGCTCCTGTCTTCTGATGTTTAGCATGTGTGCGTTTGAGTGTGTGTCTCTGCACACCTGTTAAAACCACAGTGTTTATCTGGAATCCGTGTGTGTGAGGATGCGTTTGCTGATGCACGAGAGACTGCTTCATTCCACACGCTCGCACAAGGGAATGTGATTTCACTCTGGCCAAATGCAGTCTGGGAAAAACATTTTAGTAACCTTGACCTTCATTTCAACTTGCCGCATATTGACCTGACTGACATGTTTTGTCGACCAACTGATGGGCTGTCCCACTTCTGGATGCCTCGGCGTTTAAAAGCTTAAAAGCCACAGCATTGACAAAATATTGACAAGGGATAAAAATAAATCATCGCTTCAACCTAAACTTACCTTAATTTACTTAACTTTACGTTCCCTTACAGGCACGTGATTCCAACTTCAAATCAAAATTCCCTTGATCACTTGACATATAAGAGGTCTTGTACTATAAAAACATCCTTGCTAGTATTAAAACAGCTTATGTTGAAGGCAGTCTGCCAAAAGGACAGGTTGTGGAATGTGCCACTTATGATGTAATAGTGTGGCCCACCGATTTGTGCATGTAGTGTAAATAAGAAGAGAGGCGAATGCAGGCCTTCGCAGAAACCAAAAGATAAAGATGGCTCTGAAAACAACAAGATGCTGTGCAGCGCCAAGTTGTGGAAAAACAGTCATGGTATTGCTTTCCTTCTGATCCCAACATTAGGAAAGAGTGGACGAAGTTTATTTTTATTGAAGATCCAGACCACATCATTGAGATGCAAGATTTTCAGAAAGATTGAAACACACAATGCTGTGCCAACAGTAATGTCGCAACACGCAAGTGTAAGTAACGGTTTTTATTATGTGGTCACTATTGCTTTGTCTGCTATTACAGATCGTTTTAATAGATCGTTTTGTACCGAGTAATTATGTGTTTAACGCATCACAGCAGCTGTCATTTGTGAACAATGTATAGGCTGTTAAACATGCATAGCAGTTAGCCAATCATAGCAGTGAGCGTTTACTTCTGAGTCTACACAAAAATGTTCTGATGAGGGGGTCAAAACAGGACAAAAAATAGCCTATTACTTTTAAATTATGATGTTTTTGATGTAAAAATCTTAATATTATAAGTGGGCCTCAGAGAACAGTACAAAATAATTTTAAAAAGGCAGTTCATGACCGCTTTAAATTACATATCACATAATATTATAAGCTATAAATGGTCAAATTAAGCATTTGTGAAATTATTTCATACAGTAATAAACGATTATTGAATTTTTTAGAGGCAACATCGAAACAATCCAGTAATTAGCCTTAACTATAAATCAAACTAAATACTATGGATGAAAGTTTCTGAAGAGTTCAGTGAATCCTGAAGAAAAAAGTATCATGTTTCCACAAAAATATTCAACAGTGACAATAAAAAATAAGTGATAACAATAAGATCAGTTCCTGAGCACCAAATAAGCATATAATCATGATTTCTTAAGGATTATGTGACACTGAGGTAATTTTTATTTTTTTGTTAAAAGATTAGTTTACTTGTTCATGTCTTTGTTTCTTCAACTGAAAAGAAATTATGGTTGTTCAGGAAAACATTTCAGGATTTTTCTCAATATAGTGGACTTAAATGGGACCCAATGGGTTAAAGGTCCAAATTGCAGTTTTAATACAGCTTCAAAGGGCCCTACGTGTTCCCAGCTGAGGAATAAGGGTCTTATCTATGTAACTATGTTAAAAAACAAAACAAAAAACAAAAATCAAATTTCCTACTGTAAATATATCAAAACTTAATTTTTGATTAGTAATATGCATTGCTAAGAACTTCATTTGGACAACTTTAAAGGCAATTTTCTCAAATTTAGATTTTTTTGCACTCCCAGATTCCAGATTTTCAAATTGTTGTGTCTCGGCCAAATATTGTCATATCCTAACAAACCAAACATCAATTGAAAGTTTATTTATTCAACTTTCAGATGTATAAATCTCAATTTCGAAAAATTGACACTTAAGACTGGTTTTGTGGTCCAGGGTCACATTTGATGTTTTTTTGAAAATGACCAATCGTTTTGCTAGATAAGACCCTTATTACTCGTCTGGGATCGTGTAGAGCCCTTTAAAGTTGCATTGAAACTGCAATTTGGACCTTTAACCTGTTGATCCCCATTGAAGTCTACTATATGGAGAAAATCCTAGAATGTTTCCCTCAAAAACCTTACTTTCTTTTCAACTGAAGACATGGGGGTGAGTTTATTATCAGGATTTTTTTCTACTGCCACACCATTACTGTTCAGAACTTTAATTTGTTCTCTACTGTACTGCCAATAATCAGTGTTTATTCTAACCGATAACAGTCATTCCAAGAAAGCTAGTGGACAGCTATGGACAGTGAGGAATCTGTTTTATGAACTTTGAAATGGACTGGAAGACTAAAAGCAATTTCATGCTTCGGGGAATGGAGTTGAGATGTGCCATTCATCCTGTGCTTACTTCAACCTTTATTAAGGACAAAAAATGAGCAGGTATTAAAATTAATAAACCAAGAGTTATGCTAATGAGGATGAGAAAGGGTGGTTTGGGCAATGAGTACAGAGAAAGAAAAAAGAGAAAAAAATAAAGAAGGAAAAGTGAAGTGGGAACGCAGATAGATTTTGGATTCATCCAAAATCTTCACAAAGAAACAGACAACCAAGATGACATGGAAAATAATTTAATGAAAATTTACCTAAGTGGCCCATGCCAAGCATCCCATGAAACTCCTGACATTTACTGCTAAATTGATTAATGACATTTAACTGAAATTGAAATATTATGTCTGAGGGATAAAGGGTTAGAATGAAGGGAAATGCCATATCTTTCATCACATAGGTGAGCAGACAATTATTTGTTAGCAATGAAGAAAGAAAGAAAGAAAGAAAGAAAGAAAGAAAGAAAGAAAGAAAGAATCAAAGAAACAAAGAAAAGGACCATAAGAAAGACAAAAAGAAAAGGACAGTGAAAAGAGAATGTGATGGAACACATTTCTTCTGCCCTTGATTGGATGCAGGCTAGAAGGTGGTATTGCACTAAAATGAGAATGACCTCAGCCATCTAATACAACTTAATGGGTGTAGTCACTGCCATTGAGATATCCAGCTGGGTATTAATAGCTCAATTAAAGAAAGAGTATTGGATTTCTTTTTCAATTGGTACGTTGAAAAGAACATTGATAAGTGCAGAAGCAGCAGGGATTGATTTTACTTCTAAAGTCAAGAGATCACAGCGGTATTAAACCTTCTGTGAGATGTACGGATCATCCGGGGCACCCTTACTTTCTCCCTCTGTCTCTCTCTTAAACCCTGTCTTTCTCTCTCATGAAGAAGGTGGAGGTAAGTCAAAGCTATAATGGAAGGTGTGAAATTAGCACAAGCACTACACTAATATATAGGGATGTAACAACGTCAGAATCTCACAATATGAAGTCCACAATACAATATTTATTGCGATAATTAAAAAAAAAAAAAGACAAATGAAAAATTGGAAAACCTGAAATTATTACATGTTAAAGTTAAATTATTCTAATGCACTTAAAGAGTTCCAAATAAGAGCTCCAACCCATGTTCTTAACTAAGAAAACTTAAGTCAGAAAAAAAGTCAGTGAATTTACTTGTACCTGAACTGTAAAGGGGACTCAACCCTCTTTTTATTTGTGGTATACTGTCTCAATCAACAGTGACAGTAATAGCCATATATTGTAAAACAATTGCACTGCATGTGCAAATGAAAATGTATATTTCATAGGTATATTGTTTTTGCTGTACTCTACAATAGGGAAATTACAATATCCCACTTCTTTCCTAATTTCTACATTTGAAAGAGATATTTTGAATTTGGACTGCATTAACATTACCCATTTAAACTGCTAACTGTTGCAATCAGATAAAGCATAACTGGTGGAAGTGTTCTCAAATGCACGCTAAACTCCCAGTTTAGCAGTGCCCCCCCTAATGATTCGATGGGCCCCCTGCCTACAATCACGAGCTAACTTACTATTGAGAACGAAAAACATGATTTTTTTCTGATTAAATATTGTCAAACAAATAATTTAGCTCAAAGAACCACTAATCTTTACAATATGTAGCTAATAACTCAGTGTTTCCATCCACCTATTTTATGCACATTTTGCATAAAAAAAAAATAATAATAAAAAAAATTGTATGGAAAATCCAAGATGTGCACAAATTCTAAAAATGCACATAAAAAATGCTCAACTAGGTTAAATTCTTATCTGGTAAGAAAACGTGCACATAAACTACAATGGAAACACCTTAATGTGCATTTGAAAATAAATGTGACTTTGCAATGGGACAGGATAACTGGACTAACCAACAAACCATTCTCTTTGCACAGCATCTGAAATGCTAGTTTTGTCATTCTAAAATGCTTGTCTCATCGAAGTGCTTTGTTTTAATTAACTCCCAGATCTGCGTTCCCAAACAGCAGACTCCGAAAATAAGCTAGCATGACCTGTTTCTAACATGTTTAAATCTGCGCGCTCTGAATCTTTTAAAGTTACGATTAATGTCTTAATGACATAGTATTTTTAATAGTATTTTAAGTTGTTTCCGCCTCAACAAAATGTAAGCAATCGCACCGGAGCCTCTCATCGGAAATATTTTTATATGCCCTCTGTCAGGGGTGTTTTCTCTCAGGAAAATCGCAGTGTAAGCTTCACAGTGAACATCACTCTTGTCAGCGTAGTCCATATCAACAACAAAAATATATATAAAACTATACTCCATATAGTGATTATTTCATGAAAATCAGCAGTAGGATTATTTGAGCAGTAGGATTATAAAAAATATATAAAATTTAATTAGAGCTGCAGTCCATAAATTTCGTCGCCATCTCTGTCTGAAAACCTGCAATTGCAGTTAAGTGCGGAATTATCTTCCATGCGTGGGTTGTGCTCTGGCATGGCTCCAGCGTGGATGAATGTAATGTTTTGGTAGCTGTCAGTCACTGCACCGTTGTGGATATTCACTGCACTTAGGAATCACAGATTAACAGATTCAAATATATGGGCCAAATAAGAATTTTCACTGGATATTGTCATCTAAGGGTAAGAAACAAGTCTAAAACTTTTGTTCTGACCCACTGAGGAAAAACACTACAGGTTAAATCTAACGATCGGTTATCTCATATCAAATCAAACTAGCAAGTTATTATTACTGTTATACTTTGTTCTCAAATTGTTCATGTTAACAACATCAACATTGCGTAACTACGTGTATGTAGTGTGTAGTCCTATTAGCGTTTCTGTTTCTGTACAGTCTAATCTCTGATCATAAAATTCATAAGAAGAAATTCTTTTAGCCGAAAAAGGAAATCATTCTTCGTTAGGACCGGTGTTCTCTTTAAAATACAAAACTTGTGTAATCCCACTTAAGTGACAAGTGAGTGTGGCCGAGTATGGTGACCCATACTCGGAATTTGTGCTCTGCATTTAACCCATCCAAGTGCACACACACAGTAGTGAACACACACACACACACACACACACACACACACACACACACACACACACACACACACACACACACACACACACACACACACACACACACACACCGTGAACATACACCCGGAGCAGTGGGCAGCCATATCGCTATCGCTGCGGCGCCCGGGGAGCAGTTTGGGGGTTCGGTGCCTTGCTCAAGGGTCTCACCTCAGTCGTGGTATTGAGGGTAGAGAGAGCGCTGATTATTCACTCCCCCCACCGACAATCCCTGCCGGACCTGGGACTCGAACCTGCAACCTTTCAGTCACAAGTCCGACTCCCTAACCATTAGGCCACGGCTGCCCCCGTGGCCTTAGGCTATCTGCAATCAAATGCACATTTAAAACTGGCATAATCTAATTTCAGTCACTTATGTTTCATAAACACAAACTTTTTGGATTACATTCCGCAATCAAAAAAGTTACGGACTGCAGCTTTAGGTAGCCTATATAAAATTGCAAAATTAATCTATCAGTACTTTTTTACTTAAGTACATAAAAAAATAATAAAAAATACAAAAATACTTTTGTACTTTCACTCAAGTAAAATTGAAAAAGGAGTACTTGGAGTAATATTTTATTATACATATCTGTACTTTCACTCAAGTACTTGATTTGTGTACTTCGTCCACCACTGCCCTACACTATAAATAGACGCTGAAATGCAACTGAAATCAATCACTTGTTCACAGGATTAGTTTTTTCTATACGGTAAATGGCATGTAGTGCACTATATAGGGGATAGGGAACTATTCAGACAGTGTAAATATGCATTTTTGGGGGGCGAAACGTATCAGACACATTTGAATTCTATACAAAATGCTATTTAATATATAGATAATGCGATATGGATGAGATTGTGGCTGTCATACGCTGTCAAATGCGGTTTTACCCAGCCAACGGCTCTGGCCCAATATAAATGAAACGCTATTGGCTATTTAAAAAAAAAAAATGGGGCGGGAGTGCTGGATATTTCCTGCCCTGTCTTCCTGTTTCAATTTAAATTGTCAACACAGAATAACACTGCGTGTTTCAAAGCACTTTAGTGGACCTTTAAAGTTAGTGTTAGCTAGTTATTGTTCTTGTAAACAGGATTCTAAAATGGAATCTTGTAAGTATTACAGATATAATTTGAAAAGTGTGATAAAGTCAAAATTCTCCGGCAATCAACTGCAATGTCACAGAAGCTGGAATATTCCCGTAAAAGCCAACGCAAGCCATATTCCAGGCTTATTATGGTCATAAATTATGAACAATCGCAAAACTAATCAGCGTTGTTAATTGTAGAGATTCTTCATCGGTAATGGCTGAAGTTAGTGTGAGCAGGCGTCCGTGCCTGCGGTCTCTGATGGATGTGGAGACCTGTAGAGGTGCAACAGGCTGTTATTGCTATGCACTTCTGAGCCATAATAAAGATTGAACCACTGCTGTTCTGCACCTGTAAATGGGAGTGTGGAGGACAAATTGTCAGAGAGGGGCCGTGACGCCGCTTCATGAGTGAGAATCTTGTCCTTCGCACGGCGGTCATGAATAATTCAGCAGTGGAGCTCTTCACACACTCCGTCAGCACTTTAATGTGCCTTTACCTGCTTTAGAAACAGCTGGATCTCGGCTCCCCCTCCACCCCCTTTCTGCCACTCAATTCCCTCTGTGCTGCTCGGAGCCAGATGAAATGTGTGTGTGTCCAGGATTGAGAGGACATTGCATTTCAACTCTGAAACTAAACTAAAACTAATATATTATTATATTTTTTTGCGTGATCAGATATCAGAATAATCTATTCTGTACCTGCAGATGCAATCTGATGTGTGAAGCCAACAAGGTTACTGATACTTAAAAATGGACTTTAATGGACACAAATTAAATCTCAATGGCTGCTAGGAAATAGAAATTTCATACAATTTTATATTATATGGCTATTATATTAAGTGGCATACACACTGAGCTGATGCATATTTATGTATGTATAAATGCGTATTCTTTAATTCTTTCAGAGGACTTTTTTATATTTTAAAAAGATAAACATGTTACATAAATTTAAAATTATATTAAAATGGTATATTTTTAATTTAACTTATAAATAAAACAAATATTGTATTAAAATATGAAAATTACCGTTTTTTAAATTACAGTTCCTCTTACACCTTTAAGCCATTTCAGAGAAATTACTAAATATTAGTGTTATTACAGGTAACTGAAACCATTAAAAGGTTGTTGTTTGAAATAAAATAAACACTAAAAAAAAAACTAAAACTGAAAAAATAAAAATAAAAACTACACAGGCACATAAAAAAACAAATGAAAAAAAAAAACAGACAACAAACTTCTGAAGCTAACTAAAGTGAAAATGTATTATATAAAAATAAAAACGAATTCAAACTATTAATAATAATAATAATAATAATAATAATAATAAATATATATATATATATATATATATATATATATATATATATATATATATATATATATATATATATATATATATATATATATATATTACATAATATAAATAATAATATTTTTAATTTAGCTTTATTTTAGCTTTATTTTAGAAATACCAAAAAATAAATAAAATATTTAACTAAAATATTACATGAAATAAAGCTGAATTTATAAAACTAAAAATAGAAAAAAAAAAGAATTTATTTTTACACCTTACTAAATTACAGTGTTATTACAGTGTTATTATAGGTAACTGAAACTTAAAAGAGTGTTGTTTGAAAAAAAAAATCAATGAAAGAAAATAAAATATTTACAAACTTTCACAGATACAAAAAAAGGAAATAAAAATGTACAACAAAATTACTGAAGCTAATATAAATATAAAATAAAAAGTAATTTAAACTATTAATAAAATAAATAAAGCAGATGAATGAAATTCTTTCATTTTTTAAATGTTAAAAAGATAAATATTTTACATAATTTAAATTAACAAATTAATCTATTTTATATTTTTGATTTATTTTATAAATATTGCATACAATAAAAAAATAAACTAAAATAAATACATAATAACTGCAGGAACTAAAAAAAATATATATATATATATATATATATATATATATATATATAAACAGCTAGTTGCCAGGAAAACATTTGTCATTTTCATTTAGTTTAACTTAACAAATAAAAATTAAAAAGAAAACTAAAATTAAAACAAACAATACAAAAACTACATTTTAACTATTATTAAAATAAATAAAACAATAGTATCTCAATGACACTATAACACTGCTAAATATGGAATATAAAACATACAAAATGTCTGTGTGTGTCAATAATACATAATATACATAATATTACATAAAAATAAAAAAAGAACTGAATCTATAATAACTTTTAAACAGAAAAAGTTATTGCAAAAATACAATATTCTTTGAGTGCATATAATGCCTTTATGCTCAATGTTCTTCTCAAGGTCACAATTCTGCTCTATGCTTTTACCACTTACACCCGTTTCCACCAAAAAGTTGTTGTGCCATAACCTTTTCACTCTTCGATTTCTTTAATATCTCTATTAGGATCTTTCTCACAGTAACTGTTTACCACAATCAACAATGTAATGAAAAAAATACAATTCTGTAAACACCCTGAAAATTTAAGGACACTGAGAGCACTGCATAAAACAAATATTTTAAAATGTTGCATGCATCCATATCCCCAGGTAATCCCTGCTGAGGCAGTTGAAGAGTCTGCAACAGACTGTCACTTCGAGTCTGTTTCTCAGGCTCATGGGAAATCAAAGAAGAGAAAGCAAGACAGAGACAGACACAGAGAGGGAGAAAGAGCAGGAGAGAGGAAGGCGGAGAGAGAAAAGGATCACACAAAATAAACAAATTCTGCACATTTGTGGCAAAGTAGCAAAAGCTTCCTTTCCACCATCAGAGAGGTTCTGCATTTCTTAAGCCAGGTGAAATTCAACATATAATATAATATAGTAGGTTAATAAAAAGATGCACAGGCTTTAGTCACATTCAAGTCTCCATAAACAACGTGATCATTACTCTAACTGCAACTGCTTGTTAAAATGCTCTTCTTTTTTGTTTGTGTCTCAGGGAGGGGCTGTAATTGGGAAGAACTGTTTGAATACACAAATATTTGATCAGTCAATTTTAATTTGACTTCCCCATGATGAATCAGTGCTGGGTTGGGAGGGAGAGATCTCCGCTCCAACAGAAATATCCCTTCTTCAGACGTCCCTAGCGCTGGACATTTTAATCAGGTTCACTTCAGGTTACACTCAAAACCAATCAGTCTTACTGCATGCAACCTGCAATTTGGTTAATTGTGTTATTTGGCAGTGCATCCTCCAGCTGCGAAGTTCATGTCGCAAATGTCAAGATGCTGAATCTTAGAGTGGCATGGGGCAATCAATAGACAGACGTTTTTAGAGATGTTTATAACCATTTAACCCTGTAAAAATCTGACAAATAAAATCATATAGCATCATATTTGATAAATCAAGCTTTTAGAACTCATATAGTATGACATGACTCAATTTTATTCAGAGATCTGAAACTGAGCAAAAATATGCAGTTCCAACATCAGCACTGCAGTGGCTAAAAAGAAAGATGAAATTCTGATTGTGAACCATAAACCGATCTTTAAAACAGTATAGCAGAAAATATACCACTTTATATTGACTTTTAAATTTTATGATTAAAAAACCCTGTGGTTTTTATTTTGGGGGGCAAAACATAAAATGCAATGCAATACAATGATGAGTGAGAGATATACAAATAAATGTTTTTTTCAAAAGCCAGATGTATCGCATTTGATATTCACATTTTAACACGATTTGACTTATGGACAAAAAAATCTGTAAAAAAAAAAAAAAAACTTGTATTTTACCCTCTTAGTTTTGAGTAGCATTTGGGCAGGTTTTGTTGTGAAGATATTACAGATAATTTTCTAGACTGTAAGCATCTAAATCAATGATTACAAAAAGCATTTTTGGCAAACTCGGGTAATTTACCATAGAAATATGATGACTTTTAACGTTTATGACTGCTATAGGGCCAGCTGTGGTCCAATCTGGGTTGATTTAGACAGGCCCCTTTTCTAAACGACCCCGTTAGAGCTTTGCAAAGGGTACATTTCAACATTTTTGTAATAATTATTGAATTATTGAGTCCAAAGAATTGTGCTGCAGTGTTTTTTTTTTTCCCCAGATTGAGTGAAAAACCTAGAACTAGTTTGCAAAAGTAGTTTTTTAATTAAATGTTTTGACAAACGATTTGATTGACAGCAGTGGTTCAGAGCTGTTTGGAATGAGGTCTATCATATGATATATGACCCTGGACCTCAAAACCATTCTTAAGTTGCACATTTGCAGCAATAGCCAAAAACACATTGTATGCCAAAAATCATTAGGATATTAAATGTTCCATGAAAATATATTGTACATTTTCTTCAGTAAATATATAAATACTTACTTTTTGTTTAGTAATATGCATTGCTTAGAAATTCATTTGGACAACTTTAAAGGCAATTTTATCAGTATTTAGATTTTTTTCTCAAGCACCATATTTGATACATCAAGCTTTTATAACTCATATAGTATGACATGACTCAATTTTATTCAGATGCCTGAAACAGCAAAAATATGCAGTTCCAACATCAGCACTGCAGTTGATAATGTTTAAATGGCAAAAAAGAAAGATGAAATTCTGATAGCTTGGAATGTGAATCATAAGGATATCTATAGCAGAATGTATTTTTTTTTTTGTATTTTACCCCCAGAACATGATTTGGGCAGGTTTTGTTGTGAAGATATTACAGATCATTTAGCAAAACTGTAAGCATTTAAATCAATGATTACAAAAAGCATTTTTGGCAAACTCAAGTAATTTACCCTATATGATTAATTTTAATGTTTATGACTGTTATAGGGCCAGCTGTGGTCCAATCTCCGTAAAACATTGCATGCTTGCTTAGAATCACCTGTCACATGTGCTCAGCCATTTTTGTGAAGTTTTACATTTTCGTTTAGGATTTATAGGCTTTTGGGTATATTTAGACAGGCCGCTTTTCTAAACTACCCCATTAGAGCTTCCCAAAGGGTACATTTTAACATTTTTTAATAATTATTGACATAGAGAGTCCAGAGAATTGTGCTGCAGTGTTATTATTTTTTTTTTTTCTCAGATTGAGCGAAATACCTAGAACTAGTTCACAAAAGTTTTGACAAACGATTTGATTAACAGCAGTGGTTTGGAGCTGTCTGTAATGAGGAGGTCTATCATATGATATGTGACCCTGGACCTCAAAACTATTCTTAAGTTGCACATTTGAAGCAATAGCCAAAAACACATTGTATGGGTCAAAATGATCTATTTTTCTTTTACGCCAAAAATCATTAGGATATTAAATGTTCCGTGAAGATATTTTGTAGACTTTCTACCGTAAATATATAAATACTTAATTTTTGTTTAGTAATATGCATTGCTTAGAACTTAATTTGGACAACTTTAAAGGCATTTAGATTTTTTTTTGCCTCCTCAGATTATGACTGTTTTTTTTTGGTACAGGGTCATATTTGAATATTGTGTGTATGCCTGAAAAACACCCAATATACAATATTATACAACAGAGGCTGATTTCTCTTAAATTTCTCACAGACCTTGAGGGCCATAAGTCAAACGGGCCCACCAAGTTTGTTCCAATTGAATCTCCACTAACCTTATCTAATAAGTGCTCAAACCTCATTGGCCGATGGCAGCCATGTTTTTTGAGATACGCAAATGTCCTTATAGACTAGGAGTGGCGAACTCCAGTCCTGGAGAACTGCAGTCCAGAGTTCAGCTCCTACCCTAACTCAGCTGCCTGTAGCTAGTAAACCTTTAGACCTTAATTAACTTGTTTGTGTGTGTTTGATTAGTGTTGAAGCAAAACTCTGTAGGGCTGCGACTCTCCAGGACCGACATTCACCACCCGTTATAGACACTTGTGGCATTTTGGACCAAAACTGAGCATACCAGCTATCATGTTGATGGGACAAATGGTTGCGTAGTTATAGCTCCACAAACTCCACATTTTTTTTAAAATGTGACCTCAGATTGAGGTCTTACAAAAGTGTTCTGAGTTTGGCAAAGATATCTCATTTCATTTAAAAGTTATAGCCATTGCAGTAAAAGCTGACCTGCTCCTTTTGAACATTTTGAACATATTAATATTCACTCTCCAGAGGATCTTTCTGCACTGGTTAGGTTTCAATCGGGCAAAAAAACCTAGGACTAGTACGCAACTAGTCTGCAACTAACGATTTGGGAGTTATGAGTGATTTAGTACTTTTGATCACGGCATGTAGTAAATACAATACAATACAATACAATACAAGAGGCTGCAAATTAAATTTGTGTATCAAAGATAATACAGACATGTTTACTCTGGTTTCTCTACAGATGATAAATTATGGTGAAAATTGGATTAGATTAATTGATGAGGCAGTGACATGCATCATTAGACCGATGCTGGCAGCAGACCAGGGTTATCAATATTCACATATAAAAAAAGATTCACTGCAAATATAGATTTACAGCAGTTGCTTACATATAGAATTATTTATGAAAATACTTCCAAAAAAAAAAAAAAAACTGAGAGAAAGGACAAGTTCACTGCATCTCTGCATATTTCACGAGTGCAAACTCAATGTCAAATCTTGGATCAATTCTAGCGCTTGCCCTCTAATGGATAATCTCATATTTCTCCAGGGACAGTGAAACAATGCAGGAGTGTAGATGCAGGCTGGGCATGGGCTTACATCTGTCCCACAGCACAACCTAAGAGGCTTTTAGTTGTTTTCTGGAGTTTGGGATCACCGTCATTCCTTCCCATAGTTCCTCACACCTCCAGATTCCAGCTCTAATTTCACAGTCCATACCTCCTGAAAGCTGCACCTAGAACGCACTGATCCAAGAAGCCTCTTAAAGTATTGCAGTTACATAGATTGCTTTCCAAAAGCGGTGGGCAGGAATTTAAACAGCGCATTGTGGAAGCGCAAACAATGAAATCCACAATGTCTTTAGCCATAATTGACTCTATATCTGTGGGAAAACTCTGGCTTGTTTGAATCAGCATGTGAAATGTTGCAAAAATATTGATTGTACTCATGGCACAGATTGTGTCTTTGTAACATTTTAAATCTAAAACATCTAAAATGAAAAGCATAAATGCATGGTAAATGTTTTCAGAGAATATATCTACTGAATTAGTTTGTACATCAGTGTAATTTTTTCTTGTTTTATGCATGAGCATCATTAATAATCTTCTCAAGTAAATGCATCTTAATGGTGTTTAGATATTTATAGGCCTCACTAAAAACAAGACAAAAATGCTAATATAATATAAACTACCACTCAAAGTGAAATTTCTGTTATTAATATTAATACGTTTGTTCAGCAAGAACACATTAATATAACAAATGACAATAAAAAATGTATAATGTTATAAAAGATTTCTATTGCAAAATAAATGCTGTTCTTTTGAATGTTCTGTTAAAGAATTCTGAAGGAAAAAGTATCATCAGATTTCCACAAAAAATGTTCAACTTTGATAACAATGTGAAAGCACCAAATCAGCATATTAGCTTCATTATGATTTATGAAGTATCATGTGACACTGAAGACTGGAGTATCTAAAAATTTCAGTATAAATCACAGGAATCAATTTAATTTTTTAAATTAGCTAAAATATGAAACTATGGAAGCCTGTTTCCGCCACTGAATAATATATATATATATATATATATATATATATATATATATATATATATACACAGGTCCTTCTCAAAAAATTAGCATATTGTGATAAAGTTCATTATTTTCTGTAATGTACTGATAAACATTAGACTTTCATATATTTTAGATTCATTACACACAACTCGAAGTAGTTCAAGCCTTTTATTGTTTTAATATTGATGATTTTGGCATACAGCTCATGAAAACCCAAAATTCCTATCTCAAAAAATTAGCATATTTCATCCGACCAATAAAAGAAAAGTGTTTTTAATACCAAAAAAGTCAACCTTCAAATAATTATGTTCAGTTATGCACTCAATACTTGGTCGGGAATCCTTTTGCAGAAATGACTGCTTCAATGCGGCGTGGCATGGAGGCAATCAGCCTGTGGCACTGCTGAGGTGTTATGGAGGGCCAGGATGCTTCGATAGCGGCCTTAAGCTCATCCAGAGTGTTGGGTCTTGCGTCTCTCAACTTTCTCTTCACAATATCCCACAGATTCTCTATGGGGTTCAGGTCAGGAGAGTTGGCAGGCCAATTGAGCACAGTAATACCATGGTCAGTAAACCATTTACCAGTGGTTTTGGCACTGTGAGCAGGTGCCAGGTCGTGCTGAAAAATGAAATCTTCATCTCCATAAAGCTTTTCAGCAGATGGAAGCATAGAGTGCTCCAAAATCTCCTGATAGCTAGCTGCATTGACCCTGCCCTTGATAAAACACAGTGGACCAACACCATCAGCTGACATGGCACCCCAGACCATCACTGACTGTGGGTACTTGACACTGGACTTCAGGCATTTTGGCATTCCCCTCTCCCCAGTCTTCCTCCAGACTCTGGCACCTTGATTTCCGAATGACATGCAAAATTTGCTTTCATCTGAAAAAAGTACTTTGGACCACTGAGCAACAGTCCAGTGCTGCTTCTCTGTAGCCCAGGTCAGGCGCTTCTGCCGCTGTTTCTGGTTCAAAAGTGGCTTGACCTGGGGAATGCGGCACCTGTAGCCCATTTCCTGCACACGCCTGTACACGGTGGCTCTGGATGTTTCTACTCCAGACTCAGTCCACTGCTTCCGCAGGTCCCCCAAGGTCTGGAATCGGTCCTTCTCCACAATCTTCCTCAGGGTCCGGTCACCTCTTCTCGTTGTGCAGCGTTTTCTGCCACACTTTTTCCTTCCCACAGACCTCTTGCTTGAGGGTGTCAATGATGGCCTTCTGGTCAGCAGTCAGGTCGGCAGTCTTACCCATGATTGCGGTTTTGAGTAATGAACCAGGCTGGGAGTTTTTAAAAGCCTCAGGAATCTTTTGCAGGTGTTTAGAGTTAATTAGTTGATTCAGATGATTAGGTTAATAGCTCGTTTAGAGAACCTTTTCATGATATGCTAATTTTTTGAGATAGGAATTTTGGGTTTTCATGAGCTGTATGCCAAAATCATCAATATTAAAACAATAAAAGGTTTGAACTACTTCGAGTTGTGTGTAATGAATCTAAAATATATGAAAGTCTAATGTTTATCAGTACATTACAGAAAATAATGAACTTTATCACAATATGCTAATTTTTTGAGAAGGACCTGTATATATATATATATATATATATATATATATATATATATATATATATATATAAAAAAGGTATTTGCAACATTTTATCTCACAATTCTGACTTTTTTTCTCACAATTGTGTTTACATCTTGCAGTTCTGACTGTATTATGAGACATAAACTCGCAATTGTGTATTATAAAGTCGCAATTCTGAGTTCATATCTTACAATTCTGACTTTATAACACACAATTCTAAAAAAAAGTCAGAACTTTGATTTTATATAATGCAATTGTGAGTTTATATCTCGCAATTCTTTAAAAAAAAAAGTCGGAACTGTACATTTATATAACACAATTCTGACTTTATAACTGTCAATTGTGAGTTCATATCACGCAATTCTGAGAAAACAAAACTGAACTGTGAATTTATATAACACAATTAGGACTTTAAAACTCACAATTATGAGTTTATATCGCACAATTCTAAAAAAAGTACTGTAAAAAAGTCCGAATTGAGAGATAAACAGTTTTTCATTTAGTGGCAGAAACGGGTTATTTTAAGTTGTATTAATATTTCACAATAGCACAGTTTTTGCAGTATTTAGAAAAAAAACAATCAATCATTTCCAAACCTATAAAACACCAAACAATTTTCACACTTCACCTTTAAAGTTTTAGAAAAATGTCTTCCTGCCTTATTAGTGCTGAGCGGGTGACTTGAAATTGGTTTCGTAGGTGTGATTTCCTCCCACCCAAAATAATCCCGACTTGCCCTTATTACAGCTGTGCTGGGCTTGATGGCTTACTCAAATGTTAAACGTGACCTTTACGAGACATTTAAAGTGGGAACGCGGCTAATGTGTTTGTGTGTTTCTACGACAGCACCATGTGAGACGTGCTACAGCCTGCATCCTCTGAATCATATCTGAATAATGTTCCTTTGTTTACACTGAGTGACACCACAAATTGTAATATGCAAGAGTAAAATATACCCATAATTGAGAGAGAAAGCCACTGGATTAGTTTTTAAACACCATGTCAAATTGTCCATTCTAGCCAAGAGACAGCTAAAGGAATTCACCCTCAAACAATGAATTCAGGCATCACATTGAACGCTGTCATACTGCATTTTTAATTAGCATAAGCGCTAACCATCGAGACCGCAGGAGTCTGTGAGAAAGTGAATGGCGTTTACAGCCTCAGCGTGATTCATCTCATCTTCTGCTTCACAGTCCACAACCATTAAAACATAAGACCTGTCTGCATTAACTGCCGCTATAAATGGCCATTGACCCAGCTTGTTAAAGAACAATTATAGAATCACTCGGGCAACAAGGTTCTGGTTGTAACTGGAGCACAATGTGTGGAGGAACATGAGTCAGAATCAATATTTAACATTAACATTAACAAAAATAACATGACAACAGTATTTATCACATTACAACATTAATATCTGATGGATTTATTAGGGTTGGGTTTTAGCACAAATTTCACGATTCAATTTAATTCTGATTCACAAGTGATTCGATTCACTTTCTGATTTGATTATTTTGAATATAAAAATATTTAAAGTACAACATGTACCAAATTTTCTCAACTACTCTCAACTAATGCTGTAAAATATACAGTTGAAGTCAAAAGTTTACATACAGCTTGCAGAATCTGCTAAATGTTAATTATTTTACCAAAATAAGTCAATTCAAAAGCATGTTATTTCTTATTACTGACCTGAATAAGATATTTAATATAAAATACATTTACATATAGTCCACAAGATAAAATAATAGTTGAATATATAAAAATAACCCTGTTCAAAAGTTTACATGCACTTGATTCTTAATACTGTGTTGTTACCTGAATAATCCACAGCTGTGTGTGTGTGTGTGTGTGTGTGTGTGTGTGTGTGTTTTGTTTAGTGATAGTTGTTCATGAGTCCCTTGATTGTCCTAAATAGTTAAACTGCACTCTGCTCTTCAGAAAAATCCTTCAGGTTCCTCAAGTTCTTTCTTTCTTTCTTTTTTTTTTTTTGAGCATTTTGTGTATTTGAACCTTTTCCAACTATGACTGCATAGATTTGAGATCCATTTTTTCACACTGAGAACAACTGAAAGACTCATATGCAACTATTAGAGAAGGTTCAAACGCTGACTGATGCTTCAGAAGGAAACACAATGTATTAAGAACCAGGGGTGAAAACTTCTGAACAGAATGAACAGAATGAGATGATCAGTTAATGACTTTTCACTGAGACGCTACAGCGATCTGTCACTCCACATCAAATGGCATTTATTGTTTGAATACTGTAAAAAAAAAATGAACAGAATATGAAATCTGAGACTTTGTTTCATATCGAAAGTAACAAAGCACAAAGCTTATTACGATTCATAGGATGGAAGGAGTGCTACAATGTTCTGTTCATTACCTGAAAACAATGTAGACTAATTGATTATTGCAAAAATGAGAACCGATTAAAATCAAGATTTTTTTTTTTTAACCCAGCCCTAGTATTTATGCGTATTATTTTTTTGACTTTGTACTGGGTGTACAATACATTTGTGTTCAAAAGAAAGAAACTCATACAAGTTTGGAACAACTTGAGGATGAGTAAATAAAGTTTTCATTTCTGGATGAGCTATCCCTTTAATCGTCAAATTTGTGTGCAATAGATTGTCAGCGAACAGACTGTGGCTGTTCTGTGGATGAGACTATAGTTCATATACTGCTAAACAATAATTAAAAAATGCTTTCAAAGAGTACATAAACAGGCACACTCTCAGTCTCAACCACTTGCACTTTCTCAGTCACACACACATAACACAAATAGCACGCAAATCTCAAACAGCTTTCACCATCATTTGATGTTTAAGTGGCTAAAAACCTTGCAAAACAGCTACAGAGACACCACAGTAACTCTCAAGCATTCTCAAAGGATGATACTTCAGAAAACAAGCATCACTTTCCTCAACATTCACCTTTTAAAATATCCTTTCTATGCTTTTACTTTAAGAAAACATACTCCTTGTAGTGCACATCAAGCACAAGGCCATAGGCCGTGATTGAAATTTAGCACCTCTGGAAAAATATGTAAATAGATGTTGCATGAATAGCTGGCATTTCTGAATACCGCATTGAAACGATATTAGCTCTGGTATGTATCAAAACCTCCACTTACGCATGCATATTCATGCAAAATGTCCTTTGTGTGATAAGATATTTAATTGTTTCATGGAAGTTTAACCTTTCAGAGTTTGTTTTTGTGAGGAATTAAGCCATTAGATTGACAGAGTGTCTTATTAAAAGAAATAAGATGAAGAGTGCTTTTATGTTGAAGACTTGTGGCTGCTATGCATAAATATAAATACTGTCAATGTTCCTATTTGATTTAATTGGCTCTTTGAACAAAAGATGGAACTTAAATCACTTCAGTTGCCATAAGGAGCATTTGATTTCTGTCTGTCTCTTTCTCCTTATATTGTCTCTTCTTACAGTACTCAACGTGAACATTTGACCTTGTATTCATGCAGAAGTATCATGTATAGCTTTTGGGTACTGACTACTGACCTTTCAGTGAAATTCTAGCAGTGGATAAAACAATACCGTCTTCTTATGTCGACCTTTACAGCTGATATAGTGGCAACAAAATCTATCCAATAATCTTTTCACAGTTCACTTCAACATTCCAATACATATCAATAAGCTTTTGCCAATCTCAGATCAAAAAGGGAAGAGAAAGTGGCCATACTGCCCCTTGGACCGGAGAATTCGTTCAGGTAAAATGGAGTCATCCGTCAATCTGAAAAGGTCATTGGCTGTGGCACTGTGACAAGCCCTTTCCAGATAATCCATTAATCTCCAAATTCAAATTGTCATTCTTCATCCTTATTACAGCGGGGTCCGGTTACCAGCCTGCCGCCGACCCTCCTCATTTCCATACACTAGCCTCATCATCAGAAGGCCTCTACTGAGAGGATTAAAGTTGACACTAGAAAAATAGAGAGAGACAGAGAGAAAATGGATGAAAGAAACGATGAGTAGATGAAGATGAAGTGGGGAATTATACTGAAATTGTAGCTCAGGCTCAAAACCTAGTGAGCTGCCTCAGTGTCTACTAACCTTGTACCTTCTGCACCTTCTAACCGAAATGTAACATCTTATTTGAAAAAGGTAGCAACACTATTGATAGTCTATCAAGTGCCTTACAGCTCTCATAAGAGAATCAACTACATTTACAGTTTGATTCTACTGGAATGTCTAAAAAAGTACTTAGGTAGGCAGTTCAAGTTTTCGAGGAGAGATTTTGATGCTCCTCACATAGTAATGGCCCAGCACTCACTGAGAGATTCATAACAATCGCAATAAAGTTTACCCCAGGGGTCAGAGAGGAAAAGTAGTTTAGAACAGTCTGTCACTTTAGATGAATAACACAATATTGCAACAGTGATGATAGGTGCATCAGTACTTCACAGATATTATGTAAAATATGTTTTTATTTAAAACTCTGTTGGAAGATGTCAGTATGCAGGGCTCCTTGGGCATACTGTAGTTATCCTGTTTGGTAACTTTGCTTTTTGTCTAACCCTGTACGACTGATCAAACTAGACTTCAGTATATTGAAATGAATTGCATGTGATCGTTGAGGTCTGACGTAAAATGTCATGCACTGACATTTAAATTGTTTTTTATAAATTGTGCCAACAGAAGCCTCGATATCTGCTCTGTACTGTTACACACTAACAGGGGTTTTGTCTTATTTTCCAGTTAAAATACCCTTGAAATCTAAATATCATTGAAACCAGGCACATTCACTTTTACTTCAGTTTCAGAGTTAAAAATATATTAATTTTACTGTAAATGGGTTGTGTTTATATGTAAATGTATCTTTACTCTTTTAAAAACAACAATTTTGTCAAAAATGGTCTGTGCAATAAGACAAACATTCATCAATATTCAGATACAATCTACATATACAGTGTCTTGCGAAAGCATTCATACCCCTCCTTTTTACATTTTAAGCGGAAGATTCACCTTCCAATAGAATACTGACCCTAAGCACACAGCAAGAGTGGCTTACAGGCAACTCTGTGAATGTCCTTGAGTGGCCCAGCCACAGCCTGGGCTTGAACCAAATCAAACATTTCTGGAGAAACCTGAAAATGTCTGCCTGAGAGGTGAAGAGGTGAGGAGAAGAATGGCAGATAATTGTCAAATGCAGATGTGCAAAACTTGTCACATCATGGCATGCCCAAAAAAACTTGAGGATGTAAAGGTGCTTCTACTAAGTACTAAGAGTTAAGGGTATGAATACTTATGCAATGGAAACATATACATTTTTTTATTCTAATAAATTCGCAAAGTTGCTACAAACGTTTGTTATTTGATATTATAGTGTATGGAGAGTAGACTGATGTGAAAAAAAAAAAACAGTTTAACATAAGGCTAAAACATAAAACATTAAAAAAATAAAATAAGGCACATATTTATGTGAAAATATAAATGCCCCTCATTTTTTTCATGTTTTGTATATGTGTGTGTAGTCGTTTTAAAGATAAATATTGTAAAAATGCTATGCTAATAACATGTTAAATACAGTGAAGAACTGTAATATATTTAACGTGGCATTTAACATGTAATTTCATGACATTAACATGCAATTTCACAGTAAAATACAGCTAAAAGTCTACTTTTTATAACTTCCAATTAAAAAAATTGTAAATTTGCATTTTCAGAATTCCCTGTGATGCTTCACATTTGATTTTGTTTAACTGAAGTAAATGTTTCTTCTTTTTTTTACCTATCAATTATGGTTTTGTTTTACATCTTATGTTGTTAGATTAATGTTTTTTTTTTTATTATTAATTTCTACTGCCTTCACATTTCAGCTCAGAATAGGTTTGGGACAATTTGCTTCCTTGTGGTGCCATCGTTCAGTCAGTGTTGCCATTGTGTCCTTTTTGATCTGCAAATAATGCAAACCAGATTGAAACTTGTGTTAAAATATGTGTGCACTAAGTACTTGATCAAATCCCTGGCACTTTTATCTTTTTTCTACTCTTGTTGTTGTTGCACATTAATTAAAGACAGAATTTATGAGCTAATATCCCTGCCCAAACCACAAAACTTTTTAACAGCATATAAAACAACTGAACCATAGTAAATGCCATGCCATTTCTCAACATCACAATTGCTTTTTGCTGATGAAATACAGGGAGGGTTGAAAAATTCTACAACAAAGAAGAACCAAACAGTGCATCCATTAGATTTCCATTCTCAAGTACAGTGAAGTCTGGTCACGGTACATTTCCCCTCCCACAGCTGTGTGTGTATCTGTCACAGCCGCTCTCTGTGCTCCAAGATCTAACCTGGGAAGACACACACATGCCTAGTAATTGCCTACCAGACGGTGTGGTGCTCAGCCCAGCGCCCCATGTGCTCATTTCCTGCATATGTGGCAGGCTTTGCCCTCTCGTTCCATTGTCATTCCTCTTCGCGCTATCCATCTATGCATTCTTTTCCCTTCACATCCATGTATCCATCCATCCATGAATCCATACAGCTCAAACAAGCCACCCCCCGCCTCCCAAACCCCTCTCAACCCCGGGTGCCCTCACTCTTCTGTGGCACTGACTCCCATTGGGCGATGCTGTCATCTGTAATGACAGTGATCTCTGGAGCTGCACCGCTTCTGTGTTTGTATGGAGAAAAAGCTTGCATAAAGCTTTTTTTTAACTCCATAACCTGCTGTACAAACAGGCTCTTGGGTTAGATGAACCGTCTGCACTTTTCGAACGTGCTGAGCGCTTGAAATGTGCAAGGTTTTCTTTGTGGTCGGGAGAGATCTTTGAAGGGATCAGGGCTGCTGTGTTTGGACAGCATCATCACACAAATGGAATTTCGGTGTGCTGGGACGCTAGTTTATTTAGCATTGACTGATATTGTTTATCAGTAGATATACTGCTGCTTTGTGGTGACATAAAAAAGTTAGATGAATATACAATATCTTTGCTAGTAGGTGGTTTAGGATTATTTATATGAATCTCAATGACATTTGTTTTCTTAACAAATCAATAGTTCACACAGAAAGGGAAACTGTCATTATTTACTCAACCTTATATTGTTTTAAAACCTTTTTTAAAATGCTTTTTTACTTTTGTTGAAAACATGATGTATTCCATGCAGTTACCAATAACAAGTAGCATTTTTGTGCACTATATGACGTTAGTTTATATTATACTATTATCACATAAAAAAGTGTATCATGTATAATAAAGTGTGTAATTTTTCTAAAGTAAAACTGTCCAACAGTGACACCAGCAGGTATACTCTCTCGCCTCCTCTGAGCCAATTAAGTTTTAACAGACACTAAGCATGGGGTGAGTTTGGTGGGGGGGTATTGAGAATGAATGGGGGAAAGTCACGTGAGAGGACGCAATGCCTCCATCGCGATGTGATTGGATATGACTGGTTATGATCAGCTGTGATTGATTCATGCGATAAATCCTGCGTCTTGTTTGTTAGCGTTTGCGAATCAGTCTGAATGAACAATATAATGGCGTTAATGAAAAGACTAACTTAAAAAAGTAAGTTAACAACTCACACAACTTAGATGTCACCACTTTACTTCATAAAAATGTCCTAAAATGGCATGAAAACATGATCTTTTCACAGAAAAACAAATATCACTGCAAAACTCCACCGATCTGAGCTTTATAGCAGTGTGGTAAGATTCAGTTCTCTCCTCAGTGAAGACACATGAAACACATTCAGAATTTGCAAAACAGCTCCTAAAGGACCCTCAGACTGTGAGAAACAAGATTCTCTGTTCTGATGAACCTCAATTCTAAGCATCATGTTTGAAGGAAACCAGTCACTGCTCATCATCTTAGAAGTGCAATTTCAAAAGCAAAGTGTGGTGAAAGCAGCCTCATGCTGTGGGGCTGTTTTTCAGCAACAGCGACTGGACGACTCGTCAGAGTAGAACAAAAGCTCAGTGCGCCAAAATATTGAGATTTAGCCTTAATGAAAACCCACTCCAGAGCATTCAGAACCTCAGACTGGGCAGAAGGACAATGAGCCAAATCACATAGCAAGAGTGGCTTATAGACAACACAGAGCTTGAAAGGTAAAGAGGTGAGGAGAAGAATGGCGTATAATTGCCAAATATTGATGAGCAAAGTGTGTCGCATCATACCCAAAAATACTTGAGGCTGTAAAGATGCTTCAGCGAAGTGCTGAGTTAAGGGTGTGAATACTTATGGAATGTACTGTACAGTTCTTTTATTTTTAATAAATTTATGAAGTTGTGACCATTCTGTTTTTGCTTTGTCATTATGGTGTATGGAGTGCAGAGTGATATGGAAAAATAGTGATTTAAAGCAGTTTAACATAAGGCAGCGACATAAAACGTGAAAAAGTAAAGGGGTATGAATACTTTTGCAAGGCACTGTGTAACATATGCATATTTTTATTTCTGTATACAAGCCAAATGTTCTCACTAACCTCTGAAAAGCCTGTTTTCATCAAACCTGTACAAGAGGTACACATCCAGTAGAGCAGAACCAAACAGGTCTGGCATACTTCCCTATATGGAGGATGAAAGATGGACCCAGGAGCTGAACGGAAGCTACTGGGCAGATTTAAAAGAGAAAGATAAATGAAGTCAAAGTGCCTGGAGTGTCTCATGGTTTGCAGTGTGTCATTGCTGATTACTGTAGCACACTCCAGCACAATCAGGTTTATTAATCAAGAGGAAGATGGAAGCTATGGGGACGAGACGATGACCCTTCAAGCTGTTCATGAAGTGTGAGTGGACCTGCATCACATCACTGCCACAGTGAATTTCTGTACCGGGGAAAGGAATGGATATAAATAACCACGTCCCTGCTGGACTGTAACTGTAGAGTGTGGATGAGTTATTTTCACATCCTAACGCAGTGAATATGTTAGCACAGGTGAAAAGATCAAACCATGGCTATTCTCAGTAGGTTAAATATATGATTTACATACTGAGACTGAAATTCACTTTCAGGAATTGCACCCACTGATAAAAGTTTTTTTTATTCGAGACAGATTGCTACATTATAAGATTCGTTTTAAAGCTAAACGTATTTGAACATCGGAAAAGGCAAATGTACAAGACTTTTAATATTTACTTTTGCCCCATAATTTACTTTTAAGATTTTCTTCTGTAAAAACACTTTACTTTTTAAAGAAAGTTGCCATAGCTAAACATCTGCATGACATTAGTTTAGGGTTCAAGAAAGATTTGTAAAACACTGTCTTTGGTGAAATCGGCCATAGATTAGACACACGATTTAATAAACAGATGTAATCTTGGAAATCTTCTTACTAAGACTTAAAATAAATTCCACTTAATTCAGTAGAGCCTGGAAAGCACTGGACATGCATAAACTCAGATTATCTTTAGCTTAATATTCTTGTTTTTCCTCTATGCATGCATGGCTCTATTTTTTTTTTTTTTTTTTTTACATACAGTTGAAGTCAAAAGTTTACATACACCTTGCAGAATCTGCAAAATGTTAATTGTTTTACCAAAATAAGAGAGATCATACAAAATGCATGTTCTTTTTTATTTACTACTGACCTGAGTAAGATATTTCACATAAAAGATGTTTACATATAGTCCACAAGAGAAAATAATAGTTCAATTTATAAAAATTACCCTGTTCAAAAGTTTACATACACTTGATTCTTAATACTGTGTTGTTACCTGAATGATCCACAGCTGGATCAACATCTTTTTTTGTTTAGTGATTATTGTTCATGAGTCCCATGTATGTTCTGAACAGTTAAACTGCTAGAAACATCCTTCTGTCCTATAAATTCTTTGGTTTTTCAGCCTTTTTGTGTATTTTAATCCTTTCCAACAATAACTGTATGATTTTGAGATCCATCTTTTCACACTGAGGACAACTGAGGGACTCGTATGCAACTATTACAGAAGGTTCAAACACTCACTGATGCTTCAGAAGGAAACATGATGCATTAAGAGCCGGGGGTGAAAAGTGTATGTAAACTTTTGAACAGGGTCATTATAAGTTCAACTATTATTTTCTCTTGTGGACTATATGTATACATCTTTTATGTGAAATATCTTACTCAGGTCATAGTAAATAAAAACATAACATGCAATTTGTATGATCCCTACATTAACATTTACATAACAGATTCTGCAAGGTGTATTTGACTTCAACTGTCATTTTTATAGTGCTTCCTGCTGGTGAGGAGGTTTACTAGTTGAACTCAGATTAGGACAGGTTAGACATTTTTAAATAATCAACTTTCATACTTTTCAGTAAAAAAAAGAAAAAAAAAGAAAAAAAGTGGCTTAGCCTCAAAATGTCACCAAATCAATTTCACAAAAATATGACTTCACAGTGAAACCCTGTGATTTAGATTCCAAAAAATTATTCTTCACAGTTCACAACAATATTTTTCTTCTCTGGTGTATTTGATTTGTGTAACCTTTGCAGCAAGAAAGGTACATGTCCCCTGGTGTAAATCTCAATCAGCCCCCTTATGGGAGGACAATTAAAGGAAAAAAAGAATGAAACGCTAATTATCATTCAAATTAAGAGGGTAATAATCAGGTCATTTTTAGATTTTTTCAGTGGCTGCGCCCAGTCGAGAGAGGCGCCTCATAGTATGGCCATTAATTGAAACCCAGCATGAAACTAAGCGCTAAAAATACATTAAAACTGTCAATGTGCCCTCTATTAGTTAATTCAGTGGCGTTGCTTCATTCAGCACACAGCGGTAATGCATAGAGCTAACTGCACCTGGTTATACACCTCAAGGTTAGAACAGCTAAGTGAGGGAGTGAGACAGCAAGAATGAGAGACCATTATTTACTAGAATTTCTCCTCATGACCTTGTTCTGCTGTTGGACTAAACAATTATCTTGTGTTGCTAGAATAATTAAAAAAGCTTTGCTTTATGACAAAAAAAATGCTATGTGTCACTTTGATGGGCTAGTAGTTTGGATTTGTATTTATGCTGTGGTCTGTCATTTAAAAAAAAAAGGATAAATTATATAAAAAATAAAATAAATAAATAAATAAATATAATTTAATTAACTAAATGTGACCCTGGACCACAAAACCAGTAATAAGGGTAATTTTTCAAAATTCAGAATAAGCTTTCCATTGACGTGTGGTTTGTTAGGACAGGACAATATTTGCCCGAGATACAACTATTTAAAAATCTGGAATCTGAGGGTGCAAAATTTAAAATAATAAGAAAATAATGTTTAAAGTTGTCCAAATGAAGCCCTTAGCAATGCATATTACTTATCAAAAAGAAGGTTTGATATAATTACGGTAGGAAATTTACATAATATCTTCATGGATCATGATCTTTACTTAATATCCTAATGATTTTTGGCCTAAAAGAAACATCAATCATTTTGACCGATACAATGCATTTTTGGCTATTGCAACAAATATACCCCAGTGACTTATGACTTATGGTTTTGTGGTCCAGGGTCAGAAGAGGGTTTAGCACAAAAATGAAGCACAAATGTTAGTTTATCCAAAGTAATTCTTGCTTATTAATATAGTTGAATTAGATCATTGAAGGACAGCAACAAAGACGCTGGTTAACAAAATGGGATTAAATACATAAAGGATATTTGTGTTATTTAACACATTTAATTACTGCAGGTTTGTTTCTAATGCTGCCTTCACGTGCTATCGGAAATTTCCTATTACCCACTTATGAAGTCAAGATTACGAGCTTGTTGTATTCAAGTGCTTTAATGTCGAAAGAATAAAATGTAGCATCCCATTGATTGACAATCATATAAACATTCACAGTGCTATACATGCAGTTTGCTGACAATTTTGGAATTTCGGTCAAATACATGCTTATAAAACATGCAATATGCTTTGAATGATTGTTCATATCTAGCCTATAAATACACTATTTTAGCGAAGAGACAAAGGGATGTAGTTGTTGTGAGAACAGCATTGACAACAGCAATTGCTGTCCCCTCCACCATGTTTAAAGCTTATGACCTGCCCAACTCCGAAACTCTGGTATCAAAATTATTTCCGAAATTCCCAAAGTAAATACTACTTGAGAGGCCATTCATGCCCAATTTCTTATTAGGAACTCATAATTCTGATGATTCCGAGCACACAAAGGCACCAATATTCTGAATTGCATTTCGCTGTTTTTATTCAGTTTGAGGAATACTGAATGATTTTTTTGTTTGTTTGTTTGTTTTTGTGAGTGAAAATAATTAATGCATGTTCATATTTATTCTAGAACTAAAGTAACATCTTACTCCTGATTTGTCTTAACATGGGGACAGGAGAGTTTTCAATCAATAAATGGGAAAAAAGTAACTTCTGTTACTTATTTGAAAAAGTAACCATTTACTTGTAACTAAAAAAGTAATACGTTACTTTACTAAAAGGTAATATTATTACATAACTTGCATTACTTGTAATGCATTACCCCCAACACTGGTCACAAATGTAAAATGCAATAATATAATATTACTGTATTTTTAGAATTGCAAGAGAATTCTAACAAAAGAAAAACAACAACTTTTGAACAGTGAGTAAATGTATATTTTCTATGGGCCTCCGGAGTTCGAATTTGAAGATCAGGGAAATTCTGGGAAAGCATTTTCTGTAGCTTCTGAAGGGCAGTACTAAATGAAAAAAATATGATATTTAGGCAAAATAAGAAAAATGTACACATGTTCATCCTGTTCAAATGTTTACACCCCTGGCTCTTAATGCATTGTGTTTCCTTCTGAAGCAGTGTTTCCCCTAGGTTTACAGTTTTGTTTTGGGGTGGGTACAAGAGCAATATATTTTTATTACACATTAAACCGTACTTTTATTTTGACAGGTTGTATATAGTATGATGCTAGACTAGTTTTCTCAAATGAAACGATAAAATTATCATGAAGTGTCTCTCACAGCAGCTCTGGAGATTAAGTTTATGTGTTAATGGGTGAAAATCACTGCGAGCGTCATGCTCATATCTGTGTATTAAACAAAACAGCATCTCCGTTATTCATACATACAGAGAGAAGAGGAACATGCAGGATTAATATTTAAGCCTTCTTTTGCGTTTTAATATTCACAGACACTAGTCAATAACAAATAAATGTTAACAAATAAATATAAGGTTATTGCACATTTTTTTATTGCACAATGGGGTGAACATTTAGCTGTTCATAAGGTGGATTGCCTGGGGGAAGAAACTGTTCTTGTGCCTTTATGTCGTGGTATTTAGGGCTATAGTAGTAGTAGGTAGGCCTATACCATTTTTATGAATGGACACCGTAATCCCGATTGTGCGCGACCATATAGAGATAGAAATGACAAGCAGTCGTGAAAATAAGATAATTCAAGTCTGCTTAGTTTGTTTAATAAAAGAACAAGGTACAGACCTGTTCTATAGGAAAGATAACCTTAAATTAATTAACTTGACCTTTGAGGGGGGCGGGGCTTGCGGGCCGCCCCCCTAAAATAATGGCAGGGAAAACACTGCTTCTGAAGCATCAGTGAGCTTTTGAACCTTCTGTAATACTTGCATATGAGTCCCTCGGTTGTCCTCAGTATGAAAAGATGAATCTCTAAATCATACAGTCATTGTTGGGTTTAAATACACAAAAATGCTGAAAAACCAAAGAATGCATGGGACCTGATTCAGCATTGTTTACAACCACAACCTTTTGCACAGAATGATTGCAAGACATAAAAACACATGTACATGTTCAACAAACATAAGTCATAGTAACACCACAGCACTGGCCTGATAGGAATAGTGACAGGTTGCCTGTCAGCTGGCCTGAAACTCTCTAACACTGGCTTGGGTCCATCAGGCCTGTCATACTTTGTCTAATATGTGACCTTTTTGCTTTAATCACTTCATTTCCCAGTCCTTGGTTAAGGGAGAGAAGCGTTTTCATCCATTCATCCCATACCTCCATCAAACATTACTTAGCTTTGACCGTGGCGCACTGCTTTGATTTGTATGTGACGACTGTGAGCCTTTTTGGTGTCACTGAAACAGACACTACAGAGAGACTGCAAAGACATCACACAGAGAAAGGACACAGTGACTCTATCTGTATCTGTAATGCCTTCATAAAAACATCATCACCTCATGAATTCGAGGCAGTGCTGGATATTTTTTCCTTTTGTTTCTCTCACTTGTCTTTATTCATTATTAAAATTCCTTTTTTTTTCCTCAACAGTTGTTTGACAAGTAAACTTTAAACTTCAAAAAAAAAGGAAAAAAAAAACAACTAGCAGTGCAAATCCTGGCCATCATAACACCACACTTTTGTTTCTGCATAATGCAATAATGACTTGTGTTTCTAAAAGTATCAGTACTGAAAGCTGTAGGCTGTAAATGTGTTTCATATTTCATAAAAAAAAATGAGTGAACGCCAGAAGGCTATCTTTCTCTCTGTGTGTTTCATCCGCATATGCTCTCAAACAGCTTCTCAGAAGCTAAAAATAATATTTTGCGAAACAATGGTGATATCACACATAAAAATTATATTTAAAAAAGAACAATGTGAAAATGAGATTCAGCCCCTCACATGGGAAGTAAATTCCAGCCTCAAGGGATCTAAATACTTTGATTATTTCGCCTTAATTTGATGCATAAATAGACACAAGTTGAATCGTGCTGATGATTTGATGTTCTTTAAACCAAAAAGTGATGCATTGGTTTACATTATAAGTTATCCCTTTTTTTATATGATTCTGTCTTTAAAACAAACCAAAAAAAAGGCCAAATATGAGAGAATAATGATGAATAAATCATTAGAATAAGGAAGAATAGACAACGGTTTTCGCAGCAAAAAAATAGAAGAACCATTCTGGGTGAACAGTTCTTCAAAACAATGGTGTAGAAACAATTTTTACTCAGAAACTGCTAGTGAATAATAAGGCAAGTAACACTGAGTTAAATGTGAAATTTTGCAGTAAAAAGACTGAAACATATTTACAACTTAAAAAAGACCACCACTGCAGAAGTAGACCACATGATTCTTATGACATATTCAAGTCTTTTGAAGTCACAAAATAAATTTGCTTAAGAAAAAAGACTTAAATTTAAGGCAATATTCACTGATAATGAATCAGTGAACTATCCCTATCTAGGAATTTAAGACTTTCTCAAATTACGACTTTTTTTTTGTCTTAAGCAAACATTTAGGTGACCACTCACTAAGAAAAATAAAACAAAAAATGATTCAAAATATCTTCTTTCACGATCTGCAGAAGAAAAAAATAAAATAATGCAGATCTGGAATGACATGATAGTGAGTAAATGATGTCAATTTTCATTTTTTGGTAAACTATAACAGCCAGGTCTGGAATAACAAGAGGCATTCAAGAAAATGAAAGTTTTTGAAGGATTAGTTTACTTTCAGAATAAAAAATTCCTAATAATTTACTTACCCCCATGTCATCCTAGATGTTCTATCTTTCTTCTGTCAAAAATAAATTAAGATTTTAGAGGAAAACATTCCAGGATTTTTCTCCAAATAGTGGACTTCAATGGGAGCCAACGTGTTTGAAGTCCAAATTGTAGTTTCAGTACAGCTTCAAAGGGCTCTACACGACCCCAGCCAAGAAATAAGTTATTCGTAGATGTGCATCATATAGCTCAGTGGTTTTCAAACCCTGGGTCTTAAAAAATGGGTTGCCAAGATGATCTGAGGAAATTGTACAGCCTATATGTATGTATGTATGTATGTGTGTGCAAAGTTCAAGATTCAAGGAGGATGGAAGAGGGAACCTGCAAAATTAACTTTAATAACTAAATAAACATAAACAACAAAACGAAAGTAAGCTGCAGCTGCCTCACGTGGAATCCAACGTGTATTTTGCGCTTTGTTTTGCAGTGTTGAACATTGTAGCCAATCACAGACATATCTGTTGATTTCTGAAGCACAATGGCCAATCAGTTAGTCAATGGCGTTTCAGTTAGTCCTTTTGGAATTTGAATACAAGATGTTTTTGATGCTGCAAGTTTCAGGAGTGACACATATATCTGCATATAAATGGGGGATTCACTCAAAATCTAATTTTCTTTCTTTCTTTCTTTTTATCTATATATATGGGTCGCGTCAATTTATAAAAGACAAAATAGGGTCACACTCTTAAAAAAGTTGGAAAACCACAGGTATAGCTACTGCAAAACAAGCATTAGTGGTTAAAAAGTACATCAATTTTTTTTTTTTTTTTTTTTTGACTGATCATTTTGCTAGATAAGACCCTTATTCCTTGGTTGAGATCATGCTCTTTGAAGCTGCATTAAAACTGCAATTTGGACCTTCAACCCACTAATCTTCATTGAAGTCCATTATATGGAGAAATATCCTGGAATGTTTTCCTCAAAACCTTCTTTTCGACTAAAGAAAGAAAGAGATGAACATCTTGGATGTGGGGGTGAGTAAATTATCAAGATTTTTTTTATTCTAGTAGTGAACTAATAAAACTAAAAGTTTAACTGCCTAAGATATCACATAATCAGTCATTTTAGCACTTCAAACACTTGTAAAAAGCATCTAAAATGACAGGTATACTAGCACTAATGAGAAAAAGAGAGCGAGAATGTTGGAGAGGAACACATAAGAGACTGTCTTCAGCATTCTGACACAGCCAATTGACCTTTTCACAACATTGGGCCTGGCCACAGCACAAGCATTTCACACCACAGACAGGGCGGCAGAACTGCCATCACAACAAGTGACTGGATGAGAAGGGGCCGTGTCGGAGCGGCTCCTGAACGAATACCAAGCAGGACTGGACAGATGGTGCCCTCTCAGCTAGAGGAACCCCGTGGCCCGGGCTCAGAGTGCCACTGGGCCTTGGCAGCCAGTAAAGGTTTTAAAGGGGTCGCAGGGGCATCTGGAGTCGCGGCGGTGCTGGGGGGGATCTCAATCTATAATCTCTCTGGGTGAAGCCTGGCAGCACAGCAAAACTTCCTGTCTGCCAGTGTCTGCCTTTAAACTCCTTTAAACTTCTCAGGTCCTGATAGAGGAGGAGACAGACGGGAGGCTGGGAGTTATCGCCAAGGCTCTGGTTTCAATCTCTGTCTGGGCTTTAGCTTTATTTATGTGTGTATCCGGGGTGAGGGGAGGGTGCGTGTCTGAGATGAGGTCATTCTGTCGTGAATTACTTACAGATTGCACACAGTGATATAGTACCAAGCAAGGTAAATTAAGACAAAAAATGATGTTATCAGTCTCATTCAGTATTTTTGTCTTTTGTTTTCTAGTTAAAATATCTAGTAATTCTTTAAACAAGATTCATTTGAGAAGTAATGCTGCATAATATCGACTTGTTTTCAGAGAATATATCTTAACTGAGTTTTTTTATAGCAGAAAATGTAATGAGGTTTGTTTAAATCATGGAAAAACATTATAAATAATATATTATCTGACATGTCTTAATAGCTTATGGCATTTTTCTTCACACACAAAGCTGGAGCTGTTGAATTAACACATTAATCTGGTGCGATTAATTATGGAAAAACGCATTAATGCCTTTAACACACCCACCCCATTGCTTTATTTCCCCCGAATATCTGCAAACTTGCTAATTTAATATTTTTGATTTTATACAGTTCAGTGAACAAGAAGTTAATATTGCGTTATATTTTGGATTTACATTTATTTCGCTACACTGTAAAAAAAAAAATAAAAAATTGTTGAGTCAACTTAAAATAATTTGTTACTTGGCTGCCTTAAGATTTTCAGTCAACTCAGAAAAACTTTATTCAACTTGAAATGTTACATTTTACTAAGTGACAACTTAGATATTTGAGTTGATTCAACTGAGTAACAAACACAGCTGTTAAGTTTAACAAACAATATTTAAGTTTAGTCACTTAGTACAACTTAACATTTCAACTTGAATAAACTTATTTGAGTTGACTGAACTTAAAATTTTAAGGCAGCAGGGTAACATATTTTTTTAAGTTGACTCAACAAATAGTTTTTTTTTTTTTTTTTACAGTGTAGTCTTAGTTTCACATTTTGAACGAATCAAGTGAATGAGTGAGCCTTCAATGGCCCGTTCACGAAGATAGTCATTTGCTTCATTTCTGAATGAATTTCAAATGATTTGGTAGAATGAATTGTTCATTAACAGTAACGTCTAACTGGTGGTTTTGGTTTCACATTTTTGACCCTGGACCACAAAACTAGCCATAAGGTTACATTTTGTGAAATCGAGATTTATACATCACCTGAAAGCTGAATAAATAACATCCATTGATGTATGGTTTGTTAGGATAGGACAATATTTGGCTGAGATACAAATAAAGTTATAGAATAATGTCCTTAGCAATGCATATTACTAATCCAAAAAAAAAAAAAAAAGATTCTGATATAATTACAGTATGAAATGTACAAAATATCTTCATGGAACATGATCTTTATTTAATAACCTAATGATTTTTGCAATGAAAGAAAGATCAATAATTTTGATCTATACAATGTATTTTTTGGCTACTTAAGATTTGGTTATTTGTGGTATCTTTTTTTATATTTCATATTTAAATATTCATATTTTATATAAAAAATCATTAATGTCAATTTAAAACCCATTAATCTCATAGCATTATTTATGCAATATGCAAAAAATAAATAAATGAACTAAACCTAAACTAAACTAAACCTAAATTGATATGCAATTAATTTGCGATGAATAAGATTAAGCAATTAGCACATCATGTAATAAATTATTTTAAAAACTGTATTTGCTTGACAGCCCTATTAGATGTATTTACTGAATAAAAAGATGAAAAATGGCAATATCCATTATACAGTATCTAATCATACATGTTGCATGAATTATTTATCTAATTATAAATTTATAATAATGTCATATTCTACTCTTTACATGGACACAAATGCAAAATAGTGGTGGTTTGTCAGAATGAAAATGGCAATTTACAGTACATCATTATCTCTATATGGAAACTCAATACAGTCCTGCACAGATCCAAAATATATTATCACTTTCCTTATTACATAAATTAAGTAGTAAATAATAATAATGCCATGTAACACATCATATCATAAAAACCAAGTAAACTGCCATTAAATAGTAATTAAAAATCATAAGAGCAAAAATAGTTTGCCTATTTTGTATGGCAAATACAGAGGCAACTAGATTCACTGCATTTCTAATTTAGAGCTCTCAGTACAAAAACTCTTTCCTTTCTCCCAGATCACAGGATGAATTTAAATGTTGTCAACAAGTGATATTTTTCACAGTATTACACCTGCATCACTGTCATTATACTGCAGCCCTGTTTATTATGTGATTTAGTCTCATTGCTGTAATCACGGTTGTCTAAACCCTTCACAAAACAGCTGAAGCGGCAGTGTTCTTTCATTGCGCTTTTTTTGAATAAACAGTTTTATATGTGATGGACAAGATGAGGGTGGGCGTTGTTTTAATGTGTCTTAATCAGTGCGCCATTTTATGTATCGAACGGCGTTGGGAGGCACCGATAACACTCTTACATTCACTACTAATTCTGAATTCCATCAATGATGTTTAAAACTTAATTAACAGAAGATCAATTGTGTTTACACTGTAAAACGGTGCAGGCATATTTTAATTAGAATATCCATACATTATTAATTGCATTAACAAGATCTGAAATTAGGAACAGACTACAGACTGTTTCAATTAAAAAACATCAGTCAGGGAATGCAGAGCGAGTAAGAGAGAGAGAAGATAACTTACCAGAATCAAACTGAATTCATAATTACTTTGAAATGATTCACTGACCCAGTAAGACGGATGCTTAAACGTTACTGATTTTGATGAAAAGGTGTTTTGAATAAGAGTGACTCAGTGATTAACGCTTTGATGTAAGCATGGAAAATTATGCAGAATCTGAATTATCGTTCTTGACAAGCTGACTGTTTTTAGTCACTTGCTTATTTCATAGATCTTTAAGTTGATAATTGGAAGTCACAAATTTGCATTATAGTAATGAGGTCACGAACAGTAACTCACTGTTGTTACACTCAGGGTTCTTGTCAAAATCCATTATATTAAACAGATACTCTGACAAATAAGAGCCGTGTATTATAGACTTAATATGTAAGAATTTCAGCATGACTGACAAATTGTCCTGGTAATTTGCTGTCAGATTGAGTTTGCTTGTCTTTCGTTTTCTGTAATACTTAGTTTCTCTAATCCACAGTGCATTTTCTAAAGATATACCTGGTGTAAACAAAAAAAAAATTAAAAGGTTTCCCCTCATCTCTCCCTTGCGCTTGGGCGGTTGCTAAACTTCAACGGGAACAGAGCTTAGGCCTAATATTGTCACGTATAAAGACCAATTTATACTGTAAAATATAAAAGTATTATAAAATCATGAATAAATATTCAAGCTTAATTCAAGCTTTGAATAGTGGTATTTGTGTAATTGTTCCAATGCTATACATTGGAGAATAAAAAGTTAATTTCACAGCAAAAGAGCAAAGAAAGTGCTTGCAGTGGAGATCCAAGTTATCATTTATCAGGCCGTGTCCCGCCAGAGGGTAGTCAGTGGGTGGTGGGCTGTTCTCTGTTCTCTCAGATATCCTCATTCAACCCCATAAATGTCCTCAGACAACCTAATACAACCTCAAATATCTATAACTGTCACAACAAGCAATACTTAAGGGAAATTTATTTTTCTGGTGTTTGTAATTACAGCAGATTCTTGCACTTCTCTGCAGTTCTCACCTTCAGAGAAAAAAACAAGAAGTTGAGTGTGTCTAAAACACACCTAAACACCTAAATTAACCTATTTCTTTAGAACATTATTGCTAATTTATTCCAGTTCCCTTCGTGAGCAGTGTGACACGTCTCTGCAATAAAGTACCGTTGTTTATGGTTCAGATACAGAAATATCTCACATCTCCATCAGTAGGAGGTGGATAAATTGACTGTCATCATCTAGACTAGTGTTTCTCAAACCTGAGGAGACCAGCACTGCACATGACAGCTTCCTTTCTAATGAGGGTGAAGATTTAATTATTACAGTTCCAGAAATGAGCAAAGCAGATATTCACAGTGTTTTTTTTACACATTTAAGCTGCTGTCAAACTATGGTCTACACTGTAAAAAAATCTGTAAAATTTACAGTAGAAAACCAGCAGCTTGCTGGAATTTTACTGTAAAAAATACAGTAGCAACGTTTTACAGTTTACGGTTTTATTTACAGGTAAATACCGTAATTTTATTAACTGATATAATGAAGTACTGAAATCTGTTTTATACCTTTATAATACACTGATAACCACCAAAAGCACGTGGTGATGAGAAAGTAGCATGATGAACCAAAGCCCATCACAAGCAGCTTTTAAATATTAACATATATAGAAGGTGCACAGTGTCATTCACACAAACACTAAACACCATCATGGTAACACAAATGAAACTGAAATAATGCAATAAATATTACTATGCAAATAATATTAGCATACAACCCTAATGTACAAACCTGCTAAGACAAAAATAAGAAGAAAGAGTTATTTTAACATAAAAACATCACATTTAAAAAAAAAATAACATAGGGAATTCAGGGAATGTTAATTAATGATTATTCACTGTATTTTACAGTCTTTTACCGTTAACCATTTAACAGGTTTTTACTGTAGCATTTTTACAGTTTTTTACCGTTAAATTCACAGCCATTTTTTACCATCATCTGGGAGAATAGCTAACAACATGGTGCAACACAATTAAAACACACACACACACACACACACACACACACACACACACACACACACACACACACACACACAAACGCTCTTAAAATATAAATGCTCCATTTAGAACCGAAAGTTTTTGAGTCTGATGGCTTTGGAGAACCTTGTTAACGGCACTTGTCATTCCAAACCTGTACTTTTTTCCCCCTGTGTGGAACATAAAAGACTTTTGAAGAATATTTTGTCCATAAAAATGGTAAGAATCAGTAAGATCCAAAACAACATTAGAAAAATATGTTCTTTCTTTTTTTCCCACTAAAGAAAAAGTCATACAGGTCTGTCCCTTTAGCGTTTTACCACTTTTCTTTTTATCTTAGCTCTTTCAAAACATATGTACAGTAAATGCATTCATTTTTTTTTAATCTTCAAAGATCTCCAAATGAAGATTTTCCATTATAAAGAACCTTCTGTGGAATGGAAAGTTTCCATGGATGTTTTTCATGGAACCTTTGATTCCAATAAAGAATCTTTTTTTTAAAGGTCCACTGAAATATAACGTAATGTCAACTGAAACAGGAAGACAGGGCAGGACATATCAAGCAGCTCCGCCCTCTTTTTTAGAATAGCCAATAGCATTTCATTTATATCACAGCTTGGGCCAGAGCTGTTGAGCTCAGTAAAGCCGCAGTTTGATAGCCATAATCTCATTCATATCCCTATAAAATATAGCATTTTGTTTAGAATTCTAAAAGGGCCTGACACGTTTTATGATCTGTGCCTACTTGCGCATATGATCCGCTCCATGTTGTTGTTATCTCTGGACCGGAGAAGACTGTGTGTGCGCTGTAGTGGTTTGCGTGACACGCGTGAAACCAGACCTCTTTATTCCCAATGAAAAGTATATTTACACTGAATTGTTCCCTATCCTCTAGTGCACAACGTCCCATTCACCATACAGGAAATACTAATTCAACAAGTGAGCAAGTGACGGATTTCAGCCGCAGCTTTAGCGTCTATTTAGAGTTTTGGGGTGGGATGCTTCGGATTCTAGAAAGCTTTTGATTGGACAGAAAGTTTGATGGGAAGCTGAAATGCAGGGTAATGTAATCAAAATCAATGATCCATTTTGGCGAAAGTTGGCAAAGGTAAATGCAATTTTGTCATTGTGTTAAAACACACTAGCTTACAGATAACCTTAAGGCTAGCATATTCATACAAAAAGTAAAAAAAAAAAAAAAGGTCAATTTTGATTTCATGGGGACTTTTAAGAGTGTAATGGAGAAAACCCACCAGGTTCAGAAACAAACGTTCCAAATGAGCTAGGTGTGAAAACGGCCTCAGCCTCACATCGCCTAAAAAAGGTCAAACCCGCACACATTTTAAACTGAGCTTTAGACAGATGTAACTGGCGTAAAGTGCCACTCTTCACATACTACATCCACTTTATATTCCAGGCACACTACACTTAAGTAAAAAAGATCGTAACCCAAGGGAGGGCTCTCGATCGATCATGTGTCTGCCTGCTAGCAAGTGATTGACATGGCTGATGTAGTCCTCAGTGCGTCTCTCAGGACCTCAGTCACTGCTACACACTTAATTGGTTTCCGAACCGATGCGGCAGGTCAGAGATAATCGACCGGCCCTACAACCCTTACACGGCCACATTCTCCCACAAGGGTCTGCTTATTGCATTGAGTCATCAAGTACATATCGATGCTCTGATGATTAATACCAATGTCTAATTATTAAGGTATCTGGCTTTTGTCACGGATGTGCTGGAATGTTCGAAAAGACAGGCTACATGACACCACTAGCAGTCGAACTGAATGATGGACCCACTGAAGTCATGTGACAGCCTTTGTCCTTTTTGAAACAGTTAGGATAACTGATATCTAGGGTACATATAACAACTTTTGTGCACTCAGTAGGAAAAGCAATGTGATGTAGCCATACGGCACAGACACAGACAATGACGTGACAAATCTAAGTTCAGTTTATTAAAGTGATCCAAAATGTCAAACATAAACTACAAACAAAATTTTGACATGAAAACAAATACTTGACTTGAACTTTAATACACAGCAACTAGGGTTGTGCGATGTCTAACAAATTGGCATCAGGCAATGTCTACAGTGAAAAATCAAGATGGACAATGACATAGGGGGGTGGGGGGAATTCGTATTTGGAAAGGCACGGAAAATGAATTACATGTTCTACAGAGCGACTAAAGGTACATCTTTAGCCACTTGGTAGTGGTAGCCTGTTACATCAGTGTACATACAATTTTACTTGCCACATAAACAGAGTAAGGAAAGATGACTGATAAGACGATGGTGAAAGATTTGCAGATCCTGAGAACAACTGCCAATATCTAGGCCTGGTTTCACAGACAGGGTTTAAACTAAGCCAGGATCAGGCCATAGTTCAATTAGTACATTTAAGTAATTTTTATAAAACATAAAAAAACATTATTGGTCCATCTTGAGACAAAAAAAAAGATAAGATGATAAGATCAATCAGTGCAAGTTTCTTTCAGTTGAAACAGCTCAGATTTATGTTTTAGTCTGAGACTAGGCTTAAACCTTGTCTGTGAAACCAGGGGCTAATCTTGTAAAATGTGTGGTAAATTCTGCCACTCCATAAATCTGTATTCACAAAGTATGTGTGATCAGTCATCTGCATTTTTTTATTTGTTAAATGTAAGATTGTGTTTTTTAAAGTAATGACCAACACCTTTTCATCACCTTAATTGATGGATGTCTAAAATATAAAAATAAGCAGAAGCCTAAAACAGACCCGAAACCCGGCCCATGTCTGAGCTATGACGTGAAAATTGACCTGAAGCCTGGCCCTAGGGGTGTAAATAAGTCGGGGCCCTAAAACTCTAAAATGACCCCCCAAATTATTTTTGCAGAAATAGTGTTTACAGAATAACTTTAAAGTGAAAAAATATTGGTGATTCTAACCTTACGCTTACAATGGTGTTTTCAAAAAGAGTTGTTTATAGTGTTAAAGAGTTGGATTCTCATGCTAAACATGGCTAAAGTTTAAAAAAATATTTTGGACGAATGACAGAGAATTTCTGTGCCGAAAATCTTACTTCCGGGTTGGTAGAAGTTTCGGCTGTTTTTTTACGATCGTGGATTTAATGACATAGACGATGGTGAAACTCCTTATGAGCTCCTATATGAGCATTTCTCCTGGAAAAGTGCGCACACGTCGAACCAGAGGAAAGCGCTAGTGAACTAGTGAAAGAACTAGTGAGCTCCTTACCCAAAGAAAAGAGCTTGAAAATGATTTACCTTTGGTTAGTCTGATAGATGTTAAAGATTGCATGAAGGCATAAATAGAGATTATATATTAGTGTATAAAAATGCATTGTGAGTTGACTGGACTGGCAAGTTTTATGGCCCAACTTTTAGCTGGAGGGCTGTTCCTGAGAGTGTTGTCAAATCCAATAGCATGTCTGTATATCAGGGGAGATTGTTCAAGCAAAGACTCCAATCCATGACGCATTTTATTAACCTTCAAGATGGTGGACATTTTTTTGGATGTGTGGAGACTTGTCATATTTCCCCTGTGGCCCTGTGGTGCAATTTCCTGCTCTTCACATTTTTCATCCCACACTCAATAATTTATTAAAGGGGAACAGTTGTTTAAAGCTGAAGAGCACTGTCAGACTCACTGACTAATTTGTTCTTTAATCTTCAAGACAATTTCATTCATCAAAGTCTACGCCACGCTTACTGTATAACACCCCTTAAATTAAACACGTCCAGCTGCATTACCTGCACAGTAAACATCCCATCGGGCTCTGACACTAATGAGCATTGAGAAAGACAATATGAAGAAAGCCTCATTTGAAGACGCTACATGCAAGGTGCTTCCCCCAAGAGAGGCTGAGCACAAACTAGTGACCTTCCAAGTTTTCGTACCGGCTTTCAGACTTGAAACTGGATCCTCTAATATGACGTTCCGCCAATATTGTTTCTGGTAGTACCCAGTAATTAAGCCTCCATCATTGATTCGAGGGAACATTCCAGCTGAAACCCAACGCACCAAAGCAGCGTTTTAATGTGACCCGAGCAGGATCCGGTTTCCCCTGGATGTGCAGAGCAGCACTTCGCTGCCTTGTATACGGCCATTTAGAAATCAATCCCGGCTGTGCTGCTAATTCATTCTATCAGTATCCCAACGATTTTATCTGCGGTGTGGAGAGCTCCGCTAGGTCCCCATGCGCAGGGCAGGACAGGGCATGTGCCGATAAAACAAGATAAACAAGTATTGAGCCTCTCAACTGAAAAGTCGCTTGCTGAACCAGAGGAGATGAGGGACTTGCAAGGCTTGGACGCCAATGTTGGGTGGACCAACAGGGGCTGGGTAACTGATACAGATGAACATAGTCCGGGAAGTGGACTGAGCTCCGTATACACTTCAAAAAGCAGGTCTTTTCCGGACCTTCACATCATGCAATGAAATATAACAATGAGGAGTCTTATTACCAAAAAATGAAACAGACCTCCATGCTGGCTCCAACGTACGGACAGATTTCAGATAAAGGAAGGCAGACCTACTGGCACTGACAATGTCAGAAGAGCTGTTCTTTGACTCAAGCTCAATTTTGATCTAATTTAGTTCGATATAAACCTAAATCAGTGTTTCTGGATGATAGCTTAAATTTGTGGGTAGTGCAGAACTCTGGCTGATATAGTGGATAAAAAGTTCGGACACACCCTCTCATTTAATGTTTTTTAAAGAAGTCTCTTATGCTCATCAAGGCTGCATTTATTTGATCAAAAATACAGAAAAAAAAACAGTAATATTGCAACATGTTATTACAATATAAAATAATGGTTTTTATTTTAATATACTTTACAATATAATTTATTCCTAAGATGCAAAGCTGAATTTTCATCAGCTGTTACTCCAGCCTTAAGTGTCACGTGACCCTTCAGAAATCAATTTAATATGCTGATTTATTATTAGAATTATCAATGTTGGAAACAGCTGTGCTGCCAAATATTTTTTTGCAACCTGTGATTCTTTCTTCAGGATTCTTTGATGAATAGCAAGTTAAAAAGAACAGCATTTATTCAAAATATAAATCTTTTCTAACAATGTAAATCTATGCAATCACTGTTTATTCGCTTTTCTCTTAACTTTTATTATCCTGAAGAGTTGGCCACTGCAGTTTCCCTTGATCCAGTTTGTATCCAGATGGTGGGTCAGTACATATAGACCACCTCTACAGGTCTGTATGGGAGTACAAACTACTTGTTTATTGGTCAGAGGAGAACTGACCCCCTGACTGAGCCTGGTTTCTCCCAAGGTTTTTTTTTCTCCATCAGTGTCACAGATGGAGTTTTGGTTCCTTGCCACTGTCGCCTATGGCTTGCTCAGTTGGGGACAACAACTAAATTGGGGGAAACTAAATTGGGGACAAACAATTTATTAATTTGGAACTATTGATTAATTTCCTCAAACTAAAATTGTTTCTTTTTGAATTATTGAAATATTACTTTCCCATTTGATACTGTAAAGTTGCTTTGACACAATTTGTATTGTAAAAAGCGCTATATAAATAAAGCTGACTTGACTTGACTATTCATTTAACACAGAATTGGCGAATAAAAGTATTAATTTCTCTCAAAACAAGAAAGAATAAAAATGTACTGACCCCAAACTTTTGAACAGTAGTGTATATTGTTAGGAAACCTTTCTATTTTAAATAATTGCTGTTCTTTTTCAACATTTTATTGATCAAAAAATCCTAAAAAAGTATCACAGGTTCCAAAAAAAAAAAAAATATTAAGCAGCGCAACTGTTTCCAGCACTGATAATAAATCAGCATATTAGAATATTTTTTGAAGGATCTGAAGACTGGAGTAATAAATCCGGAAATTCAACTTTAATTACAGATTAAACTACATTTTACATTTTAAATTACATTTTAATGTATATTACTATTGAAAAACATTGATTTACATTGTAAGAATATTTCACAATATTATTTTAGTTTTTTCTGTATTTTTGATCAAGTGAAAACAGCCTTGATAAGCATAAGAAACTTCTTTAAAAAACATTAAATGAGAGGGTGTGTCTAAACTTTGGCTGGAAGTGTATATTTCACAATTCAGCCTTTATTTCTTGCAATTGTGAGATTATATCCCTCAATTCTGATTTTTCTTGCAATTTTAGGTCAAATGGGTTTGAAACAGCATGAGGAGGGTGAGTATATCACAATAGACTTTTTAATCTTGGGTGAACATTCCCTTTGAAATCATGCACTGCCTTCTCAGAACTAATCACACTGGCTTCATTAGGATGTTGCTTAAAGTTCATGGGCGGTTTCTCTGTAAAAGAGGTTTATTCCGCACAGTGGGTCTAATATGGCATGACAGCTTTAAAATTGCATGAATAATCAAATAATCTAATTAAGCACACAACTTCAATTTGTCTAGGATGTAAACATGCAAGGCTTGACTGCTCACAAAGCAGATGTCTCATATGATATTCTATGATATAGATTCTTATTACATCAAATTATCATATTATTCCTGAAGAGGCTTTTTTGGCTCCTTAAAACTTCAAAGTCAAAGCCATTGCCGATACCTAGACTATAGCTGAACAGCAAATTGCGGTTCTTTGGGGACAAATACGCAGGCCTTGGATAATTTCACTGTGCATGTCTAAACTGAGCCACCCACATCACTGCTTTATTCATCCTTTATCACTATCAACTGAGCACAGTCTGTTTGGCCTGTCTGGAAATATGAAATACTTGTGGGAGCTCTTTATGTTATGGCTAACGGCAGACTTGACGAACAATAGTGGCTCTGAACAACACTCCCCCAGCATACAGTGCAGTGCATTGTGGGAACACTGAGCTGTTCTCAATCAAAGCCATCACGCAGCATCAGCTAATTTGATGAGCTGTTGACAGTGACTCACACAGACACTTGAGATTAATAGAATGAAATTAACTTCAGAGGAGGACCACATAAAGGTCTGAATGAAGCCCTCAGCAATATGACAAAAACACTGGTCACCAATAAACAAAATGTGCTCAAGCGATAAAACACAAAATGTAACAAAAGTGGTATTCAGGTCTAATTTAAATTTAAAAAAGTAAGGACATGTCCTTTGGCTGAACTTGAATATGGCACTGTACTAAATACACTAAAATTATCTGCACGCCTTTTATTTCATAAGCTATACTGAAACTGTTCAGCAGCAAGATACTCATAATTTAACTCTAATCAAGCTATATATATATATATATATATATATATATAGTAGTGAATAAGTGTTACCTATTATAAAGTGTTTAGAATAAAATATATTTTATTATTATTATTATTGTTGTTGTTGTTATTATTATATTCTAATTAGTTTGGCTTCCTAAAACACCAGTGTAAATGTAATTTAGACTGAGACAGTACACCACAGATGACGTTTTAAAGTTTAGGTACAAGTCAGTTCACTGACCTTTTCTGACTTAAGTTTTCTTAGTTAAGAATATGGGTTGGAGCTCCTAATTTTGAACTTTCAACGTGTATTAAACAGAATAATTTAACTTTGAAGTGTACAAAATCTTCATTTGTCTTCACTGCAGTAATATTGTATTGCAGACTTCATTTTGTGATATTATCGTATCGTGGGATTTTGATATCGTTATATCCCTAATTTTAACTGTAAAAAAAATCCAAAAAATACTAAAGTAAAAACCTGATAATTAGTTAACAATACAGTCCATTACTACTGTATATGTGACCCTGGACCACAAAACCAGTCATAAGTGTCAGTTTTTCGAAATTGAGTTTTATACATCATCTGAAAGGTGAATAAATAAGCTTTCCATTGATGTATGGTTTGTTAGAACAATATTTGGCAGAAATATAAAAATATGGAATCTGAGGATGCAAAAAAAGCAAAATATTGAGAAAATTGCCTTTAAAATTGTTCAAATGAAGTTCCTAGCAAAGCATATTACTAATCAAAAATTAAGTTATTTATTTACAGTAGGAAATTTACAAAATATCTTCATGGAACATGATCTTTACTTAATACCCTAATGATTGTTTGGCATTTAAAAAAAATCAATAATTTTAACCCATACAATGTATTTTTGGCTGATACTACTAATATACCCATGCTACTTAATACTGGTTTTGTGGTCCATGGTTACATGTGGTGAAAAACTGTAATAGATTGTAATAATCTGGACATGTAATGTAATTTTACCGGTAAACATTTTTACTTTTACAATGTAGAGTTTTTGAAAATAAATCATAATTTGACATTCACAGAATTCCCTGTCACACTTCACATTTGATGGTTTTTCATTAAAATAAATGTTTCTCTTTCCTTTTATCAGTTGTGTTATTGTGGTGGTTATCAGTATATGTAATTGTAATAATAATAATAATATTAATAATAATAATAATAATTCAACAAAAAGGGCTGCTAGATTTATTGTTTCAATTTTCCTTTTATTTATTTATTTAGTTAGTTCTGTAAATTACAACAGTTTTAAAACTAAAACTAAAATGTACAGGGTGTTTTGTAAAGCTATTTACATTTTTACTGTTTTTTTATTAGTAGTAGTAGTAGTATTTACAGAATATTTTTTACAGTGTAGGTCAAATCTAAAATTTGTAGGCAAAAATTGAGAAATCAAGAAAAAGTAAATGAATTATTACATGATGTCCGATTTTGTTTACATTACTTGCACATGCATTTTCCATAATAATAATAATAAAAAAAAAAAACCTGCATTACGATTTATGAACTGGTTGTTTTTAATGAATCAAAAACATACTAGTTACACTGTATTGAAAAGTCTCATTTGCAAATGACTGACACTTATGAATGGTTCTTTTTAGTGAATCAAATACATACTGCACAAAGCAACCATAGAGTCAGAAGTGCTGGCTCATACAGCATGACCAGTCTAATTCCCGAAGGAAAAAAAAAATGATAGTCCGTTCTTAGCAACGAATTAAAACCACACTAGAGGCTAACTCTTATGAATAATAAATAAATAAATAGAGCGTGACCAGTTAAAAATGCACATTATTTTATTTCTGCGGTATTTTATAAAAAAAAAATATATATTTGCAAAAGAATAAAATATGTGACCAAATTTACGCAACACTGTACACTGCTAACAACAGCAATCACAGCTCATTTGCCCAGTGCCTTTAAATCACTCCACTCATGTCCAAATCTTCAGGCTGTATTTTCCATTATCTGAATGTCAGATTTTTCTCATCACAACACTTTGAAGATTATTCCATGTGAGAGAGAAAAAAAAAGATAAAGAAGGACCATTTGTTGGCAGGAAAAAAAAATAACTCTCTCTTTTGAAGTGGCTGAATACCCAACAGTTGCATGAGAACTAGAGTTGGTGGCTTTTTAACGGCAGGAATCAGAGGCTAATACTTTATGTCCTGCATGCCAGGGAGCCACAGCTGTGGAGAAATAATGTGCCTTTCTAAAAGCTGAAAGCAAACAGAGTCATATTTGACTCGCACGGCTGATTAGATCAATAAAAACACAGAGAGAAGCATTCATCAGATACAACCAAAATGTTATTTTCATGTTCAACGCAATATTTTTTTGTCAGGAGGAAAACTGTTGCAATAGAACTTAATTCATAACAAAAAGAGGGTCAGCGTGTGTCTGTTCCACTTACGTTGCTGTTCGTAGAGCATTTCTTTTAAAGCGTTAATGCTTGGCATGCCTGATAGCACAGTTCTTGTTTTCCCACAGGAGGAGAACACTGAAAAGTGTTTCAAGGGCATCAGATGCCATGGGAAACATACATGCTGATTATGCTAACTGCCTATTTAAGGGCAGTTAAAGAAAATATATCAAATTTGTGTGAACACAGCACGGTATAAACAAGTAAAAGGCATAATTGCAATGCAGCTGTAGGGAGTAAATGCAGTTTACTCTTTATGCTTGAGATTGACACTATTTGATAAGATTTTAAATTGCTTTCAAGTGGAAAGAATGACAAATTTGAGCTATGTGCCCTAGTCACTTTTTTTAAATTCTTTTTCCTATTCCATTTTAATGTGCGGAGGAAACTAAACCAGGGGTAGTGATGCCAAAGGCAGTAGACAGGGGAAAACCCTAAATGAAAATTCTGTCATTATTTACTCATGTCATTCTAAACTCTGAACGCAAATTAAGATATTTTTGATTAAATCCGAGAGCTTTCTGACCCAGCATAGACAGCAACAAAATTCACACGTTCAAGGCCCAGAAAGGTAATAAGGACATTGTTAAAATAGTCAATGTGACATCCATAGTTCACCCTTAACATTATGAAGTTACAAGAATACTTTTGTGTGCAAAAATAATGACTTTATTCAGCAATTTCTTCTCTTTTGTGTCAGCCTTGAACGTGGTAGTTGCGTTGCTGTGTATGCAGGGTCCGAAAGCTTTTGAATTTCATCAGAGATATCTTAAGGTGTGTTACAAAGATGAACTAAGGTCTTACCTACAGGAATTTTCATTTTTGGGTAAACTATCCTTTCAATTGATCATACAAGCTATAGTAGAACGACGCAATTTTTAAAACTTTTCAGACACAATACTGATGTTTAATTTGTCTATTTTTGCTCTACCAAAAAAAAATATTTCTAAACTAAGCCAAAGCAGAAAATAGTGGTATCTGTGAAGGAATCACCGTTTTTAATCAAAACGGTTAGGTGAAAGATTCAATAACTCACTCATAAAGATTAATGTGTGTTTTTGAAAAAAATCGGATAAATAATTAATTGAAATAACTTGTGAAGAAAGACAGTCACTTGTCTCCACCTACTGGTGGAAATATGTAACTTGTAGGGGTGTAAGTTCTGCTCGGTTGGGTTTGATATGGCACAGTGGTGTCACGGTTTTGTTGCTGTAAGTTAAATCAACTGATGCTGAACTGAAACAAAGTGCCTTTAAGGCAAGTCACTGCACTCGGCGGCCATCTTTGAAATGCCTCTCGGGCATGCAAGTGCAGCTCCTATCTCTTTGAATGGGGAAACATCAAATTCTCCAAAACTGTAAAACAAATTTATGATTAAATTTCATCTTTTAAATCACCAATGAAATCTGACAAGAACTGCCTCATAAATACGGTTTCCTTTTGCTTTAATAGCATTAAAAAACGCCTTTTATTTTCAGGCAAGATCAGCCAGTGCACATGCGCAGTACTGAGCGCGCGTCTTAGAATGCCGATTGTTTCTATAGCAACTGGGACTTCTAATGGCAGCTGCAGTGACGCGCTGACTTTACTAATCATGGCTCTTTCATTAAGAAGGCGGGGCTTCGCAGCCATAATAAGCATTCCATTCAAAACTATACGAGTGACACGTCTTGGGTATTCTATAGTCTCTGATTGAAAGTGAACGTAAAATGCGCACAGGCATTTACAAGCTATTTAAGGGTGTGTTCACACCTGTCATTTTTGGTTTGATTAAAACGAACTCTGGTGCGATTGCTCTGTTAGTGCAGTTCATTTGAGAAGGTGTGAATACTGCAATTTGCACACTCGTTGCATGTATTAGTCCAGAAGACTTAAAGCAGTGCTGAGCAGACCGATCAGTGAATGGGTGCTTTGATGTCATACACCTGTAGTGCCGCTTTAAGTCGAATGCACATTTTCCTTTTGTTTAGAGTATTCGGTGAGTTCTGTCATGAAATATACGTCATTCCACCCGACCAATAAGGTTGTGAACATATCAATATGCCTTTTCGTATCTTTAGGTTCACTGTCAAAAATGCCAGTGTGAACGCTAATTGGATCAGGACCAAATGTACCATTTTCCTTTTTTGTCCAGACCAAATAACACAAATAATCCAAACTACAAGTGTGAACACACCCTAAAAGCGAGTAAAAACGAGGAAAAGAGGGAAAACTCTAACAAACTACCTCACCGTCACACCCTACTGGAGTAGTGTGTTTTTTTTGCCTGTTACACTGTGCATTTTCGAGCACAGTGGCAACTGAGAACATTATATTTCACACACTGTAAGCTCTTTTATTTTACAAATGTAATAGGATTAGTCCAACGAATCATTCGATTGTAATGCGTACCGAACCATTCAATACGAATACGTGTATTGTTACACACCTATAGTAACTTGCAGAAAGAGTCCATGAAAATCGCTATTACTAATGTACAGATTGCCAGTTTGTATTGCTCAAATGAAGATAAGCAGTCAGTACTCTTGGATTAACGCTCAGCCAATCAAATTGGACTACAAAAACTAGTAGGCTGTGTATAATTGTATTTTATAATTTCAAAATATGTCATTTACACAACAAACAAAATATAATTAAAATTTGCAGAGCAAAAAACTGGTCACTAGCAAACCGACTCTAGAATCACTTTCAGAAAAAAAAAAAAAATAAAAAAAAGTACAAAAGCTGTCATTGGGGCGGTAGCTTTCCAAGAAGTACACTTTGTGAATGTACACTTCAGATACTAATATGTACCTTTAAGCTACCAGTATGGACGCTTAAGGTACAAAAGTTTACCTTTTCAAAATTTACCACCCCAGTGACAGCTTTTGTAACTTTTTTCTGAGAGGGTATAAAGTAATATTTTCAGTAGATATGATGCTTGGCTACAGTGTATATGCAGGGCTACATTTTATTGGCCTTCAATGGAGAAAAGAAGAATTGAGATGGCAGATAGACAGTGTAGTTAAATGTACCAGCAGCTGAATCGTATAATTCAGCCTGAAAATGGCAACCAAGTTGCATATAAAATTTACAAAACATATAATAATAATTTATCAGTAGTAATGCATGGCCCCTTTAGGAATTTCTTTGCTTTGAAATAGCAGATTAAAATAAGGGAATTCTTTAACTCCATCAGCCCTTTTAAGAGTTAATCACTCCAGAAATCTTCAAATGCAAAGCCGGCTGTTTGACATTATCAGACGGCAGTTTGTGAGTGCTCTGAACTCAAAGCCTTGGCGTGTGAAGTGCTTTAACACAAAAAGAGCCTCAGTCAATAGATCTCGCCTTTGGCTAGCCCATTCCCAAAGTCCTTTATTTCCCAAAATCCGTTATAGCATTCATTTCTATGCCACAAACAGCACTTAAAAGTCATGCACTCACTTTGCGCTGCTTCTCAGGGAAAAGATATAATCTCTGCCATTTTCTGCCAAGCAGAATGAGCTGGAAGTCCCCTACTTTCGGCATCAGAGCCATATGAAGAGACCCTTTCTCTGGCAGCTCTGAGCAAGGCACCAAAAAGAGACGCTTTGTAATTTCTCTCCTGAAATAATTTAAAAAATACGTTTTTGCAGGGCAGCGTGATAAAAGGCCTAAGCAAACTGCTTATTTGAAGTATTCCCTGGAAACAGTTGATATGGGTGCTATGCTGTGCTTAACAGAGTACACAATTTTGCCCTTTTAATAGCTGCAGTCAGAGTCATTTGTGGCAAAATAAAATAATCTCTTCCTGTGCTGCATCCTCTGAAACCTCATCCTGCGGAGGAGTAAATGTCAGGTGTAGAGTAATCATTTTATAAATAAATGTAATTCTAAAGGATGTTACCACCTGTACAACTTCTGATGAATCATGAACCATGTTCCCAGTCTGATCATTTTAACAGGTAATTCAGTGATTGTCATCTGCATTGTCAATTACTGAGTTTCAGGATCAAATTGGTCATTTGGAATATTGTTCTTTCAGCCTATGTAGACAGAGATCCTTTGAAAAAATATAGATAATATATAATTACAATATAAAAATCAACTAAGTAATTCAGCATCTAATGATCCCAATTTTTGCATGATATATTTTACAATATAATGTGCCTAAATTAAAAGTTCTTTAACATCTGCATTAGTATGAAAACTGCACAAAAATACTCACATTCATTAATTATTAGGTCTGGGTTTCAAAACAAATTTCACAATTCGATTTGATTCTGATTACAAGCTTGCAATTTGATTTCAGATTCAATAGCAATTATTTTAGATATATATCAGGTACAGTGCATCCTAAATGTTCTCAAGGAAAAAAAACTCAACTAATGCTGTAAAAAATACATGAGAATCAGTTGGTACTACATTACTACCATATAATATTGAAGGTTAAAAGGATTTGATTTGTATACAAATGCTTAAATTACACTTTATAATAATAAAGTTACAATTAGGCATACAATTACCGTTCAGATGAGTTACTATGCACCTCCTTTCCATCCTCTCCCATTTTTTGCTGAACGTCATTTTCAAAAGCAAAAGTGAAATAATAATAAAAAAAAAAACAGCACGCATAAGAAAGCTTGACTATTGATTATGACATGTAGCCTAGGCATTTTTATATGTAAGTAGCCTACAAAATAACAATATTTTACATTGTAATCCTTTTATATTTAATATTTGGCATGTTTGTGCACTGCTACGAGCCCCTGTGTGTGTAAAAAGCAGACTGTATGCGCGTTGTGAACCTGCCTATAGGTGCATATTACTAATGCGCTCTTTAATAACAAAAAAATAGGCAGGACATGAAAATGATACATGAACATGGCGCAGGACATGCAAATGATAACTGCGTCGGGCTGAAACTAGCAATAATCACTTGCGTTGCACCTGCCGCCATATTGTGCCACGTGTATGATAGGGGCCATGGTGTTGTTTCCAAACAAAAGGAAATGCATTGGCTATCGGCCTAAATTAGTTTAAAAAAATATTGGATATCATCAAAAATTCCAACATTGTGCATCCCTAGTTTCTCGTCTGGAAACAAACTGGAGAAAAACATCTCAAACTCATTGGCTTGAATCAGTCTAACAATTCACTCACTGATTAAACTGCAAGAGAAAATGACCTGTTATTTCCATGTGTACTTAATACAATGAGACTATAATCAGTGCAATTACTGACTGGTTATTTATATAAAAACAAGTAGTTAAGGACACACAGACAGTTTTGTCATCAAATAATTGTTTTCGCTAGTAGACCTATTTGTTAATTGTATACATTAATTCATCATTAATGGAATCATTAGGGTACTGGAACCGTATGTGCCATCGGAATCTGAACCAGAATCTTTAGATCCCTAATGACTCCCATTCTTATGTGAGGCAGGGAAACATTTAAATGGGTCCTTTCTTTCCATATTACAGCCTGCCCATTTCACTTGATAAATAGTGCATGAGGTTTTTAGCTATTTATAAACCTAGTTCGTTTTGTATACAAACTGCAAATCTTCATCAGTGTCTACAAACAAATGAAAAATTATGTGTATTACAGATGTTGCCTGAGCAGTGAACTTGAGCAAAACACGAATGAGATTCGTCGTAAGAAACAATAACATGCTAACAGACATACGCAACAATGTGATTATAAAAAGAGCCTTTGATGGAAACTGAAAGATCGTTATATGGAACTTTTACATAATTGTCTGCTCCCTGAGGTGATGTCAGATTTGCTTGAGTTAAGGGCCAAATTGGCTTCGCTCTTAATATCATGCTTTTCCCTCGCACAGAGTTTGTGGTATTGCTTTTCTGAATAACTCAGGTGAGGGAGATGTCTTGCTCAACATTTCTCGCCTCGGGAGCTGTATTTTTCATGCGTACCAAGCCAGGAGCAAAACAAACTAGGAGACGATGTACCAAAGGCGAAGAAATACAAAAAAGGTGAAAGAACGGAAGAAACAAAAGCGGGGAAAAAATGAATAATGCATAACAAAGTCCTTGTCTCTCTGCAAGGGGGGCAATGAATACTGAGATATCACTAGTTTTAGAAGGCTGTTTTGGTTGGTAAAATATGCGTCCCTGACAGCCTGAGCCAAACCACACAGAATTACTGAGATAAAAGACATAAAAGTAGCAGAGACACATTTAAGCTGTACACACTGTCAACTAGACTAACTGTATACATTTTCCCAAGTACCAAATCTTACACTTACACATCAGGGTCTTTTCTTTTTTGTAACGACCTAAAAATACCTATATACATCAAAAAATGTATATATGTTTATGTATTCAGTCCCACCATTGGAATACTTTCTATTGTGGTTCCTTATGCAGCATTGACAGCTACTGTTCTGAAGTTTTCCTAAAATTTTCTATAATATTTCCACAATTCCTTATCTATCCTTGCTTTTGCTTTAACAACTTTATGTTTAAAAAAGCATTCTTGTGGAATGAAGCTACCAACACAACACTTCACTAGGCTAGTTGTCACCAGGGTTATTATCATTAACTAAAAATGCAACCATTATTTTGAAATAATGGTAAATAAAAGAATGGTAATGAATGGTAAATAATGAATGGTAAATAAAATAAAATAGATGAAAAATAAAAAAAAGTAATACACAGTAAATAAAAATAAAATAAAAAATAAAATAAATGGCAAATAAATTAAAATAAATAAATGGCAAATAAAATTAAGTAATAAACAGTAAATAAAATAAAATAAAATAAATGGTAAATAAAGTCAAATTAAATAAACAATTGGTAAATAAAATAAAAATAAAATAAAATACAGTAAATAAATTCAAATAAAATAAAAAATAAATGGTAAATAAAATCAAATAAAAGGATTAAATAAAAAATTATATAAATTGAAGTAATACATGATAAATAAATTAAAATAAAATTGAAAATAAATGGTAATTAAAATAAAATATCATTAATAAATAGAAAATAAAATAAAGTAATAAACAGTACATAAGTAAAATAATTGGTAAATAAAACAAAATAAAAATAAATGGTAAATAATATTGAATAATAAAATAAAAAAGGTAAATAATGGAAATTGAAACTAAAATAAAATTTAAATAAAATAAAATAAAATAAAATAAAATAAAATAAAAACCAGTTGCAGGTAGTTGCCAAGGCATCATTTTTTTATTAGTTTGACTTAAAGTACTAAAATAATTAACTAAATGAACTAAACTACAGTTAATCTAAAACTTAATAAAAAAATATTGAGATAATGATTGATTTAAAAAAGATACAATTATGGGGAAAAAAAAAAAACTGACAAAAATCTAGAAATTCCCATTCAAAATGTTTACAAAAAATATAATTTTACCAAAATAACACTGCTGGTCACACCTTTTAAAGTTTAAATCTAAATAATCTAAATAAGTAGATATAGTGACCTACTGTGACAACATGCCCCAGTAGTATTTTTGAGGTATGCAGCATTATAGCCTTACTTCCTACACACAACGTCGCACAGTTTCTTGATAACATCTTGATCTAATCCGTCCACAAAGTCATTTCCCACATCACAACTGCAAACTCCAGATGTTTTTTTTTTTTAATGGCTCTTTGTTTTTCATGGCTTTTGCGCCACTTTCCCATACAGACCAGTGTTGTGTTGAGCTCTTGATGTGGTTGAACGCCGCCACGCTGCTCTGTTCACAGCTACTGAACACTGTAGGTCCCTCATAGAGATGGTAAGTGTCTGGTTCTATCACAATCCTCTCTCTTGTTAACAGAGAAGACTATTAACTTCAAACAGTGATCCACTGGCTTTGTTGTAATAGAATTTGAGACTTTTTGAGATGGGGAAATAACAAAAACCTTAACTGGATTCAAACTGGTAAAACCGGTAAACTGCATACAAGCGCACAACCCACCAGATCAGCGTATGCCACTTTGGTAACAGACTGCATGAGCTTTGCTGAGTCCTGTAGAGATTTGTGTCCTGCCATGTCAAGGACCCCCACAAAAGCAGCTTACTATCATTCCTCTCAATTAAACATTCATTGAGCACATTAGCACAGACAAGCTGGGTGAGGAGGTACACAGCCAGCGTAAACGTGACCCAGCTAAATACGGAGATGCTGAGTCTCTCACAGACTCAGGGAATGAACTATTTGGCCTACTCAATTATTCGTACCCTCCCGCCATACACCAGAGTCACATACAAACGCATTTGGCATGCATCAAGCCCCTTTTTATGGGAATAACTAGACTGGAAAGCATCGATAATGACTCATAACGTCCTAGAAAATTACACTACTCAGGGCTTTGTTGCAAAATGAAAAGAAAATTAATCCCCTTTATAATTGGCTGCCAAGAGATTAGGCAATATTTACTTACGGGCCACATATCAGCGAAGCTGTAGCACATGTCTCTTACACTCTTTCATTTATCTACTACCTGTAATGCGCTTAGAGGGGCTTGTATGAAGATTTCCACAAGGGAACGTTTGGAGCGATTACATAATCATAACTTATACTTGGCCTCAGTGTCCTTTCGGTTACTCGGCTGACTTCACAGATGAGGAACTCGTAGATATCTTCAGTGACCTGAAATTTGCTTTTAGCATGGTATGTCTCTCACTGTAAATGGGTTATTCTAGATCGTTTTGACTTGAAGATCCAATGACAAAGCTTACAGCTTAATTCAGGCATAACACACGCATGCAGTAGCACACTGTAAATAAAAATCTGTGATTTTTATGGGAAATTACCAGCAGCTGTGGTTGCTAGAATTTTATCATTAAAAATATGGTAGCAACATTATATGTTAATATACCAACATTTTGAAGTACTAATATCTGTTTTGTACCATTGTAATACACTGATTACCACTAAATGTCACATGATGAACCAAACAGATGTTATTAGATGTCAGATATAGAAGATGTCATACTGAACAATGCTGAATAATGAACTGATAGGAAAATAATTTCAATGAAAAACATCACATTTTAAGTGTTATGGAAGGAATTCTGTGAATGTCAATTATACAATGACTTGTTCTTTTCACTTCCAAAAACTGTCATTTTTAACAGTATTTTATTTTAAAATTACATTACTTATTCATTGTATACAGTATGGAAACCACTTAACAGGTTTTTTACTGTAGTATTTTTTCAGTCTTGTACTGTTGCACATTTTTTTAGTGCAGAATTTATATTTTATTTTACTTTACTTGTACTTTTTTATCAGTATTATTTATTCATTTATTTTACTATTTATACTATTTCTTTCTCTTTTTTTTTTCTTTTTTTTGCATTTTGGAACGTCCCTGTCAATAACGTATTATTATTATTATTATTATTATTATTATTATTATTATTATTACTATTACTAAAGTTTACTATTAATTCCCATTATTCTGAACTGCTGTAATACATTATTGTACTGTAATATTATTCTGTAATACAATAATACATTTTATTTTATTTTTAATAAAAAATAAATTTCCCTGTCAGATTTTTATTTTATTTATTTATTTTTTTGTTTTTTGTTTTTACTTTTTGGAATGTCTGTATCAATTTTTCAAATTGTAATCATCTATACATTTGTAAAGGGGGTAGAGAAAAAAAAACTAATATATATATATATATATATATATATTTCATATTTTATGTATCATTTTAAAATTAAATTAAATTAAATTAAATTAAATTTTCCTGTCAATTTTTTTCACATCATCACAATCCATAAATTTTTAAGAGGCATACAGAATTAATTTTTTTTAATAATTCCTGTTTTTCTGAATGGCAATTATCACACTGTAATACAGTAATACATTTAATTTTATTTTATTTTATACATTTTTGCATTTTCCCTTTTGGAATTTCCCTGTCAACTGTTTCACATCCAAAAAAATATATATTTTATTTATTTTATTTTTATTGTATTATTATTTTTATTATTTATTTATTTATTTGTTTGTTTGTTTGTTTGTATTAATTTAATTATTTTTTTCACATCACCATCAATACAAAAAGTGTTTTTTTTTTTGATAATTCCTATTATTCTGAACAGCAATTATCACACTGTAATACAGTAATACAATATTTTTTTTATTAAATCACCATGAAGATAGACTAATCTGATGTATAAATAGTCTTTAAAATATATGTATACACTACCATTCAAAAGGAATTAATGATTTTATTCAGCAAGGATGCATTAAACTGATCAAATGTGACAGTAGACATTTTTACAAAATATTATTTTTTCTAATAAATGCTGTTGCTGATGTTCATTTGAACTTTATCTTTCTCAAATAATCCGAAAAAAAATGTATCACAGTTTCCACAAAAATATTAAGCAGCACAACTACTCTTTTAAACACTGATAACAAAAGCTTATTCTTATTTTATTAAAATGTATTTTTATTTCTATTAATTAATTTGTTTATTTATTTATTTTAGCACCAAATCAGCATCTTAGAATGATTTCCCGAAGGATTATGTGACACTGAAGACTGTAATCATGCTGAAAATTTAGCTTTAAAATATATTAAAATAGAAAAGCTTTCGAAATTCTAAGAATATTTCACAATATTACTGTTTTTACTGTATTCTTGATCAAATAAATGCAGTCTTGGTGAGTATAAGAGAGACTTGTTTCAAAATCTTAAATTGTTACAGACCTCAAACCTTTGAACAGTAGTGTATATTATTTCTTTAAACCCATAAATAATAAATAACATATTAAATGTATGCTTAATATATATATATGCTTAAATGCCATTAAAATGACAATGCAAAAACAAATCATGCATGAAAGTGATGATCAAAGTGGGGTCTCTATAGTACAGCTTATTCGTTGACCCATAAAAACGTTGTCCTGAACCCTGTGAATTTTAGTGTTGTCATCTGTGCAATAAGAAGAGCTGTGCTGATCTATATTTAAACTGCCTTTTAAAGCTGAAATGCCAGTGGTGGGAGTATTATTTGCAAAACAGAACTGCACTTTCACATTCACAGGTATAGAGCTCACGGGCACACAGGCAGCGTTCTATCTTTGTCCTCTTAATTTAATCCTCATGAATATCATTTGTTATGTTTGTGCTGTTGAAAACAATGGACTGAATGATGATTGAGAGAATAAGGCACTTTGGCGGAGTATAGGGACATCTCAATGGAGCTGTGCGGTACACTGAGCTCTCAGTCTGTTTAGCCTGCTGGAGGCTCAGTTGATTATTGGGTTGCTCTTCCAGTTTGGCTCCAAAAAGCAGATTTATGGCAATAGAGCACTGAGTGATATTGGCTGATTGTTTAAGAGGTCCTTGTGTGGGACCACCGTTTTTGTCACTCTGCCTATTTCTACTGACTGCTGCCAAAAAAGAAATGTATTTTTTGTGCCAGCTTGCAAACACACAGGAGATGTGGCTTCCACTGCAGGGATAAAGGCTTTAGATGATTTGACTTGAGCTTGACTCTTAGTAGACAGTTTTCTGTGTGTTCTCCAACACCTCTCTGCGTTCACGAAAACACCACTTTCCAGCTTCATGCCCTTAAGATTTTTGCTGTTTTGAATTAAAAATACATGAGTCTGAATATAGTATGTTACAGCTTACTTTGTCATTCAGCCATGGCGAGAGTGCAAGTGGTTGGTGTTGCGTGGTCTGCCAGGAAGAGACGAACTGATGTGGGGTCGTCAGTGGAGCAGACAGGTTCACACTTGGGTCATCTAGAACTGACACATTTGAAAATACAAGACGGAAATGCTTACTAGCTTGTAAACTCAAGGTGGTTACCTTGATAACATAGAAGCGAAATTCAAGCTTACAGCTGGTAGGATTGCGGTGGCAAATAAAGCCTTGAATATCGCCTCACTATCTCTCTCTGTGCTCTTTTTGGTAAAACTGGGAATTATCAGGATCAAAAGATAAACAAAATGTATTTTGTGGTATTCAGCTGATTCAAAAAGCATTCAATTTTACATTAAATATTCTTTCTAATACCATGTCACATTTTGACAAGCTTCCTCAGACTCTGCCTTTTTTTATGGTTTTTGTCAGTCTCTCCTCAAACATGTTTAATATTTAATATTCTTGAGTAGTGGGATTTTGCTTCATTCAGTATTTAGTGTGGGTGGAGCCCATAGACATCATATAGGTAGACGCCCTATTGGCCGCTGGGCGATGAGATTTGCGGCCGCCATCTTAGACCGGTCGTACTCCTAGTTTCGTTGCATAGCAACAGTTAAGATGCCAGAGCACTGTGCAGAATTTTCTTGTTGTAATCGGCGGACCAATCCCCCGAGTAGGGCTCGGGGGATTACTTTTCACAATTAAGATTTAACATTACTATCGTACTATTGGTTGTATTTTAAATCCAGAGAATTGAGAAGGAGCAAGGATCTTTGATAGTAACTTACTGTACTGAAATCGTAGCTAGCTAACCTTAGCTAGGCTATGTATTTCCCTCCCTCAACTCAAGTGTTTTTCACATAACTTACTATTCAGATCAGAAAGAAGTTCGAAAGCACTTGTTAGATGCACGAAACTTACTTTTAGCGTTAGGTAACGTTACTGAGATATCTTATCCCGTGCGAATTGGACATTAATATTACAGACGTCTGCGTATAAATTACATTATCACTCCATCTACCCATGTAAAGTTAATCCCGCCCGAATAAGGCTTTAGATTACAGTTGACACAAGAATGCTATGTAGAAATAAAACAATTATTATTGGTATAACATTGGCCAGCGAACTTAGTATTTTGTTGTTAGCTTCACTATTTACTGAATCAAGTAAGTTTTCAGTTGTCCTATTTCAGAATAGGAGTTTTGTTGAAGAAAGGTTCTAAGAAATGTGAAGAAAGAAAATAAGCTTGACCTCCTTTGTGAAATGTTTTTGTGTAGACTCTCCCAAATCTTCAGTTTTCATTGTCAGAGTATGTCACAAATCATTATAAATTGTTTCTTCAACTTATTAAAATATCTTATTTTACTGCAACTATCTGTTTCTGCTTCTTTATCATATTTATTGTTAGAATAAAAAGTGTATTCTATATCTTATCGCCGAAATTCGAGCTAGGATGAAACGATACAGCACAAGAGACAGGATCCTGGACCAATGAATGAGCCACACAGCAGCAGTGTAATTCACTCAAAGGCAGTTTATTTAGAGCAAGTAATGTATTATATATACTTATTTAGGGAAGTGAAATATTGTACTGTCAGCAGAAATATGGAAAGGTACAGACAGTCTCATGACCTTTACATTACATCATTGTCTAGATTCCAAATATGAGAGATAACATGAAAACTTATATTAAAAAGACACATTACAAGGGACACAGGATGTTATAGAATCTTACATTTATAGTGTGTGATTTATAAATTACCGTATATCCTACATCACATATTTTGATTTTGGACGTCTGATCAGGTTATATCTTATATCAGAATATTATATAACTGTTAAGCCTACTATGAATATTAAAATACGCTGAACCATGTGTCCTATATCATAGCTACATGAATGACCTTTGCAGCAAAAAAACCCGCGTCAAAATCAGTTAGGTATTGAGTGAGATATGATTAATTAAATGCGCTGACAGCTCATTGCACCTGGCAAACAAATTACACTGAGTGGAGCTGGCGACCGGTCCAAGATGGCGGCTCCACGGCTCGACCGTGCCAATAGGCAGTAGCGTTCGATAGGGCGTCTACCTATATGATGTCTATGGTGGAGCCAACCAGCATAATGTCACAGAAATAGAAATGAGTAACTGCAAAATATCTCATCACTTGTTTTGTTGGTTAGGACACGATGTTAAATGTTGTTATCTGCTAATAAAACCAAAATGAGTCATTTACACTTTTAAATAATAATAAAAAAATAGCATAAATTACATAAAAATATGTTGAGCAACTTCATGCTAAACAACATATTTCTAATCAATACAACCACACCAAAACACTTCACCACGATACCACAATATTTTGCTATGTACAAAAATATAAGTAAGGAACAACTGACGACGGCCGTTGGTCGCATTTGCATTTTTCACCACACCTCAAGACATTGTTCAGATGTTGTATTTCAAGACATTCATCAGCTTTTTGTCCGTTAAACTCTTTTTCTTCTGCATCTCATCCCACAACTCCATTGCTAATTCCAAAACCTATAGGCTTTAGATAGCCTGCAGATAACAGATTAACGCAGTTAATAATATAGTTTAATAAAGAAACACAGAGAGAGAGAGAGAGAGAGAGAGAGAGAGAGAGAGAGAGAGATTTAGCGTGTGTAAATGAATTTACCTGTCTGCGTCTCTCAAAAGTTTTCGGTAGCTGCATCTTTAACAAGGAAGCGAATTTCATCTCGTTCCAAAATGGTGCCATTATTACCTCACTAATGAGAAATGAAAGGTGGATTTTAAGTTGCTAAGCTATTTTACTGATCAAATCGTTAGAGAAGCACTGACAACAAGTTTATGTGCGTATCTATGTTACCGTGTACGCGTTTGGAAGATAGAGAAAATGTGAGAAACCGTAAATAGGCCTAACTCGTGACCATGAAACAATTTGTCGTTTTTATCCTATTTGCTTGGTCAGTGTGGTTGTGGGATTTGGTTATTTTGCCTGTTAAGGACTTTTAAAATAACTGAAATCATTTTGGCGAAGTGATACGGACATGTAATGCGGTCAATACTTGCCTGAAACTACTTTAGATGTGGGTTTCCCTGAAAATAATGAAAATAATTGTAAATAATTGAAACATTCGTCAGCCAATCAGATTCAAGCATTCTACAGGCCAATAGAATAAATAACTAAATTACATTTAAAAATAAAATTACATTAAAAACTGTTACATTGAGGCACTTCATGCGAAACAACGTTTTTGCTAATCAATACATTACAAAATTTCTTTACCATGGTGATTGTGTCAGGTAATACCATGATATATTTTGATATATACAAATGCTATCCACTTTATTTTTCAACATGGAAGTAAGCCGTTTTCTGTGAATGACTTCCGGTTCATTAGCCAGCTTATAATGAAAAGAACAACAAAGTGCTGTTAACGGTAAAACTGTTGGCACTACAAACCAGTGTTTACATAATTAAGACAATACATTAAAATAATATGGTAAGACACGCTAATCTACAATATCAAGCAGCAAAACAAGCTGTTTTGAACAGGTAATCATACCTGGACAATGGAATCCAGACACATTAAATTTACTCGTCCACTGTTATGGGAAAAATAAGTTACTTCAGGGTTGCCAACTCTCACGCATTTGGCGTGAGACACACGCTTTCAGGCTCAGTCTCACGCTCTCACTCTGCCCATGTAAATCTCACGCCAAATAAAAGATCCCATCTCGCCTTATTTTGCGGAGCGCCACAGTAAGTTGAATGCAGGTACTGAAAACCGGCTGCAGCCTCTTGATTGGACCAGTCTGTACCAATCACATTTTCCATACACCGTGCAAGGTCGTTGCTGACCACCCATCTGGGGTGCGTTTCCCAAAAGCATCGTTAGCTAACTATGGTCGTTAGTTCCATTGAACTCTATTGGTAACGACGGAGCTTACGACCATAGTTGCTGTCGGGAAACGCACCCCTGCATGACAGTTGCTGAAGATGGTTATGGCGGTATTGTAAAATTTAAGTATTTGAGCACACAACGCAAGTCTAAGATAACTATTATTTTTTATTTAAAATTTGTGTTGAAAATGTAGCTCGCGTCAGCCAGTTGTACAGCGTTGTGATCATTACTGTTGCAGACAACCTGCAGAAAATGCGTCTGTTATAATAATTGACTAACGTACACCTGCTTGAATGCACACCACCTTTTAATCAGAGCATAAGCGTGTAACTATGTCATTAAAAGCAGAACATATATAAAACGATAAGAACAGCATATGAGCAAGTCGGCCACACCGCACATCTGAAAGACGCAACTTGTTACAAAGCACCGGCCAAAGTAATTACAATGAATGTTTCGGGGGAAACGGTAAGGAGATATTTGAATGATTCATTAATAGTGTACTCTGAGATAGTGTCGCAAAGACACTGACTCGTAGGCTAATCTCGTTTTTGGACGCAGCATCTTTACGAATTACATAATGAAAGATTTTTTTTCTCGATTTGTTTTATTTCGTTAAGTAATCATTTAAAGCTGTCTATTTATATGATTATCATATATGTGAGGCATATGCGCTGAGTTTTGGTTTCATTTTTGTGAATCGCTGCTATTTAAGTAAGGACAGAAAGCGCATCATGTTTGTTTTCTTTATTTTATAAAGCCACTGTTTGTAGCGTTTTTTTGATATTATGAGTGCACACAAATAAAAGTAGACCCTTTACATTTCTGAATGATGTATTACTCTTTCCTTTGTGAGCAAAAATTACGGATATTTTAAGTAGTTTCTACTGAAAAAAATGCGAATGATTGCACTGGCGCCTCCACAAAGCAGCTTCAGCTTCCCCGCTCCGCAAAAAGATTGAATATGCCACTAATAGCACACATTTATCTGTTTAACATTTAAACTAACATTGTTTTATAGCTACTTAAACTGTTTTATAACTATAGATTTTATTTTAGACAAGTTGTTGGATGATTTGAGAAGGTAAATTGATCAAACAGACTATGAACAGTCTTACGCTGGCCGCTGTTCGTTTCTTTAAAAAACAAAAACATATAGGCTATTTAACAAATAAAATAAATGCTCCAAACGTTTTTCTAAATTAACTTAATAAAATAACAAAACGAAATATAATCACTTTGGCACTGCATACAAAATGTAGCCTAACTATTTTAGATGAAACAGTAATTTAACCATGCTACAGATATGAGCCACCAGTGCAAATGATTAAAAACTCATGAAATGAGACGCATGAAATGTCTGAAAAATGTCAGTTCTTTTCTGCTTTAAAATACAAGCAGAAATGGCATTTGTGTTCCGTTACCCTGCATACAACAAAGAGCATGAATCAAAATAAAATGGAAGAAAAATGGCAGTTCTATGTAGTTAATATTTAATGTACGCCTAAAACAATAAAAAAGAGTGCTTGGTTTTTATACTATTATAGATAGTATATAGTGAGACAAAAACCAGCTAAAATCAAAGCTTAACATTTCTTCAAGCTGTTCCATTTCTCCGCAGGTTCTTTTTCCCAGCATGTTTCTAACTATATCTATCATGGCATTTAGATGCATCAACATTGACCAATTTAAAAGCCAGACAGACAGTACATTTGGTGTGAAGCATAGAGACAGCATTCAGTGAGAGCTTGAACTAGAAACATTAAAAAGTAATTGCACTCCTTTAAAACTTTAATTGAAACAGTTTGACACAAAATGACCCTATGATAAACTCTCACATCTGATCAAAGAAACTACTATAGTAAAAGCATTAAACACTGTTGTGGTAGATTAATTTTTACATGCTTTAACTGAATGCACTCCATTAAGATCCCACTTTAGTTGTTGGAAAAGTGAGCAATAATCTTTTATCAAAGACACCTTGAATAATGTGATTACCTTAAGATTTAAATGTGAACAAATTGGTGTATCATTTCCAACAGAGAGGGTCATTCTCTCTGAGATATCCGCTCAATTTCATCCCCCTCTACTTCGTTTATGCAGGACCCAGAAACTACTGAGGATTTTGTCTGAGCAGCACCGGACTGTGAGATGTATCACCTGTACAACTGGTTTTGAGATCAGGAACCACATAACGTTGGATCAAACCACTGTGCACTAAAACTGCATCTGGGCTAAATCAAGCCAAATGTTTTATTGAGCTGTGGCATCCATTATTCATAATGTCATTAACGGCTTGAGCAACTCCACCATAGAGCAGCATACCAATGAACCACATGAGAGAAAAGCAGAGAGGGAGAGAGAGGAATATTAATTCTTGTCTCTCGACTGCTGTAAAAGGTAACTTAAGTCTCATTAATTCTCTTGGCTGATCATTAAGAGGGAACTTTGCTGTGTTGGTTCAGAGAACAGCTGTAGCGACGCGTCGCCATTTTGGATTTTCAAATGGATGCATCTTTGGCACAAGCTGGGAACAAGTCCAAAGGTACTACTACTGAACTGAGATTTCTTATAGTACAGAGACGTTGTGCACTGCAGGACAGACATTTCAAAATTAATGAGAGGAAATGCACCATGGCAAAGGGAGCCTTTCAATTAAAAGAACCAATTTTCTTATTTTCAAAGGCATCGCCTAGTTACAATCTTTCCTAACTTTTCAGAGCCGAATTTGAGTGTAAAAAGCACAAGAAGTTGTTTGACAGATTAATGTTTGCCGATTTTACATTATTAAATATAGAATAATCTTGAAAAACATTTCTTTCCCAAAAGAAATAGACAGAATGTACTTGTATGTCACTGAAGAGGCTTACTTTGAAAAGGACTTATATTTATAACTTGTTACTAGACCAAAGCACACTGGAATAATTCCAAATGTCAAAAAAAGAGTATTAGGTCTTAGAAACAGAAGTCTGAGGCCACTTTAAAAATGTGTAATTGAACATCCAATTTGAACTCAGAAATCAAGTTTCATGAAAAATCTATACATGTGCATAAAATACTTGAACAGTTGCGGTGATGTTGTCAAAAAGAACAAATGCTTAGACATTCTGAAATTGGTTTAAAATCTTTTCTAAAAATAGAAGCTTTTCTGCTAGGTGTCAGATTTTTGTGCTCACAAAGGTTTTGAAAGAAATTTCAAGCAGGGATAGGCCTACTTGATTAAATGGGACAGAAGAGACCAGGCACAAAGCGGTTGTGCGCATCCCATGCGCAGAATGATGCGCTTAAAGCAACACGGTGCGCAGCTCTCCGAGTCCGCATTAAAAAAGTTCAAAGATACAAAGGGAAGCGATATTAAAGCGTAGTGTATTAAATGTCCGTTAGTCTATTGAGCCTTTTCTTTTAACAGTTTTAAACCTCAGTTACTGTGCGCTCTTAAAGGGAGTTTCATTGTTTTGACTAGTAACCGAACACAACACGTAGTTCTGAATGGAGGATGACAGACAGCCTCAGCGGAGAGAAGAGTTTACGTGAACTTGAATTTAATGACTCAATATTAATTTGTGCCTCACATTAAACTATGGAACAGCTGCAGAACACTTGAAATATAGTGCACAAGAACTTTGTGGTGCTTTATAAGGTTTTTTGTGCCTTTCCTAGGGCTCAGCAATAACAGAATAGTATACGCACAATATCGAATTTGGATCGGTCTTGTCTGACCGATCCCCGATCCGGCGGAAATTGCCAGGATCGGAGCCGATTCCGATACTGAGTATCGGATCGATGCATCCCTAATATGACCACCAGCCCAAATGAATAACAGAGTATCAATCAATAATTATTCTTTTTTTTTTTTTTTTGCGCAAATTATTGTGTTATTTCTGATCCTTTAAGACCAAGCGGAATCCTCAGCGAGTCTACCTGAGGGAAGACGTCTTTCACTACTGTAAGTTAATGCTGTTAAATAGAGGGGAAAATAGGCTTCATTAATAAATAAATAAATAAATAAATAAATTCTAGCGCATTCTTAAACGTAGTACTTAGTAGATATCCAAGCACCAGAAGCAGGCCACAATCTCTAAGTTTTCTTAGAGAAAAATATGCATTTTCATTTATGTGGTTGCAATAAAAAAAAATCTAAGTGTTTCGCAAAATATAATTATTATAAAAATATTATAAAAATATGTTTCATAGACATTCAGTTGTTAAAAAAAATATATATATTATCTCTGGCAACTTTTTAACTGCAGGCAGACACACATTATGGTATATAGTACAAATATTTTGTTGGATATATGCAAGCAAAAAAATAATAGATTAAGAAATGGAGAAGAGAAAGGTTGTAAAAATACACTGAATTAAAAGGCTGTAGAGAACAGTGCACTGTTGCAGACTTATATAGCCTACTGAAGTTTTAATTACATTATTGTAAAAGCTATAGTCAGTTGTAAACTAAGTGGGCTGGTCTAAGGCATGGATCTCCAGAGCTGAAAATGAGTCCCACTCCGGCCCTGGAAGAGACATCATGCTGTCACAAAATAAAAATGATATTACTAATGAATGTTTTTAGAACTAACTGAAGAATTCTGAAATATAAATATATCTCAGTTTCCACAAAACTGTTAAGCAGCACAACTGATAATAACAATAAATGCACCAAATCAGCATATAACAATGAAGTGACACTGATGTAATGCTGCTAAAATTTCAGCTTCGCCATCAGAAAAATAAATGACATTTTGAAATATATTAAAATAGGAACCACCTATTTTTCAATTGTAACAATATTTCAGAATATTACTGTTCATAATGTATTTTTAATTTTAAAATGCAACATTGGTGAGCATAAGAGACATCTTTCGAAATCAATTTAAAGTGCCCCTATTATGCCTTTTCCAATATTGCCATTTATGCAGTGTGTAATATAGCTGTATGTGAACGTAAACGATCTCCAAAGTTGTACAAAGGTCTGCAAAGTTGTTGAAACAAAGTTGTAAAGCCGAAAGTGCACTACAAATAAGTAATTTAAAATAAAATAACAAGTATTTACCCTTGTCTAGTCTGTAATAAACAAACAAAAAGAAAGCGAAATAAATTGTAATATTGAATCGCAGTATATAGTTATATAATATATAATATAGTTATATCATCGCAATACTCAATTATCGCAATATATAATGAATCGGCACAGTGTATCGTCACAGCCCTAATAACAATATCGAATCGCAATACTTGTAGAATTTAAATTCTTAAAAAAAAAAAAAATCGCAATACATATCGCATCGGCACCCAAGTATCGTGATAGTGTCAAATCGATTTGGGAGGTTGGTGTATCATCTTATCCCTACTATGCAACAGCGTAATAGAACAGGTTCACGTTGCAGTTTCTACATATTTTCTTCTGATGAATCTCAGCCAGTTTCCCCTTTGTGCCACAAGGCAGGAAATGCGAGATTCGCCTCAGACTTGGCAGGTGGCTTTTGCTGCCCCTCTGTCTCCTCTATCACCGCATCAGGCAGAGAGAGAGAGTCTCACAGGATGCCATGGCTGTCAGACGGGGTCAGAGAACACAGCGGAACAGGCACAGTGTAATCAGCGCTGGCGTGGAGTAATAACAAAAGTGTTTACAAGGAGATGCCCCACTGAGATTCCTTCTCATATCCTGGGCTGCGTGCACCTCCGCTCAACTCATAAAAACACAGAAATAAGCACATAAAGAAGCAGCTTGAACGCACACTCAAATCCACAAACACGTTGGTGTTTTTTTATACACACATGATACGGAAAATTTAGCTTCGGCTGTAAGCATGAAATACAGCACCTTTTGGAAACACTGGCTGTACTCATAATGTTCTCAGTAAAAAATTCCAGCAGCAGGTTAGCGTGTTCCCAGCGGAACCATAAATTTGCAGGTTATCCGAGAGACCTCCCTCCCTGCTCCCTTTTTTTAATGAACCATGAGTTTTAGAATGAACATCCATCTTCCTCGTTGGCAGTGAGAAATGACACTGACCAGGGGAAGTTGAGGTCACCCAAGGTCAGAGCCGTGTCAGCCAATGCTGTTCTCTTAAAGCGCCCCAGCCTTTTAAAGCCCCAACTGTAATTTCCCATGAAATATACCTCTTCCCCTACCACCAACAAGTCTATAAAACCCCTTTAAAAGTCAAGGTCATTTCTTATCAACGGTAAATCCCGGCATAACGTAACGCCTGACTCCACGGCACCTCAATATCTAAACTCTTTATGGAAAATAAGAACTCGTGGGCGGATGGAAGAGGTTAGATTATAGCTGAGATGGATTTCTAATGCTCGTTTCTTATTTTGCGGTGCGTGGCCTCCTTTAGCCAATCAATCTGAGCCGTGTCAGCAGGAGGTTAAAGCAGCTAATCTGGCAGGATGTAAACAGATGCTCACATTTCAGCAGGCCATCTTTTACACTAAGGTGAGTATAGACAGAAAGCGGAAAAGACAGAAGACGATAGGCAAATGACTTTTCCTATCATGACACACGTTGATCATGTGTGGTTTCTATAAGACATGAATGAATGAGCCTGATAAGAGGTGAAGTGAAAGGAACCTGAGTATGGAGCCTGAGACAGGATGAAACATGCTGATACAGAAAGACAATACACACATTGTGAATGTTTATTAAGTAGCAGGATATTATATTTTTATATTATAATTATACAATTTTACAGTTTTTCATATTTGCTAAAACACTAAACCCCATTCTATGAACCAAATTCTTAATACCCTTAAACCAATTTGTCAAATATTTCACACTTTCTGCAAAACCTCAAGCAAGTTCAGGCAGTTTAGACACTGTTTGCAGATCTCATGCACTCTTTTTAAAAACTCATTTACTAAGACACAATTTGCTCTGTGATGAACTTGTGATGCAAAACCCTAAACACAAGAAAGCAAAAGTTATGAACAACTGCAACACAGCTGTCATCATGTACACGCAATAATTCAAAAAGCTACACACTTGTTTCTAAATATTTAAATATACAAAATATAAGCCAGTTCAAAATGCACAGATGGCACTGGTGTATCCGGCAATTTGAAAGGTACAGAATAGTGCAAATATGAGGTGGAGGAAGAGGAGGACAAAAAAGAGCAAAACCAAGAACAGTGTTTTCAGATGAAATTAGAGCTACTGTTATAGATCATGCTCTTGTGCATGGAATGACAGAGACAGCACAAAGAGCCTGATATTAGTAGATTGTCTGTGGCCACCAAAATCAGCTGGAAAGTTCACAGAATGGAAGATATTTTTTTTTTCACTGTATTTTTTATAGACTGTATTTTAGTCATTTTAATATAATCTTGTCTTGAACTGCAAGATTACCACAACAGATTTTATTTTTTTTTTTCTGTTTGTTAGTTTTTTGCTAATGTAGATGAAGTTCTCCGGTTCTGACCTAGATGTGTGATCATGTTTTTACAAGATTATATATATATATATATATATATATATATATATGATTTCCTGTATATAGTAATTGTTTGGTGAATATACTCAAAAAAATAAAATAATAAAGTCCAAATACACACAGAAAAATAGGAAAAATATAAACACACACACGTGTGTGTGTATATATATATATATATATATATGTGTGTGTATGTGTGTGTGTGTGTGTGTGTGTTATATACAGTAATGTAGAGAAAGAGATATATATATATTTCCTTTTTTGGGATATTCACCACACATTTCTTTTGAGTGTGTGTATGTTTATGTATCTTTTTTATTGCAAAATAATTATTATATACAGTAAACATTTTTTTTTTTTTTACCACATGAACTGGGCACTGTGTTCTCCATTTCTGATGTAGTGTCTAATGAATGATCTGTAGTGCGTATAGGGTTTTGAAGCGATTGTTTGATTTTGCCAGAAGAGTCAGGAGTTCAGTGAATTTAGTTTGAATATTTGAATTTGTGTTTAAGGTTTTGAGAAAGTGAGTGATGGTTTAAAAAAAATGTGTTTTAGCAATTCAGAAAAACTGTAATATGCTGATCTGATAATTAGAATAGTTAGGATAGATTGGTCCCAATGTCCCAATGTCCCAAACCCGTAAGAGCTTTGTTCAACTTCGCTGCGTAGACATCAACACAACTGACACGTTCAAGGATGTCCTTACAATCTTTCTGAGCTTTGAACGTTTGCATTTTCATCAAAAAATATTTTAAATTGTGTTCCAAGATAAACAAACGCCATGAGTGTGAGTCATTTTTATTTTATGGGTGAACTATCCTTTTAAGATTTAGTTTTTTAAGGATTTATTGATGAATAGAATTTTCAAAATCATTTAAAATGAATTAAAAATGAATTTCTTTATTGCCATACTGTATATAATCGATTGAATATCCTTGCTGAATAAGAGTGGCCTATTAATTTATGTAAAATGTATTTTTACTAAAAGTCTATCTATATGGCCAGCAAAAGAATAAATGAATTTATTGCATTACTATGAAAATGTGCTAAAAAAGAAATCTGTTGCATTTAGTGAACAAACGAAGTAAGAAAGTAATGTTACTTAGTAAAATCAAAACTCTGACTGCATCATTTTGCCTTGAATTTTTTACTTTTTTCAAATTGTATGTTTTTAAAAAATGTATCATCCCCAAAAGGAGGTTTTGTCAGATTTAGCTCACTTCTGTATATAAATTTGTTCATAAAATATTGTTAAGAAGGTACACACACACAAGTTTCACTCTCAACAGCATAATATCCAGTCCTGTTTTGAACAGCAAACACATGATTAATGGGCATCATTCATCTTACAGCCAGCTTCTTTCTGGTTCTTCCTTTTAACCACATCAAGAGATTCTGTAATTAATCACAAACCAGCAAACAATACATACAAAGCAAAGAAGCAAGAGAATGAAATATTAAAACATTACCATGAGCTCATTCAAAACATTTCTCAAAGCTGTGCTATACTGTAAATGCAGAAACATCTACTTGACCGATGACTGTAATAATCATAAAAAAGGCACTGAACTCAGTCTCACGCACATAAAAAATTTAGCTATCAGTTCTCGAATGCAATCACAGAAAAGTGCACTGCATCCTGGGCTTCCCAGAATACTTACAACAAGTCCCCATTGTCCTGACTAATTACCATTCCCATCTAATAATCAGGGGGAGAAAAAGAGATATCTTTTGTGAAACAGACAAAACAGATAAGAAAATGTGGACGTTTGTGTCAGCAGATGTTAAAAATCTCAAATTGAATCTTTTTGATGAGTCAAAATAGCAAAATTTCTTTAACATTCTCTTACACATAATGCAAAAAAAGAGATCTTTTTTTTCTATCACACTAACACAAACTGCCAAAGCATAAATACTATTATATAAATGTTGACATTTAATGATTGCCCTCAGTATTGAATTCCAGCGCCACATTAGTTTAATTCATTCACTCAGCATTACCGTCTCATTTACTGGGCACTGGCGTTATTAATTATTCATCCTTGTTGTAGGGTATCGCCATTATGTTATATTTTTTTCCCATTTCCCTGCCTGTATGATTTCTAGAAGCTGGCAAGTTCATAAATCTTCCTCTTATTCATGGCTGCCTCCTTACCCTTTCCCATGGGGTACAGAAACCGACTAGTAAAGCTTCTCTTCCACTCCCTGAGCTCAGGCTGAAAGTCATGCCCACCAGACCATAGACAGCACATGATGAGAAAGCCCCGATGCCTGTGTGGAAGTGGGCCGAGATGCAAGACTACAGCTGGTGGGGAGGAGAAGATGGGGAGGGGAGGTTACTGAACCTGGACCGTACTGACGTCCCACTGGAATAGTTCAGACTAGGGCCTATAAATGTTTTAAAGCATTTATATGGGTCATGGTCCAGGTCTAAGGATAGACTGTGGAAAAAATGAAGGAGGGAATAAACAGGAATGCGGGTTTCTTGATGGTGGTGCATTATCGTTTTCATTTTAACCCTGGCCTCCTATTGACTTTCCAGAGGAATAAGGGGCATCAGCTGACATCAGCAATTTCATCAGCGCTCTTCATGTCTTTTGACCACCTCAGCACTCATCTCGGAAGAATTACTGAGTGCACCTTTAAGAGGTTAAAAAAAATTCCTGCACTTACTTTTCACATATTTTCTGTCAAAACAGCCTTGAAGGAATAGAATCCAAACAATTCAAGATGTTTGTTTCTCCATCGGAGGAGATTTGCAGAAATATTGCATTACATAATTCGATCACGAATGCATCCTCTGCAGTGAATGGGTGCCATGAGAACGTGAGTCCAAACTGCTCATAAAAACACCATCCGCAACACGACTCCAGTCCATCGTGTAGCATCTTGTGAAAAGCTGTGTGCAGGGTCAAAAATGCCACCAAAATGAATAAAAATGCCCCATAAATTCAAGGCAAACGGTCAAAAAATGCACCTGCACAATTAAACAACGTATTACGGCTGTAGCGATTACATTTAGATTAGCTCACACTGCATTAGATTGCTTTTACGTGCTGTTTTGTGCCACGTTGAGCCTTATAACCAATCAAATGCGTTTCTGTTGAATTTAGGAATGCATTGACCAATCAGAGGAGTTTAGATTAATCATCGCTGAAAATGCTGGAGCTGTTGATGAGTGTGCATGTTCGCCAATTTCCTCATCATAAACAACACAGTGCAGATACGATATAAATAAAAGATTCATTTCGTACCTTAAGTGATTATAACAGGAATTTTTGCATAACTTCTGCTAGACTTCTCTAACATCATGGACCGACATGTATGTCTATGAAGCCAGAATGTGACGTGCCCAAAACCAAACAAAAACATTTTCATATTGTTTTCTATATTGATATTAATAAACATTATTACAAAAGAGCAATTACAAAAAAAGAGCAATAGTCTACAATAATGATTTTTGTCATAATAATTTAGATAAAATGTTAAACAGTTAAACTGTTTTTGACAGCAGTTTAAAATATTGATTACAGTAATTGGGTATATTTTTTAGTATTTGTCGTTAAAGATAACATATGGTTTTTATAATAATAAAGTGAATATAAATCAGGTCCTTAATGGAAAAAGTTCATTTTTGACCCTGGCTGTGTGTTACAATAAACAAAATCCATCATTAAGGTGTTTAATTGTAGACCAAGATGTTTTTATCAGCTGTTTGAATTCTCATTTTGATGGCACACATTCACTAAAGAGAATCCATAGGTGAGCAAAAAATATTTGTGGTAATTTCTGTCTGAAAAGAATAGATACAAAAAAATTATCTAGTGCTGTCAAACGAATAATCGCGATTATTCGCATTCCAAAAGAAAAGTTTTTAAATATAAAATGTATATGTATAAATGTATTATGTATATAGAAATACACACGCATAAAGTACATATTTTTAATATATTCACATGTATTTACATTTCTATAATTTTATTCATATAATTAATATTATATATAAATATATTTAACATAAACATATTTCTCTTAAATATACAGTGCCGCTTGAAAGTTTGTGAACCTTTTACAATTTTCTATATTTCTGCATAAATATGACCCCAAACATCATCAGATTTTAATTTAAGTCCTGAAAGTAGACAAAGAGAACACAATTACACACAAGTGAGAGAAAAATATTTGCCTTGTCATTTATTTATTGAGAAAAATTATCCAGTGTTACATATGTGTGCGGTGCCAAAGTATGTGAATCTTTGCTTTCAGTATCTGGTGTGACCCCCTTTTGCTGCAGTAATTGAAGGTTAAGTTTCTTGTAAATGCTGATTAGTCCTGCATAATAACATGTAGGAGTTTTAGCCCATTCCTTAGTGCAGAACCACTTAAACTCTGTGATGTTGCTGGTTTTCCTCCTATGAACTGCTTGCTTAGGTTCTTCCACAACATTTTAATTGGATTAAGGTCTGGACTTTGACTCAGTCATTCCAAAACATTAGCTTTGTTCTTCTTTAAACATTCTTTGGTAGAATGACTGGTGTGCTTGGGGTTGTTGTCTTGCTGCATCACGTCCATGTTCTCTTGAGACTCTTTCCTAAACAGGTGTCCTGATGTTTTCCTTTAGAATTTGCAGGTATAATTCAGAATTCGTTGTTCCATCAATGATGGCAGGCTGTCCTGCCAAGGTGCAGCAAAACAGGCCCAAGCCATGGTACTAGCATCACCAGCACTGACTGAAAACACATCTGCACAGATGGACTCTGATTTCACCTTTATTAAATAACTGCTAATCCAAGAGATTCACATACGTTTGCAAATATGTAACACTGGATCATTTTTTCTCAATAAATAAATGACAAAGAAAATATTTTTCTCTTACTTGTTTGATTGGGTTCTCTTTGTCTACTTTCAGGACAGAAATATAGAAAATTGTGGCACTGTATACATGCATGTGTGTGGATTTATATTTATACACATTATGTAAACAAAAACTTTTATTTTTAATGTGAATAAACATGATTAATCATTTGACAGCACTAAAATTAATGCATTCGGGCAATTATATCAGGATATGCTTCCAAATAAATAAATAAATAAATAATCTAATTTGCAAAGAGAATTCCATTGCAGTACATCGTATGACAACTATCAGAAATATTTTCTCAATTTTCTCTGAAACAATGTAAAAGTTGCTTTGTAAACAACAAATTCTAATTAACTTATTACAGATGCAGCAAAAAATATGATGATGCAAGAGAAACATACTGGAAGGTATTTAACAGGACAATTTGTGGAGCACTTTACCAGGGCTCTCCTCTGAAATTGTGAAGGAGAAGGACTCTTAAAAGGGAAATCAAAAGGTCACATGCTTAAAAACAGCATATTACTGGTTACTTTAAAGCCTGCCCTTTTATTTCCAACAACACATGATTTTATGTTTTTTAAATATGCTTACACCGTACCATACAGGATGTTAACAGTGTGTGATGAACAGTCGTGGATGTTGCTTCACTTTGCAATTTACTGTAATCGGATGTCTCTAAATGAATGCACGCATCACGTTTCCACCTTTGCGAGCTATTAGTAATCAGCTTTCTTGCATTACGCGGATACATTACAGCTCAAGGGCGTTGACGGAGTTGTTATTGTATGTGGTTATCATGCCGTGCTAATGCATTAAACATAGCTGTTATCTGCTTGACCGTAGATGCATATCCTATGCGTGATAACAGGATGTGGCCTGTCTGCACCGCAAGCATTCAAGTGCATATAACCTTACAATCACCGAGTGTGTACGTGCACACACATCTATCTCTCGCTGAACCATTTATGCAAAAGCTGAGCCATGTATTAAAGTTGGCATAAGCTCGCTGCAGGCCTGCATGTTTAGATTGATGATACTGGAGTAAAGGTTGGGATTTGTTTAGCTCCGTGGCAGTCCACTCGCCGACTGATTTCTATTAATGACCTTATTATGGAACCAGAGCATTCAGACAAGCTGTTTACCTGCCCGGGGCACACGCCACTGCTAGAACTGATTGCACACATTCATCAATAAGAACTAGAATCCAATAATCCAATACTGGCTCCTGCTCGGCGTGCACCACAGACTGTTCAGCAGTCTTCTCTCCAATGAGTTTATGAGGATAAAAATGAGGCACTTAATCCAGAGCGGGCACACATCACACCAGGCAGACAGCCAGATCCCTCTGCATCATCATCATCATCCTGGTGCCGAGAGAGAACAGAGAGAAAGAGAGAGCTTCGGGGTGATGGCAGAGTGAGATCGGAGGCGCCTTTGAGCTGAGGCTGCTGGGTCAAGTTCAGTAGAATTTGAAGGTGCTGTTTGACTGACAGCTGAAGCTGGAACCTGGTAAGACTGTAGCAGTGTGAGATGCACAGTATTCAGGGTTGCCAGGTTTTCAAACCAAAACCCGCCCAATTGCTGCTCAAAACTAGCCCAGTCACGGTTTGCGTTCGGGGGATAAAATACACGTTTTTTTGTCGGGGTTCCCCTGGTAAAGTCGTATTTTAGGGGCTAAATATGACGTTATTGGAGTTTCTTCAACCCGCGGATATTAAAATCTACCCGCGGCAACAGTGTTAAAGTATCCCAATTCCGCAGGAAATCCACGGACTTGGCAACACTGACAGTATTTGTGTTCCCTAATATATACACTATATTGCCAATCTATATTGTCAATCTTCTAATGAGTGGGTTTGGCTACTTTAGAACAGAAAAAGGCACTTCCAAAACTCCAGCAACAAAGATGAAAGCATAATTCATGTATTTTAAAAACTGTATTTCCAAGTCTGTTGCTTCAGTTTTGGAAGTGTCTAAAATGACTGTACCCATATGCACAAGTCATTGGTGTGTTTGGTAAGTGTTTGGCTCAAGGTCTGCATTTAAAGTCACACCAGATGTGTTCAGATGGGATTAGGACTTGGCTTTATGCAGACTAGTCAAGTTCTTCCACACTGATTGAATGTTTGATTCAGTCAGTGTGGAAGAACTTGACTAGTCTGCATAAAGCCAAGTCCTTATCCTAGCTGAACACCCCTGGTGTGACTTTTAAATGCAGATCTTGAGCCAAAAACTCATCACAAAACACCAATGACTTGTACATACACTATATAGGCAAAAGTATTTTTTAGAACAGAAAAAGGCACTTCCAAAACTCCAGCAACAAAGATGGAAGCATAATTCATGTACCCATATGCACAATTCATTGGTGTTTGGTAAGTTTTTGGCTCAAGGTCTGCATTTAAAGTCACACCAGAGGTGTTCAGCTGGGATTAGGACTTGGCTTTATGCACACCAGTTAAGTTCTTCCACACTGACTCAATCAAACATGAACCTTGCCTTATACACAGAGGCATTGTTATGTTAGGATAAAAAAGGGTCCTGTCTAAACTTTTGCTATACAATTAGAAGGACACAATTCCCTAGAATATCATTATATGCTTAAACATTAAGATTAGTACTCATTGAAATTACTAAAGTAGTCCAACCTGTTCATTAGAAGGGGTGTACCAATACTTCAGGTACTATAGTGTATATATATGGGATTTACTGTTTACTGCCTGACACAAGCACTTACTCTCTTTTGCTACAGTACTGAAGATTTGAACCTGTATGAACCCAGCAGGCCCCGGACATCAATATTGGACCCCAATGTTGGACAGCATTTTGGTTGAGAATGAAAATTGCGTTGTCATCAGTATTTGATGTCAGTTTGATGTTCACTTAACATTGGATTTTGGTTACACAACCTAAAACCAAAAAATATCAAGGTTGAACTGACATTGAATTGTAGTCACCCAACGTTGCAACCAAAATTGAACCGAATATCAACATCTTATGACGTTGTCTGCCTGCTGGGAAGAAATACCTGAAAAATGAGCTTTCAACAATTTAAGGTGTCACAGGCACCAGATGCAAAAGACTGTTTGTAAGATACCTTGTTTCAGCTAAATTCTAAGGCAGCATAAAATGAATCAAATGAATTGTGTTCAAATGAATGCTGTTCTATTAAATTTCAATCCTGAAAAACAATGTAGCACTGTCTCTTAATCTTAAGCACAACTCTTTTCGACATTGATATTGATTGTTTTCAACACTGATATTAGGAAAGCTTCTTGTGCATGTTTTTTTTTAAACATCTATATTCTTAATGAATCCATGTTTTTTGTTTGTTTGTTTCTTTCTTTCTTTTACCATATATGCCATCCCAGTAACATTACATATAAAATATTAATATTTAAAATACTAAACAAAGGAACCAGTTATTTTGAAATGCAATATTTCACAATATTACTGTTTTATTATTATTATTATTATTATTATTATTATTATTAAAGGATCAAGCCTATATTTGATGAGCATAAGATTTTTTTTTTCTTTTCCTATAAATGTTTTTAAAATTCTTTTGAACTGATACAAATGATTTAATATTATTAAAAATAAACTATATTACCCAATGGCATCAGTCTGCGCCATCTACAGTTTCATGACAGAGCTTGACTTTTATCATTGTTAGAATAAAGGATGGTATTGCCAAACTCTAAAATTGAGTTTCCCAGAGAAGTGCCATTTGTGGCTGCTTAGGAAGAGCATTCCAAATAAGTCACTTACGAGGTTCCTTTTCAGTTAGGATGCTGCATTAAAAAGAAGCTGTCTGCGTAAACACTAAGGTTTGGGAACAGAACGCACAAGGCATTTATGTCCTGTTCTAATGCTTAATAGCTCATGGATTGTCATTTAGTTTAAAACACAAGCTGACTTCACAGCACAGGCTTTAGCAGCTCTTGGCACAACTGGAGCTGTCCAGTGCTGAAACTCTGACTCATGCTGTATGGCATCTTAAATATCACACTACATTATATGCGCTACATTACATTATACGCTTTAAAATGTTTATTGAAAATTGCCAGTACTGCCTTAAATGTTCTACGCCCAGCTGTCCCTATGTTTATAGCAAGTCGTGACTAGGCCCACATTTTACACATTCTCTGTGCTGAAAATTATGTGTATACTGCAGAATGGATTTAAGGATGGTAAAATGTGTTAAACAGAATGCAAAGACTTTACCATTATTGGCAGCTGAAAAAATGAAACTATGCTTTTTTGTTTTGCATAAATAAAAGCTGTTCTTCTGAACCAAGTAATGGCTGCCAAAAATACAACTTTCCTATTACAGGAATACAACGTATATGCATACAGTATACAGTACAAAATTCAAATCAGTAGTAGAGCAAATGTATCAAGAGGCCTAAAATTGAAACAGATCATTTCATGATTAAGAAGTCCTAAATTTATGCATTAATTTTGTCATAGTGCTCCTGTAATTGGTAGTTTTTAAAGATAATGGAGCTTTAATGTTACAGCTTGATTATTAAATGTATTCCTGTGTCAATGTAAATGTAAAAAAAAAAAAAAAAAAAGATCAAAAGCAATAGACCTCATGTTTTGTATCGTAGTAATATTGTAATTGAAAGATCTACCGGGCAGAAATTAAACAACAATTGCAAGATTCAATTGATCAAGATTCAAGTAATCAAAAGATCAGAGGGAGTGGGGGCTGCATTTTAATTGCCAGCTAATTTAGACTAAACTGCAGAGTTAGCACCCCATGAATTAAACAGTGAAAGTGGTATTTCATCAGCAGAGTGGAGGCGTGCATCTTTTTATTGTTCCATAATTAATGGTCCCAGTTTTCACACTGCACTAAAAGACAAATGGGGGCCTTTTTGCCATGACCTAATTGGAGCCTCCTGTCTAAAATTACATGTTAGCAAGTAGAGGTTGGAAAATAACTGCAAATGGGTCATCAAGGAGCATTACTGGCCTGAGAAAGTTACCTCAAAAGCAAGGGGTGGCTTAAACACCTCATTTTAAAAAAGCATATTTAAACTTTCTGATTTGATATAAGAAATGTCCTTTTCATTTTCTTATATTCATAACATTTAACACGCATAATGTCACAGATTGGCCTTTTTAAACAATCAGCTGTCCAACTTAGGGAGAATAAATCATCTTAACCAACATGATTTAGTTTTAAGTTAACTAAACCATAAAGAAATTGTTGAAATAATTAAACATAGATATGCAATGCTGTTCAAACATTTGGGATCAGTAAGATCTGTAATGTTTTTTTTTTTATTATTTAAAGAAGCCTTTTTTGCTTATCAAGGCTGCATTTATTTGATTAAAAATACAGAAAGAAAACTGTAATGTTGTGAAATATGGTTGCTAATTAAAATATTGTTCTTCTCATTTAATATACTTTAAGATTAAATTTATTCCTGTGATGCAAAGCTGAATTTTCAGCATCAATACCTCAGTCTTACTCCACTGTGAAATGATTCTTCAGAAATCATTCTAATATGTTAATTTATTGCTTTTTTTTTTTTTTTTTTTTTACTTCTAATTCCACTTTTCTTGACTTTCTTTGATGAATAAAATATTAAAAAGAACTGAAAAAATTTGGGGTCAGTAATTTTTTTCTTTCTTTCTTTCTTTGAAAGAGATTAATGTTAATTAATCACGAGTTAAATTGATAAAAAGCGATAGTACAATTAACAATAATTGTAAATTGTAAAACAAAATAAAGGTTCCAAAAGGGTGTATTTGCAGTGATGCCATAAAAAAAAACAACAACAAAAAAAAAACATTTTTGGAACAGTTTCTAAAAGAACCATTTCGAAGAACATTTTAAAAATCTAAAGAAAATTTTCGACTATAAAGAACAATTTCTGCATTTGAAAGGCTCCATGGATGTTCAAGGATCTTCATGGAACCATTGATGCCAATAAAGAACCTTTATTTTTAACAGTGCAAAGACTGATATTGTTAGAAAAGATTTCTATTTTGAATAAAAGCTGTTCTTTTTAACTTTTTATTCATCAAAGAATCCTTAAAAAAGTATCACAGGTTGCAAAAAAGAATTAAGCAGCACAACTTTTTACAAAATTAATAACAAATCAGCATACTAGAATGATTTCTGAAAGTAATGGCTGATAAAAATTCAGATTTGCATCACAGAAATAAATTATATTTTAAAGTATTTTAAAATAGAAAACTATTTTTAAATTGCAATAATATTTCATAATATTACTTTATTCTGTATTTTTGATCACATAAACAGAACATTGATGAGAATAAGAGACTTCTTTAAAAAAAAATATTAAAAACATTAAAAATACTGATCCCAAACTTTTGAACGGCTGTGTACACAAAAGACAAAAATACACAACAACGTAACTAAAATTAAAATGAAAATGGAAAATACCAAAATATTATTAAACACTCTCACAGTAGTATCTCAATGACACTAAAATGACGCTAAAATCACATCATAATCATGCATAAACATTTTCATGCATGATCTTGAAAGGCTGATTTTTTTTTTTTAACTAAATTAAATGCAATCACATCTATATAGCACAGTTATCACACTGATGCAGTTAGAGATTTCTGTGTTACTAAAATTGCACCTTACATTAAAAAGAGGTGCTGTCAAAAACTGAAACTTTATGGTTCAGTATGTATCCAAAAATGTATTTTGGATATTCAGTAATAAAGTCAAAAGCCAAAACAATCTATTTTTAACAACATGACAAGCAGAGAAACATTGTTAACCATCTATTCTGTGTTCTAAAAGGCAGCTTGATTTTCTCCTTCCCGCATTACCACGGCAGTAACGATGGAGGTTTTGTTTTTGTAAGGTGAATGATGTATCTTGAAAGCTGAGATGAGGGTGGAATGCAGACAGATCCATTACTGAGCCATTAGACACACTTCTAATGAGCGAGTCATCAGAAATGATCAGGGCCAGGGCATGACACGTGTTTCTGTCTCCAACAATAAAGAGATATTGTTTGGTTAAGAAATGACAAATCATTCCGCTGACAAATTGCATTCAGGAGAAACTGCTGAAGACTTTTTCAGTTTGTGCTCTCGGTTTGCATTTGAAATCGTCTAGACTTGATATATGGCTAGTTTAAATATGAATCTAAATTAATTGATTCATTATTCTTGTATTTTAAAAGAACAGATCTGTATTCTCTTACCCTCTTCCTCATTCCTTAGCTGTGTGACCTTCTGTATAGAACATCAAAGTAAAAATGTTGTTGAACATGGTCTATACTGTTTTTCAAGTCATTTGTTGTCATACTACCGCTTTCTTTGAGCAAACAAATTACCAAAGTGGAATGACTGTGAGTAAACAATGACAGATTTTTCATGTTGAAAACTCTCAGTATAACATACAGTTGATGTCAAAAGTTTACATACACCTTGCAGAATCTTCAAAATGTTAATTGTTTTACCAAAATAATGGGGATCACACAAAATGCATGTTAATTTTTATTTAGTACTGACCTGAAAAATATATTTCACATAAAATGTTTACATATAGCCCACCAGAGAAAATAATAGTTGAATTTATAAAAATTACCCTGTTCAAAAGTTTACATTCACTTGATTCTTAATACTGTTTTTTGTTGTTGTTGTTGTTTGTTTGTTTGTTTGTTTGTTTGTTTGGGTTTTTTTTAGTGATAGTTGTTAATGAGTCCCTTGTTTGTCCTGAACAGTCGCCGCTGTTCTTCAGGTCCCACAAATTCTTTGTTTTTTCAGTATTTTTGTGTATTTGAACCTTTTTTGACAATTACTGGATAATTTTAAAACAGTATTAAGTATTAACAACACAGTATTTAGAATCAAGTGTATGCAAACTTTTGAACAGGGTCATTTTTTATAAATTCAACTATTGTTTTCTCTTGTGGACTATATGTAAACGTCTTTTATGTAAAATATCTTATTCAGGTCAGTACTAAATAAAAAATAACATGCATTTTGTATGATCCTTCTTATTTTGGTCAAATAAATAACATTTTGCAGATTCTCCAAGGTGTATGTAAACTTTTGGACTTAACTGTACCTCAACTGACACTGTGTCAAAAAACATTTTTGAGCTCCAAACACAATTGTTATTTGACTAAAACAAACTTAGGAATAAATAGATGGAAGCAAAAACGGATCCTTCCACATGTTGCACAGCATTTTCTGCTCCTTTGCTTTAAGTCAGTGTACATTAGTAACAGACGTTATTTGTTCATGGCAAAGAAAAGGCCTCCATGGGTCACCTCATGCAGTGATTGAAGTTACTCGCTTGAGTGACTCTCTGAATGAAGCAAGCATACTGTCCACCCGCTTTTTCCTTGTCCACTCATCTTTTATTCCCCTGTACTCCTACTTTCCTTGAACCTGCACAGACCACTTTAATTACTTAGATTCACTCATTATAAAGAACAGATCTAGTGTAGAGTGTATGCTGTTTTCCCCTGCAAATATTTTAACAATTGCGAATGAGCAGATCCTTTTCTGCCCAAATAAATGTATATTTAAGTAAAATAATTTAGAATCCAAATTAATTTAGAACAAAAAATATAAAGAATAACCATTTTCCTAAGTCATTTGCTACAGCAAAACTCTGGCAAAAACTGAACTTAAACTACATTTTAAAACTATAGTAATTAAAATGTGCTGCTTAATCTGTTTAATTGATCCATTTTTCAGTCACTAATGTTAAGCTTCTTTGCATGACTTCAATCTGCACACATAAGTAAGTGATAAAGCCATGCTCGGAGATAAAAAAAAAAAAAAAAAACACTTTTTCTGGAACACTGTCATAATTAAGTGTCAAACCACATTGTTGTTTTTGGCTTGGGTTTTGTTTTTACCTGATCTGTTTTGTTTTGTTTTGTTTTTTTTGCACGTTTTTAAATTATCGATGGATGACTTTAGAATAGAACGTGTTTTGGCCTTTAATGTAACTGCGGTATAAAACCATCATTTGGAACATGTGCTAATTTAGGATTAAATGCTGACTTTATTACACTCATTTGTCATCCAGCAGGTTGTTAAGGTTCTATCCCGAGCATCAGTTTGGTTAGAAAGAGCCTGGCCTAATGCAGATAAGTGACAGGCATCATTACATTGGTAATGAAGGAAAAGGTAATGAATTATAAATAGGCTCTCATGGTCCAGCAGTGTCCTACATGCTGTAATTGAAACATGTACTCTCAAGAGATCCTTCCTGGGGAGAAGTGTAAAAATCACAGGCAACTGCTGCTTTAAGTGTCCATATTTACCAAGAATTCACATTGAACTCATTTCTAAATGAGAGAGACTGACAGCACTGCAGAGATGGCAGAATGCAGCAGAAATTACATGACCCTTAGGGCCATGCAAAGCATTTAGCCGTTTTCTCAAACACAAAGAATAATTATATTGAAGAAAATAAGTTATGAAATTATATCAAAATATAAAAAATACATACATAGGTTAAAATATATATATATATACACTACCATTCAAAAGTTTGGGGTCAGTAAGACTTGCAATTTATTTTTAATGAAGTCAAGGCTGCATTTATTTTATCAAAAATACAGAAAATAAACTGTAATATTACAAAATGTTATTACAATAGAAAATAATGGTTTTTATTTTCATACACTTTAAAATATAATTTATTCCTGTGATGCAATGCTGATTTTTCATCAGCTGTTACTCAGTTTCCCAGGCTTAAGTGTCACATGATCTCTCAGAAATCATTCTGATATTCTGAATTATTAGTAGAATTATCAGTTTTGGAAACAGTTGTGCCGCCAATGTTTTTTTTTTTTTCTTTCAAGAACAACATTTATTCAAACTCTAAATCTTTTCTAGCAATGTAAATCTATGATGTCACTTTTTATTGATGTAACAATTTATTCATTTCTTTCAAAAAAAAAAAAAAATGAATAAACATTTACTGACCCCAAACTTTTGAACGGTAGTATATATATATATATATATAAAAATATAATGCACTGTATATATTAAGTATACACCTGTCAAACCAAAATTTATTCAGACACTTCTCACATTATCATAGTTTATTCACTATAGTTTAGAAAATGGTAATAAAATATGACAAGAACTCAGAGTTAAACTGTGTCAGAACAAATTCATCTTGATAATCACAAATGCATTACAGTCAAACCAAAATTATTCAGACATCTTTAAAATTTCTCACATTGGTGTCAAATCTAATTTTTGGTCCCAAATTTTTTCATCAATTTTATTAGTAGTCCACTGTAAGAAGATTTTTGGGTAGGCCTATAATATGTCACAATTTACTTTATTTTTCTATCCTCACGTACATTAATGAATAATAGTGTCCTGCACACACTAGTAAAAATATATACAAAATTATATCTGGTATCTGAATAATTTTTGGTTTGACTGTATGTACATTTATTATATTATATCAGGGGTGTTTCATCTGAGAAGGTAAGGGAGGAGGTGCCTCCTCAAAATATTGGATGAGAAAAAAATTTGTAGTACAAAAATAAAACACCGCCAGTATTACAAAATATAACATTAAGGGGTGCATAAAAAGTTTTTCTAAAGTAACACTGTCCAACAGCGACACCAGCAGGTAAAGTTTACAGCGGGAGTCCGCGTCACTTGCCTTTCTTAAAGGGATAGTTCACTTTGAAATTAAATTTTGATATGTTTTAGCTTACCCCAAGGGCATCCAAGATGTAGGTGTCTTTGTTTCCGCAGTAGTTTCAATTTTGATATTTTTAGGTCCAACCGTTTTTGTCTGTCAGTCATATAATGCATGCTTATGGTCACCTCACAAAAGAAAATGCACAGATTCAAATTAAACAGTCCAAATTAAACAATTCCCCATAGTAAGTACACACTGATGACCTAAGACACGAAACGAGCGGTTTGTGTGAGAAAACGAACAGTATTTATGTCGTTTTTTACCTTTTGTAAATAACCACGTCCAAGTTGAAGTGTGCGCGCTTCCTGGTGTGTGAGCATGCCGGCGCTACTCCCGGAAAGCTCCGGAAGTGATCTCTCGCATGTGAACGTCACTCATTGTTTACACAGAACAGAGATTGTAGGTAAGACGGCTAACAGAAATGGTACTCGTTTGCACTTACCCGGGATGTTTAAACAAGAAATGGTTAAAAAAGGTATGTTTAGGGATGTTTAAAAAATAAAAGAATTACTTGTGCTCATGCAATGGATCACGTCCGGCGCTTTCCGGGAGTAGCGCCGGCGCATCAATAAGCCAGAACGCGCTCACATACCAGATAGCGCGCCCCCTTCAGCTTGGACGTGATTGTTTACAAGAGGTAAAAACGATATAAATACTGTTCGTTTTCTCACACAAACCACTCGTTTCGTTAGTTACTGCGGAAACAAAGACACCTACATCTTGGATGCCCTTGGGGTAAGCTAAAACATATCAAAATTTAATTTTAAAGTGAACTATCCCTTTAAGCCCATTGAATTTTAAAAGACGTGAGATGGAGGCAACGCTTGACTGTGATTGGTTCATCCGATAAATCCCGTCTCTTGTGTTCATGTGTTCTGCATCTGTGAGTAATGGTAAACAACTCACACACTTAAATTTAAAAACTTCGTTAAATCAAAATAAGACTTAAAATGACATGAAAACATGATCCGAGTTTTTAGTGAGTAATCAGCTTGGTGAGATTTAAAGTAAATCTGTGTCTGTGACCAATATCTACAAAGCTTTGATGAATGATCAGAAAAATTCAAAAATAGTTAAAAGTTAACTATTAAATAGAACAGCTGAACATAATTAATGATAACTTTGTTAATGTAACAATATAAAATAGAGGAAAAACATATTTTTTTCTCCAAAAACAATTTTTCTTTACAACTGAAGTAAGAAAGTCATGAACATCTTGGATGACAAGGGAGTGAGTAAATTATCTGCAGTTTTTTGTTCTGGAAGTGAACTTCTCCTTTAAGGAAAACATGGTCAGGTCAAAGTCTCTGAATAATTTTTGGTCCCAACTTTTTATCAATTTTACTGGTAGTCCACTGTATGAAGAATTTGTGGGTATAATATGTCACAGTTTACTTTATTTTGTTATCCTCACTTACATAAATAAACTATAGTGTCTTGCATCCACTAGTAAAAAAAAATATATATATATATATATATCTGGTATCTAAACAATTTTTGGTTTGACTGTATATGTATTCTTATTTTGATTCAATTCAAAATGAAACAAACAGTTGTAGAAATAGGTGACACATTACCTATAATTAATTTCTATATCTTATTAGGGTCTGACCAAAACATTTACACCCTGGCTGTCAATTCAGCCGTCCTTGACATAGCTTGAATATAAAACACTGAGCTTTCTTCAGTACTGTGAAAAGTTAGCCAAAGTTTTCCTGAGGGGCCTTTGAAGAATTAGCTCTTCCTTCTTTTCTTGGCAGACTCACCTATTCAGAGTGTCCCATGGCACCAATTATTCCTCATGCTTCTAAAAGTTACGCTTGCTAGACTTCTTCATAATAGCAGTATGTGCAGGTAGATCAATAGACCAATAGTGGAAAAGAAGAGGAACGGGTTACAAGAGAGCAATTTGTTGACGACACAGTGTAGATAATAATTGCTGAGTGAATAACATCAGGTCATCAGGTTGAAATTTCAATTTAATACGCATATTTCAAGTGTTTCTGTAGCATTCGGTTTGATCGTGTCCAATGGAGGATCTCTTTTCTTATTTAAATGAATTCATGAAATCGGATGTAATAAATTCACACAGTTCAGCAGGTTTAATCCATGTAGTCTCAGCTGACCTCGCCTGCATGTTTTACGATTGTGGAAAAAGCAGCAGACAGCCATTCACCGGAGGAAAGCACACTTTATCAGAGCCACAGAGACAAGAAGAGCTTCTCTCCTGCGTGGTTTAGCATCCTCAGTGAAAGTTGTTTGCTTTGTGTTCATTTATCAAGAACAAGTTATGTGGAGGAAGTAACATAAAGCCAGGTACATTCAGAAGGTCATACTTCATTCTTTGAAACTGCACACACACAGTCTCCATAGCAACAGACAGACTTCAGGAGTCCTTAGTCAACACTCGGCATAGCGACGAATTCAGAGCAGCGTGGTGAAATGACAAACATTCAGGCTAATTATCAAATATTGCATTTAAATGTCTAATTGTTGGTACACATACAAAAACAAAAATCACTGCTTTTATGACAGCTGAGAGAAGTAGTCATTATGACTGCTGCTTGCTATGTTTACTTCATTAAAATGAGCTATGCAAATACATGCAACACAAATAAAAAACAAAAAAAAATTGATTTGATCTGATTTATGTTAGTGGTGTCAATCGATTAAAAAAAAACTAATTAATTGCACAATTTCCCAAAAATTAGGCTAATCGAGATTAATCCTTCCTGACATTAACGTTTTTAATTATACTTTTATATTGCAATAATTACACATTCATGATTAATGTAGATACAACATAAAGAATTTATATATTTACATTTTTTTATGATGTCTCTATTTCCCCCCTAATATTTAATCATTGAATATAACCATTCAACATTACAGTATAATTGAGAGCTATCACTTTAAAACTTCTAATTTAAGTGAACTTGAAACAATCTTCACATAAACCCATGTCATATAGGCTTACTACCTGTGCCCTTCAACAAGAAAATATAGCCTAAAGTTATCATTTTTATCAAATTTTAAATTATAAAGATAAAGCTTAAAACTACAGAAGTTATTAATTTCCTCTTTTTTAATTTTGTTCTTTGATTAACAGACATCACAGCAGTTGGTTATTGGGATATTTTGGCTGCTGTTACTTTAAAAGCTGCCGCTGCTGACACTGCTTTAAATGTGACCTATAAATAATAAATACTTACATGCACAGATTTAAGGCAGCTTTAATCGCCTTTTTTGTAACTTCATGTCTTAACAGACGACACGACATAACTACGACATTGCATACTCACAGTTTTATCCTGAGGCTGCTTGTCACGGTACCGTTTTCGCGCTCGTTTGACTCGCCTCTGGTGTTGAAGTAAAGTTGGAGAACTGAGAAGTCTGAGAAGTCTGAGAAGTCTTCCGTTTGATGTGCTCATAAAGACACTCTAAATAAACGCAATACTGTAGAAATTGTGCCTAGCCCCGCCCATGCGTTAATTGCGTTAAATATTTTTAACGCGTTAAAACGTAAAAAATAAGTCTCTGTTAAGGCGCTAATTTTGACCGCTAATTTATACCTTAAACATATACTGATAACCATCAGCTGATAAAGAGAGAGTCACATGACAAATCACAGGCAGCTTTTCCACAAACTATAATCTATAGAATATTTTAGTGTATAGAAAGTGCATACACATTTTTTCATACACATAAAACATAAGAAAACAAACACATAAAACACATAAAAAACAAAATGCTATTATGGTAACAAAACAAAACAAAACAAAACAAAACAAAAAACTGCGGTAAAAAAAAAAAATGCAGTTAACTTTAATAAATAGTGTTATACACTCTTTCAATCTCAGTTTATAGTTTTTGGCTGTACATTATGAAACGTCTTGTAAACCAAAATGGATCTATAACAAAAATTATTATATTTGAAATGGTAAAAGATTGTGAAAACAACAAAAATTTGTCAAAATTTGTCACGCATTATTAACTTGTTGCTTATTAGCATGCACATTACAAGCATATTGGCGGTTATATTAAAGGGTTAATTAGACCTTTATTTATCTTTAGAACACAAATTAAGATATTTTTGATGAAATCCGAGATTCCTTTCTGACCCTGCATAGACAGCAACACAACTACCATGTTCAAGGTCCAGAAAGGTGGTAAGAAGATTGTTAAAATAGTCCATGTGACATCAGTGGTTTAACTGTAATGTTATGAAGTTATGAGAATACTTACTGTGCGCAAAGAAAACAAAATAACATCTTTATTCAACAATTTCTTCTCTTCCATGTCAGTTTTCACCACGCATGCGCATTCAGGAGAGTCTCACCCAGATGTGCTGAAGGTTTCGACAGAGAAGGTGACTTGCAATTTTTTGCCCAGCCTTACTTATTTGAACCTATATACACAGATGGTGAACTAAGAAAGATGGACGTTGAGTCAGTAAGTCAAATCCGCTGACAGTCCATTACCGTTTAGAAGGTAGGAAGCATTCACAACTTATTCTACTGTGATCGTTCTTTTTCAGATTGCCTTTGTGTGACAGTCTTCTTCATCTCATCTGTTGTTATATACTTCTAAATCTGAAGAAGCCACCTGTTTGTTAGAATCCCTTTATCTGTTCTCCAAATATAAATTGCCTTTATTTGTCATTTAGATGTCACCAGTACATCAGTATGCCACAGAATTATTCTGAGGTTCTGCCTATAATTATAAATCCAGGGAAACGCAACAAGAGAGCCTCATTTACATAGGACACATCCAGCGAGTGTGTATGTGTCACTCTCATTATCTCTGAAATCCACCTGTGATAAAGCCAAACAACAACACTGCAAAGGTTTTCTGAGTACATATTTTAGGCTGATGGAATCCTGCAGTTCTCAAACAAAAAGTCAAGGGTAACAACTTTTTGGAAGTGAGCCTCACTGTTCATTTCTGTATTCATTTTCCACTTTAAACAAATCATACGCTTTGCGAATTCAACATTAGGCACCAAGACGAATGGACATGTTATTGTTGCTTTTACAGCAATAAATATGGATTCCATAAAAAACTCTGAAATACTGAAAATTCAATATATCTTTCTTTTTTAGACACAAATTAATAATGTCACAAAATATTTCTATTTCAGATAAATGCTGTTCTTCTGAACTTTCTATTTATCAAAGAAACCTAAAAAATCTACTCAGCTGTTTTCAACATAATAATAATAATAATAATAAATGTTTTTTGCAGCAAATCAGAATATTAGAATGATTTCTTAAAGATCATGTGACTGAAGTAATGATGCAAAAAAAAATCAGCTTTGAAATTAAAACAGTTATTTTAAATAGTAAACTGTTTTTACTGTACTTTGGGTCAAATAAATGCAGGCTTGGTGAACAATAAAGCAAAAAAAAAAAAACATTAAAAATCTTACTGTTCAAAAACTTTTGACAAGTAGTGTATATTGAATTGCTGATATTCTATATTTCAAGTGGATGCACAGTAGACTGACTAGAGTTATTCTGATGTTGTTTATTGAGCTTGACAGAATTTACTGTATATGAACTATTTTTTTTTTTATTTTACCACTAAACAATTATAAGATGTAAAAGTACCAGTTCTGATGCTCAGTGTTAATGATGAAGTCAAATCCACTGGCTGAAGACTGAGATGAGTTTCAGAACTGTTAATTCAAAGCTGTCAATTACAAAGCATTTTCAACATCTCACATTCTCTTGTGCACTGACACTTCACAGACACTCATTCACAGTACAGATTCTCACAAGCAGATGCTACTAAGTCCTGTTTACACAAGTCCAGCCCAAAACGTCTGACCAGCTCATTTGCGGGTTTCGTTGTAATCATGTGAAATTCATGTGTTGTATCTTGTGCAACTGCAATGTGTTCAAACAAAGATCATGCTGCATGCAGTATAAATGTACAACATACACTTTTCTTACACATTGCCACATAATTTTCTCTCTCCAATGTTCTATAAATTAGACTTTTTAATTGTTTAAAAGGAACTTGTATGGCTTAATATAATATAATATAATATAATATAATATAATATAATATAATATAATATAATATAGAAAACCAATGAAAGATGTACATTATTTAAAAAATAATGTAGTTCCCCGTCTGTCGTTCACGTTCGACGTTGTGTCGAAGTGACGACTAGGGGTCGCTCTTGAGAGCCCGAACACCTCTGACAGCTTTGAGAAAAGGCCAATGAAATTGGTACGCAGTATTTGCATAGCCCGCTCCGCCCCGGAGATCCGGGCATAAGAGGGGGGGGCTAGGCAACACTCATTGTTCTGTTTCTTCGGAGCCGAATGCAGTATTCTCTTAGGGGAAAACAGCATTACTCACCTCTTCGTCGTTGGATCTATGGCACGAGCAGCGGTTTCTCCCTTTAACCCTTCTCTTGGTAAGCGAGAATACCCCTGGGTGCTTCGACGACGATCTCTAAAGAGCTTTTCCTCCTGAAAAGGAGTAATTTCTCTGAAAGAGCCGACACGGATGGATTGTGTTTACATTTGCCTTTCCGTCCGTGTCTTCCTGGTTGCGGTTTCCTCGTAAACAATAACAATCGGCACGATCGTTGTGCTCAGGGTTGAGCTAGTCTCACGCTGATACATCGCTTCGTTGATAGTTTGTGTTCTGCTTGCGGAAGGGAACATAACTATGGGTTGCTGCTCACGAGCCGCGAAGCCGCGGCTCACCGCGACCGCTTCCGTTCGGCCCTTCTACTTCCGGGTACGAGGGCCGCTGCGATGTGCGTCGATGGCGAGCAATAGGAAATGAGTTAGTTCCGCCGGGTTTCCCCCCGCGGATCGCTCGTTCCTCGCGACCCCCGTTTAGGTTTTTGGACAGATTATTAGTTCTTTTTACAACTTTACTCTGTTCAAAACCTTAAAAGCTGGTTGAGAGGTTGGCTGCAGCATCGGAGGGAGGACTTAAACCATGGGAAGCTGATGCTTCGACTGAGCAAGCTGGGGAGCGAGTCTCAGTTTGAGCAGACGCTGAAGTGGTGGGCGTGCTTGAACAAGATAACCGAAACACATCAGGTTTGAGTGAGAAAAAACCCTCCGCCTCATCCTGTGTGTTCATGGCTTCGGTAACGTACGAGATTGACTATATCGTGATAGGCCTTTTTTTCGGCTGAAACACGATATATCAGATCCTCCTCCCTCATTTCCCTCGATGGCGGTCCAGCGCGAGAGGCTTCGTGGATTCTCCAGGCGGGTGGGCGCTTCAGTACAGCACCTGCATATCTGATGCCCTGCCCCCTGGTGGGACCACATAGGCTCTCGTCCAGAGCGTGAAGGGGTTCACGTCTTCTGGACAGGCTGTGTCCACCATGCACACCTTTGCCATCCTGCTGGCTGCCAGGCAAAGTGTTATAAGATCTGCACGAGGGAGATCTCGCCTCAGAGTGTCGCAGGAACTGCGTTCAGTTCTGTGTATGCTTCCGAGCATCAAATGTCGCAACGCAGGCTCTGGGTAGAGCGATGTCCACTACGGTGGTCCAGGAGCGCCACCTTTGGCTAAATCTGGCGGAAATGAAGGACACTGAGAAAGTTCGCTTTCTTGACGCCCCCATTTCTCCAGACTGGTTCAGGGCCCGCCTCAGGCTGGTCCTGCACCCAAACCAGCCTTGCCGTCGAGTTCTCGCAAGAAGGTGGCGCCGTTAGCTCATTTTCAGGCCGCTAGGAACCCTCATCAGGCTTCGAAGCGCTCCTGAAGTGAGCCGCCCAGGGGAGAGAGATCTGCTGACCTGTCTAGATCCACACTCGGCGAGGGGACGAGTGTGGGCTTCGGCTCCATCCTGGCTGTCTGCCTCACGGCGGACAGCCACCACATGGTCAATTTAAGAGCAATTTCTTTCTTCTCTGGGCGTAAAAACCAGTGCGACTGCGTCCCTCCGGGGTACCCAGCCACTGAAGCACGTCAAAGCATGCTCGACCGCATCTCTGGCGCTTCTGCATGCTTTGACAAACCAAGTGCATCCTTCAGTCGACCCCCTGAACTCAGGCGGTCCTCCGTTGGATCCTTATCGGTTACGATGATCGGTACACCCACCATGGTTGGGTCCCTCCGGGGTACCCAGCCACCAGAACACATCAAAGCATGCTCAACCGCAGGGCCTGCGCTTTGGCATGCTTTGACGAATCAAGTGCATCCATCAGTCGATCCCCTGAGCTCAGGCGATCTTCTGATGGATCCTTGTCTGTCGGTTCCGATGGTCGATCCTTCCATGGCTGGGTCCCTCCGGGGTACCCAGCCACCAAAACACACCAAAGCATGCTCAACCGCAAAACTTGCGCTTCTGCATACTTTGACAGAGAAACAAGCGCATCCGTCAGTCGATCCCCTGAGCTCAGGCGATCTTCTCACGGATCCTTGTATGTCGGTTATGGCGATCAAAGCACCTTGTGTCCTCCGGGACAGCACGCCCCCGAACAAAGGGCTTTCACCACAACTCAGTCACACCGTACCCACCCGAGGTACGTCGGTGGTCCCCCTGAGACCGTTGGCAGAGAGTTTTACAGCTTGGCTCGAGATACCCAACCTCTCTCGCTGGCTTCTCAGAACCATCCGACTCGGCTATGCTATCCAATTCGCACGCAATCCGCCCAAGTTCAGCAGCATCTTCTCTACCGAGGTTCGGGACGAGAATGCTGCGGTTCTTCGGGCGGAGATCGCGACCCTTCTGGCGAAGGACGCGATAGAGCCGGTCCCCTCGGCCGACATGAAGAAAGGGTTCTACAGCCCCTACTTCATTGTACCCAAGAAAGGTGGCGGTTTAAGACCAATCCTGGATCTGAGGATTCTGAATCGGGCCCTTCACAAGCTCCCCTTCAGAATGCTAACGCTCAAACGCATTCTCACGTGCATCAGATTCCAGGATTGGTTTGTGGCGATAGACCTGAAAGACGCGTACTTTCATGTCTCGATTCTTCCAAGACTCAGGCCCTTCCTGCGGTTTGCCTTCGAAGGTCGAGCATTTCAGTACAAAGTCCTTCCATTTGGGCTCTCCCTGTCTCCCCGCGTCTTTACGAAAGTCGCAGAGGCAGCCCTTGCCCCTCTCCGGGAGAGGGGCATCCGCATTCTCAATTACCTCGACGACTGGCTGGTCATAGCACACTCTCAGGAGTTGGTATGCAAACACAGGGATGTGGTTCTCAACCATCTGGCCCATCTGGGGTTTCGGGTCAACTGGGAAAAGAGCAAGCTCGCCCCGGTACGGAGCATCTCTTTTCTCGGTATACAACTAGACTCGGTTGCCATGAGTGCACGGCTCTCCCCGGAGCGTGCAGAGTCAGTGCTGAGCTGCGTCCAGAAGCTCTCACGCAGCCCGACGGTCCCCCTCAAACAATTTCAGAGGCTCCTGGGTCACATGGCATCCGCAGCCGCCGTCACGCCGCTGGGCCTGATGCACATGAGACCGTTACAACACTGGCTGCGTTCCCGAGTCCCGAGATGGCCATGGCGCCAGGGTTCATACCGGGTGCACGTCACACCCGTATGTCTAAAAACCCTCGGTCCTTGGAAAGACATTTCGTTCCTACGGGCCGGGGTGCCCTTAGGACAAGTGTCCAGGCGCATTTTGGTTATGACAGATGCATCCAACACAAGCTGGGGCGCCGTATGCAATGGGCAAGCAGCTGCAGGGCTCTGGTCGGGCCCTCGGCTGCATTGGCATATCAATTGCCTCGAACTGCTGACAGTGTTTTTGGCCCTGAAGAGGTTCCGACCTTTGGTTCAGGGCAAACACGTGCTGGTCCGCACAGACAGCACTGCGACTGTAGCCTACATCAATCACCAGGGCGGTGTACGCTCCTTTCGCATATCACAGCTAGCCCGCCATCTCCTCCTTTGGTGTCGAAACAATGTCAAGTCTCTACGAGCCACCCACATACCGGGCGAACTCAATTGGGTAGCGGACGCGCTCTCCCGACAGACTTCGCTTCGGGGCGAGTGGAGACTTCACCCTCAGACGGTTCAGCTGATCTGGAGTCTTTTCGGTCAGGCCCAGGTCGACCTGTTTGCCTCGATAGAGAACACTCACTGCCAGTTGTGGTACGGTCTGTCCGAGGCGCCCCTCGGCACAGATGCACTGGCACACAGCTGGCCTCAGGGCCTCCTCAAGTATGCGTTTCCACCAGTGAGCCTAATTGCACAGACCCTGTGCAAAGTCAGGGAGGACAGAGAACAGATCCTGCTGGTGGCCCCCTACTGGCCCAACAGGGTTTGGTTCTCAGAGCTGGTGCTCCTCTCCCCCGTTCCTCCCTGGCGCATTCCCCTGAGGAAGGACCTCCTTTCACAGGGGAAGGGCACGATATGGCACCCGCGCCCAGATCTCTGGAACCTCCACGTATGGTCCCTGGACGCGACCAGGAGGATTTCAGAGATCTCCCACTGGCAGTGGTAAACACTCTGTTGCAGTCGAGAGCTCCTTCCACGAGGCGGCTGTACGACCTCAGATGGCGCAAATTCACAAACTGGTGTTCCTCCCGGGGGGAGAACCCACGGAGATGTGGCATCCGAACGGTGCTTTCCTTCCTCCAAGGAGGACTGGATAGACACCTTTCTGCTTCAACACTTAAGGTCCAGGTAGCCGCTATTGCCGCTAACCACGACCTGGTGGAAGGTAGATCGGTTGGGAAGCACAATTTGGGTATACGATTCCTTAAAGGTGCACGCAGGCTGAACCCCGTCAGACCGCGCCTTGTCCCCTCTTGGGATCTGTCTGTGGTCCTCCGGGGCCTACAGTCAGATCCCTTTGAGCTGCTCCAGTCAGTCGAACTCAGTGCTCTCTCCCAAAAGACGGCTCTCCTGACTGCGCTCACATCGATCAAAAGAGTGGGAGACCTCCAAGCCCTCTCCGTCAGTGACTCGTGCCTCGAATTCGGGCCGGCTAACTCTCACGTTATCCTGAGACCCCGGCCCGGTTATGTGCCCAAAGTGCCCACCACTCCCTTCAGGGACCAGGTGGTCACTCTGCAAGCTATCCCTTCTCAGGAAGGCGACCCCAACCTCTCCTTGTTATGCCCAGTCCGTGCCCTGAGCATTTACTTGGAACGTACTGAAAGCTTCAGACGGTCGAGTCAGCTCTTTGTCTGTTTTGGAGGACAGCAGAAGGGGAAAGCTGTCTCCAAACAAAGAATTTCCCACTGGATTGTGGATGCGATTCGTTTGGCCTACCAGGCCACAGGGGTGCCCTGCCCGCTGGGGGTGCACGCCCACTCCACCAGGGGCGTCGCAGCGTCGGTTGCGCTGGCGAACGGGATCTCTTTAACAGACATTTGCAGAGCTGCAGGTTGGGCTACACCTAACACGTTTGCCAGGTTCTACAATCTGCGTGTAGAACCAGTCTCTTCGGGAGTCCTGAACGCAAGCCCAGTAACTCCTGAAGCTGACACGGTGTGGAAGCTTGCTGAAGCGTCGTTCCCCACGGGTGATGACGCTTCCCCAGTTCAGTAAGTTTCCTGGCGTGAACCCTGAACGACAATTTCCATCATGTTGCACCCGCAACGTAGCTATGTTCAGCGGAGGAACTAGCTATCAGAATCTAATATGAGGTTAGGTTGCCTCTTGTGAACTCTCATATTAGGTTGGTGCCCCACATGTAGTGGCTCCTAATGCGGCCCCATGTGTGTATCTCCACCTATACTCCCAGAGATGCGGTGTTTCCCTTAAGACAAAACTTGTCTCCGACCCTGAGCTCAGCAGTCTCTCCTCATGCGGAGCCTGCCTCAGGATCGTCCCCTTGTTGTGCTCCCCTAGTGCGAGCCCTCAAGTGTATTCTCCACACAAATACCTCCCTCCGGGCAGGGTGTGGTCTCCGTAGTGCCCATCCCCCCCCCGGGGAGGACGGACACTGGCCCAATGTTCTCCAAGATGTTCAACCAAAGGTGAGGAAAGGCTGGCTGAAGCTCTTGGGCATTGGAAGGTCACGTAGAGGTGAGTGACATTTATCTAACACGCAAGACCTGTTAATATTTGCACTCCATGCACTCGTGACGCGGTCCGCTGGTTGTGGCGTTTTCAACTGGGACCCCTAGTCGTCACTTCGACACAACGTCGAACGTGAACGACAGACGGGGAACGTCTTGGTTACGTATGGTAACCCTCGTTCCCTGATGGAGGGAACGGAGACGTTGTGTCCCCCTTGCCACAACCTCGGACCGCCTCTGAGTGTAGCCGGGTGCTTCGGCTCCTCAGATCAGAACAATGAGTGTTGCCTAGCCCCCCCCTCTTATGCCCGGATCTCCGGGGCGGAGCGGGCTATGCAAATACTGCGTACCAATTTCATTGGCCTTTTCTCAAAGCTGTCAGAGGTGTTCGGGCTCTCAAGAGCGACCCCTAGTCGTCACTTCGACACAACGTCTCCGTTCCCTCCATCAGGGAACGAGGGTTACCATACGTAACCAAGACGTTTTTAAACTATTGGGGGGGGGTGGATACTATTATTTCAATGACATGAAATGATTGCACTCGGTGAGCTACTGACACAACTTGTTGCTATTTTTACCACAACACAACTCAGAAAATAAAATATTCATACAATGCCACATTGTGTAGCATTTGGTTGCAATTTCTTCATTGCTTTCCCAACGATAAGAAGATGAGAAAAGAATAGGAAGATGCCTGTGGATGAATAAAACTTTTTAAAGACTCGTGTCTTTGTCCTCTTCACTTTAGCCCTGATGCCATTGAGGCTTTTATTAGACCACAGCTACTGAAAGAGCTTACATATGGCAGACAAGAAATGCTAGATGCCATTCTGGCAGGATGCAAACATGCAGACGCTTGTCAGTTTTTCAGTGGGGATTTCACTTGGTATCTGGGAGCGTTTAGACTGTGTGGGGAAAAGAGATAGTACGGCATTTGGTTTAAGCCTACACTTATATCCACCACCACCTGTGAGCTCTTTTAGTAGCTGTGGTCATCGTATTAGCATTTTATTTCCCTAGCTGTGTTGCGAGAAAATAGCAACAGGTGGTGCTCACGAGTGAAACCATTTCAGGCCATAATGCACTGCAAAGAATGCTTTTCTTACTTAGATTTTTCGTCTTGTTTCAAGCAAAATAATCTAGTTTTCTGCTTGAAATAAAATTATTTTGCTTACTGCATTGGCAGATTATTTTGCTTGTTTCAAGATCACTTTTTTCTCAAAAAACAAAACAATTTTTTCTTATCTAGAAAATCCTTCTTGATTTAAGAATTTTTGGATATTTTGGCTGGAAACAAGACAAAAAATCTATGCAAACATGCAGATGTTTGTCATGATGCCGCAGCTACTAAAGAAGTTTCTCAGTGCGAATTTCACTTATCTGGGAGCGTTTAGACCAGTGGTTTTCAAACCCTTAAAAAATGGGTCGCCAGGATAATTTAAGGAAGATGTATATGTATGTAACAAAGTTCAAGACTCAGGGAGAAGGATGCGGGAAGCTGCAAACGTAACTTTAATAACAAAATAAACATTAACAACAAAATGAAAGTAAGCGGCAGCAGCCTCACGCCAGACTCCAGTGTGTATCTGTATTTGCGCTTATCTGTTTGTCTCAACGCTCAAAACGCCAGACTTTTTGTTCAGTCCTGAGTTCTGCAAGCTAATTAATCCTCTCATTATAACAAAGCCTTCCTGTAGAATGCACATTCAGTATTTCATGCGACCGTTAAAACGAAACCAAAAGTAAAACGCGCGCACGCATTCAAAAGCAATTTTAATACCCTGCGTTCAGAGTCAGACTCAGAAAGCGATTAGCTATATATATATATATATATATATATATACCCATATATGTATATATATATGGGTCGCTTCAATTAAAAAAAAAAAAATTCTTGAAACAAGCAAAATAATCTGCCAATGGGGTAAGCAAAATAATATAGTATAACATAGTTTTCTGCTTGAAATAAGATTATTTTGCTTACCCCATTGGCAGATATTTTGCTTGTTTTAAGTGCTTTAATGACTTCTTTTTCTTGAAAACAAGACAATACTTTTACTTAAAAAGTAAAATAAGACAAGCATGTTTTGCAGTGTGGTGCCCTTTAAAGTTAAACTATTTATTTCTTCATGAAATGTTGTGCAAATGTATCATTTAGGATCATGAATGTGCATATAAAGTTTCTATGTAAGTTTTCGGCAAAGTTTCTACATCAATATGTCTGTACAAAAATAGCTACGACTTTGGTTTGCATCAAATTGACCCAAAATAATAATAAAAAAAAAACTGCATCACTTTAGTGCTTCTTGTCAAAGATTAAAATTAGGGCTGTCGAACGATTAATCACGATTAATCACATCCAAAATAAAAGTTTATGTATGCATACTATATGTGTGTTTACTTTGTATATTTATTATGAAAATATAAATATGCACACATACATGTATATATTAAAACAAAATATTTATATGTATATATATTTATACCTGCATACAATTTATATTATAAAGAAATATAAATATTTTAAATGTAAATCTGAAATATTTTTCCTTTATATATACATGAATGTGTTTCCATTTATATATATACATAATAAATATACACAGTGCACAAATATATAGTATGTAAACATAAACTTTTATTTTGGATGCGATTAATCACGATTAATCGTTTGACAGCCCTAATTAAAATATGAAATACATGAAAACGTATGAAATGTAAGACTTAAAAAAGACTTGGAAACTGAAAACTCATTTTCACATATGTGGTACTGTCGTGAATGCACGTTGTTGCATAATTGTTAAATAATTGACTTTTTTTTTTTTATTTGCACACAAAAAGTGTCCTCGTAGCTTCATAAAGTTATGGTTGAACCATTGATGTCACATGGACCATTTTAAAAATGCTCTTACTACCTTTATGGGCTTTGAATGTGTCAGTTGTGTTGCTGTCTATGCAGGGTCAGAAAGTTCTCAGATTTCATCAAAAATATCTTAATTTGTGTTCTGAAGATGAGTCAAAGTCTTACAGATTTGGAACGCCATGAGGATGAGTAATTAATGACAGAATTTTCATTTTTGGATGAACTATCCCACTCATGTTTCAAATACTCAATATTTAGTTGTACTTTTGCTGCTACAAGAGAGATAAACTTTCAAAAAGCATATGAAACCTCACAGTTTCCCATTCTAAATTCTGAAAGTGAGGCTAGCTGCAGTTTGTCTCGCTTTCTTCTCATTTCCCAATTACTCTGAACCAAAGCAGTGACGCATCTCCAGGCAAAGTTGTGTCGCTCTCAGCCCACACACTCTCTGTGATGTGCTTCCGTTTGTTTCTGTACTACCAACCAGCTCTGATGGGTGAATTGCACACATTCAGGGCAAATGAAGCAGGGCTGAGAGGTTGTATAGTCTAAGACACACACTAGCCATTTCCTCCATTGCCCTCTGCTCTCTTATACCAGAATGAGAGGAGCGGATGGAAGGAGATCAATGTGCAGGCATTAATTCACTGGGGCACTTATCCAATAGGTTGACTGACAGGCACTAAGCTGGTGTCGGGGAGATTGTTAGAAAACATCCATTCAGTTGTAGGGTCTGAAGAGAGCAAAGGACAGAAAAGACCAAACAAACAGTGCCGTCAATGTCACGAGAGGGCAGACAGTGAAAGGTGTGCTGTGAAACTGCAGCGCTATTTTAGGATCATTCACATACTGGTGCAGTTTTTGGTAATATTTTATATTATTTGATTAGATTACTTTTTTACTGTTTAAGGTTTTAGGAATTGTGCTATTTTTATTAGTTTTATTAGTTTTTTATTATTGTCTTAATGTCTATATACTGTGGTATTTATACATTTTTAGTTTTCTTGTATTTATCAGTTTTAGATTATTTAGGATTTTAATACTTTTTAGTATTTTTAAGGTTTTTATGTTTTATTTTATTTCAGTTAATGTCTAACATTAGTTTAAGTTTTGTTACTGATAACCCTTTTCTTAGAAACAGCCATAAATAGTATTGGAGAAAAATGTTACAAATGCTGCTTTTTTTAGAATCAGATTACTTTTGTAAACAAGAAAAAAAAAGAAAAAAAAGAATGAACGAACGAACGAACGAACGAAAGAAAGAATTACCCAGCCCTATGACATAAAACACTACAATAAGGAAGAGTGAAAAACAAGACAGACTCAGGAGGTGACAATTATTTATTTGATACTTTTTGTTGTAATAGTCATAATAATTGTTCAAGTGTAGGCATATAATAAATAACATTATTAAAAACATATAATTCCAATAATAATAAAAAAATACTATTATTATTATTATTATTATTAATAATAACAACAAAAACAACATTCACAACAATTGTACAATTATATATATATATATATATATATATATATATATATTAATAATAATTATTATAATTGTATTATTATTATTTATTATTAATAATAATAATGATAATAATAAATATTATTATTATTGCTAATAGCAACAATCAAAACAACAATTTTAATTTTAAATATAAATAAATATATCTTTAGAATAATAAAAAAAAACATTGTATTATATTTGTATTATACTACTATAATATTATAATAATTATAATTTAGTAGTAGTAGTAGTAGTAGTAGTAGTGTTAGTATTAGTATTATTATAGTATGAATAATCAAATCTATTTATATCATTCATTACCCAACCCTACAGAAAGCAGGACAGCCTCAGGAGATGAAAATTATTATTAATCTAATTTTTTTAAAATGTATTTATTTATTTTCTAAATTTACAATTGTACCCAAAAATATTAATTTAATTTAATTTAATTTAATTTAATATGTTTTGTTATATAGTTCTAATCATTGTTTGTGTAGTCATAATAAATAACATTATTAAAAACATAACATCCTTATTATTCTTATTCTTCTTATTATTAGTAGTATCTAATTTCTAATTTTAAACATAAATAATAAATAAATATTTTGAATGATAATTAAAAATAGATTAGACAGTACCACACAGGCTAAATTATGTATTAATAATAACAATATTATTATTATTATTATTATTATTATTATTAAAATTATAGTGTTAATAATAAAAATCAATTTATTATTCATAATTAATATTTATTATATACATTACTATATGTGACCCTGGACCACAAAACCAGTGATAAGAGTAAAAAAAACTCAATTTAGATTTTTAAATTTAGATCTTCTGAAAGCTGAATGAAGAAACTTTCCATTGATGTAGGATGATATTTGAAAATCTGGAATGATTAATTATTATTATTATTATTATTATTATTATTATTATTTATAAAAGCAACAATAACAACAACATTAACAACAATAATAATAATTATAATATATAATTAATATTTTAATAATAATTAAAAAAACATATTATAGTACAGTATAATAATAATTATTATAATAATAATAATAATTATTATTATTATTATTATTATTATTGATAATAGCAACAATAATAACAACAATAATTATAATTTTAAATATAAATAATGCATATTTGACATTATATTATACTACTATAATATTATAAATATTATAATATATTATTATTAACATATATCATTCATTACCCAACCTTACATAAAGCAGGACAGTCTCAGGAGATGAAAAGAAAAAGAAATCATCATTTTGACCCATACAACGTATTTTTGCCTATTGCTGCAAATATAGCTTGCAACTTAAGATTTTGTGGTCCAGGGTCACATATAGTGTAAATGATATAGAATATAATTATGTTCATCTCAGTGGTCATCTGAGTTTCTCTGCCACATTTGCCCTTGTTTTATCAAAGGAACTGATCAAAAGAATCATGTCTGCATGTTCATGTGAGCATGTGAACAAAAGTGCTTCTATGATCACTGCGATATCCCGTCAAACACAGGAGTTCATTGAGAAATCCCTCTGTGTGCAAGGGCCAGGGGTCCCAGCTTTTAGTGGAGCAGAGGTTTGAAAATGTGGAGAAAGGGGGGAGGGGATAGTGGGATATACTGAGGGATAAAAGGCTAGAGAAAGATGAAAGACAAGAGGGCACAAGGAAAGGCAATGATGGATAGATTGGTGAGGGGCTAAAATAGGACATAGGACAGAGGAGCCTTAGAAGATAACAGCAGAGAAGGAATACGAAACAAAAGGTCAAACGATACATATCCAGTCTGTTTACATCACACATTTGAGCCTGCTGGCACTCAGACTAACCACAGACCTATTTATTTTTTTATTTTTTTTGTGGCTCTGGAACGCTAATGCCAGCCCAAAGGTAGACACGTTACAGCTGTTTGAGACAACAAGAGGTGAAATAAATAATGAAAACAAAGCTTCATCTCTAAATCTCTTTGTTCTCATCTGTCAGCTCTCGCAATTCAGATGCTGTGGCTCACGCCACCTTGGCGAACAAACACTTTAAAGAGAATTTCTGAGTGAGTCAATACTACACATCTGCCATTATACAATGATAAATAGTTAAGAGCCCAATTAATTACCTATTTTTAACAGACAACAGGTGTCTGTTTTGTTAAAGCGCATAGTTTCATAAAGTAAACCGACTATAAAACTACACTGTCAGAGATGTAAACTAGTGGTCACAACATAAATGCTTTTTCCTGAAAGCAACTATGGTCACAAGTTCCATCGTAACCAATAGAGTTCTAGGGAATTAACGACCATAGATGGCTAATTATGCTTTTGGGAAACACACCCCTGATCATTAAGACCTTTACTGGAAAGAAATCGTTTTATTAATCAGCAAGGAAACATTAAATTAAATTAAATTAAATTAAATTAAATTAAATTAAATTAAATTAAATTAAATTAAATTAAATTAAATTAAATTAAATTAAATTAAATTAAATTTTATACACTGCTATTCTGATCAGTACTGATCAGACTTTTAGAAAGAAAAATAAATCAATATTTTTATTCAGCCAGGAGACATTAAATGTATCAAAAATAACAGTAAGCATTTATAAAAATTTAATTACATCAAAAATTTTATAAAAAATTAAATAAATTAATTACAAATTAAATTTAATTTTATACACTACTATTCTCATCAGTAAAACTTTTATTGGAAAGAAATCAATACTTTTATTCAGCAAGGAGACATTAAATTAATATAATAAATATTATTTATGTATTAAATTGAAGTAACAGGAAACGTATAAAATTATTAAATTAAATTAAATTAAATTAAATTAAATTAAATTAAATTAAATTAAATTAAATTAAATAAATTAAATTAATACACTACTATTCTGATCAGTAAGACTTTTATTGGAAATAAATCAATCCTTTTATTCTGCAAGAAGACATTAAATTGATCAAAAAATGACAGCAAAAATGCATAAAAACGTAATTAAATAATTTAAATTAAATTAAATTAAATTAATACACTACTATTCTGATCAGTAAGACCTTTATTGGGAAAAAATCTATACTTTTATTCAGCAAAATTAAATTAAAAAAAACATTTAAAAATAAAATACAGTAAACGTATAAAAATGTAATTTAATTTAATTTAATTTAAATTGTATACTACTGTTCTGATCAGTAAGACTTTTATTGGAAAGAAATCAATACTTGTATTCAGCAAGGAGACATTAAGTTGATCAAAATGACAGTAAGTATTTATAAAAATGTAATTAAATCAAAAATTAAATAAAAAAATAATTAAATTACTTACAAATTAAATCAAATTTTATGGAGTACTATTCTCATCAGTAAGACTTTTATTGTAAAGAAATCAACCCTTTTATTCAGCAAGGAGACATTTAATTGATCAAAAATGACAGTAAACATATTTATAATGTCACAAAACACTTATATTTCAAACAAATGCAGTAAACTTTAACTTTTTACAAAATCAAAGAAACAAAGTCTCCACAAAAAAAAAATAAATAATAAAAAATAAAATAAAATAAAATAAAATAAAATAAAATAAAATAAAATAAAATAAAATAAAATAAAATAAAATAAAAAAAAGTAGCACAACTGTTTTAAATATTGATAGTATTTAGACATGTTCCTTTAGAACCAAAATAACACATCAGAATGATTTCTGAAGGAATAAGTTACATTTTAAAATATATTAAAACAGAAAACATATGTTAAATTTTAATAAATGTAATGTTTTTAGTTTATTTTTTATCAAATAAATGCAGCTTTGGTAAGCATCACTTACCCCAACCCAGGGGGTTAAACGGTAGTGTACATTAAATGTATATTTTGTATGAATTCTTATTATATACGATTTTAAGTTCCTTTTTCCTTTTAAGATTTCAAACTTTTTGAAGAGACTTTTATTAATCACACCAGCTGAAGTAAGTTCTATCATGTCTCCCTCTTCCTTTCACTAGCTCAAACTATTTCTTCAGCTCTTCAGCGCTTGTTAAATTCAAGACCTGCAAATCACATACACATCTCCACCCGTTCAGTCCACCGCGGTGTGAAATTACCAACCAATCTCAGTTTAAAATGTTTCCCCCTCTGCAATTCATATTCTCTGATTGCCTGGGGAAAGAGGTCATTACTTCTGATTGACAGTCATTTGGCTCTGGAATGGACTCTACCCTTTCCGAGCCTGTTAGGCTGCTGGATATCATTAGGTAATGGGAGAATAGCGGAAGCACACACTTCCAGTACCAACACCGTAGACCATTGTCTGAGCAGAGGAAACCTAAAAGAAATTGTGATTTTGCTCATGCAAATAGCTTTGTTTGTACTCCTGACCTTACACACGCTTCAAGCAGATGAGACAGATTGTATGCTACTTTTCCAAAAGACCTTGAAATTACTTATCTTATTGTCTCTGAAACTTTAAAACCATGAACTCTAGACAGACTCAGTCCATCAGTGTAAGCCCCCCGGAACGCTGTGGGGTGATGAGACTGACTGGGAGACCTGATAGATTGGAAGCTGCCAGTTTGATTAAAGCCTGTGGGTTTAGATGCCTATGATAGGACCAGCCAAGAGCCACAAAACCACATTCAACTCACTGCAGCAAGGACACAAAAGTTTATTTGCGTCACCTTGGGACACATGCAGTTTTTTTTTTATGACATTTTGGTTTGCATTGCATTTGAGTCTCTCTATAGGGCATGTTTACTAGGGATGTGCCAGAATCCAAATGCTGAATCCTGAACCCAGCACTGAATGCCACTGAACCGGATGAAACTGAAACTGAAATCAAGAAAAAGAGTGCAAAAACTGTCTGAGGAACAAAGGGTGTTTGTGGTTGGCCAAACTGAAACAGGTTTCCAGGGCAAGAATCTTGACAACATTTGTGTTTGCTCTTATCATTTCCGGTCAGGCAGGTGAAGTATTAGGCTAATATCTTAATACTGCTCATACCACCTATTAACTTTAGTTTGTCAAAATATTGTGCCCTTTCCTGTTTACTAAGTCCTTCTCTGTATGATTTAGCAGCTTCCACACGTTTTTTTATTTTATTTTATTTTCTCTGTGGTTTAGACAGCATACATTAGCATAACAACGTATTCAGTAGTACATTAACTGTGCAATCTATACGGTAACACTTTATTTTACGGTCTCTTAATTAGTTGCTTATTAGCATGCATATTACTAGAATATTAGCCATTTATTAGTACTAATTAAGCACATATTAATGCCTTATTCTACATGACCTTATTCTACATCCCTAATCCTACCCAATATCTAAACTATACAATTTACTAACTATTGTTAAGCAGCAAATTAGAAATGTACTGAGGGAAAAGTTGTAGTTAATAGTGAATAAGTGTTATTCACTATTATTGTAAAGTTATTCTAAAGTTACCTGAATAATCCACAGCAGCCTGCTGTTCTTCATACAAATCCTTCAGGTCCCAAATATTCTTTGGTTTTTCAGCATTTTTGTGTATTTGAATCCTTTCCAACAGTGACTGTATAATCTTGAGATCCGTCTTTTGAGGACAACTGAGGGACTCATATGCAACTATTACAGATGGTTGAAATGCTAACTGATGCTTTAGAAGAAAAACTATGCATTAAAAGCCAGGGAGTAAAAACATTTTTAATTTGAAGATCTGGGTAAATGTAATTTATTTTGTATTCTGGGAAACATGTAAGTATCTGCTGTAGCTTCTGAAGGGCAGTACTAAATGAAATTAAAAAAAGATATTTAGGCAAAATATGAAAAATGTACACAATCTTCATTCTGTTCAAAAGTTTACACACCTGGCTTGTTTTTCCTTTTAAAGCGTCAGTGAGCGTTTGAACCTTCTGTAATAGTTGCATATGAGTCCCTCAGTTGTCCTCAAAAGATGGATCTCAAAATGATACAGTCACTGTTTTAAAGGATTCAAATACACAAAAATGCTGAAAATCCAAAGAATATTTGGGACCCGAAGGATTTTTCTGAAGAACAGCAGGTTGCTGTGGATTATTCAGGTAACAACCTAGTATTAAGAATGTGTATGTAAACTTGGTAACACTTTAGAAGTTGTCCTCAGTGTGAAAAGATGGATCTCAAAATCATACAGTCATTGTTGGAAAGGGTTCAAATACACAAAAATGCTGAAAACCCCAAAATTTGTGGGACCAGAAGGATTTTTCTGAAGAACAGTGGCCAGTTTAACTGTTGGGATAAACAGAAAAACTGGGATAGCTGAAAAACTATCACTTAAAGAAAAAGCTGTGGATCATAACAACACATTGAAGGTGAATATGGTAAAACAAATTAACTAATAGTTATCTCCTTACTTACCCAGTTGTTTGATTACTTTGATAAATGCAAACATTTTTTGTATTACAAGTGTTATAAAATGTTAGATTTAAATATGTAAATTAGACATTTTTTATTGAAATATGTGCTAAGTTGCATATATTTCTAGTACAAAAATCTAAACACTGGATGATGTCAGTTTCAAAATTCTTGTTTAATATTTTTTGACATATTAGAGTCAAATGTTTTTACAGAGGGAATTTGGAATATCTAATTTTCACTCCATAATTCAAATACTTCGAACAGACAATTTTGGGGGGAATAAAATGTTGTATATAATCAAGCAAATTATTTATGATTCCTCTGTAAAAACTTTCAGGATATAGACAGGAATAAACATGTAAAGTTCGGTGTGTATAAGTGCTACTGAAGTGGAGATTTATGGCTCACTGCAAGAGAAAAAACTAATTTTAAGAAAACAGCCTTTATAAATAAATATGTATATGTATTAAATATATTGGCACAAACAGACAAAGTGCTATAAAAGAAACACTTAACAGTATCTTTTGGATGTTTTCTTTCCACTAGTCTGAAAGAAAAACATTTTATGAAAAACCAAAAAGCCCAAAATCTCAAACTTGACAGGTGCATGTAAAACTGTATTTTTGCCTTAAGAATCAAGTGTATGTAAACTTTTTGAACAGGGTCATTTTTATTAATTCAGCTATTCTTTTCTCTAGTGGATTATATGTAAAAGTCTTTTATGTGAATTATCGTATTCAGGTCAGTATACTAAATAAAAAATAACATGCATTTTGCAGATTCTGCAAGGTTTTTGTAAACTTTTGACTTCTACTGTAATTCTGCAGCTGGTATCTGATGAATTAGCATATTTGAATTGATCACACATCATTATTAAAACCAAAATCATCTGATACAAAAGAAATTTAGTGTTTTCACCCATATAAACATAAATACAAACTACTGAACAACATAGAAAGTAAGTTTATTTCTGTGTGTGTAGGAAGGAATGGCTAAATCAAGTAACTGTGAAAGTACTTGCTGATAAGCCATCTCTTAAAAAAAAAAAAACATATACAAAGAAAGTTTACAGGGAACATGCAAATGACACCACACCAGGGGCTCCGTGGGTTGTACTGGTGTGAAGAGGTTGATTCAGGTGGCAGAAGACTCTAATTAATAGTTTGGCCGCTGTAAATCTGACCGTCTTATACTGCTACGAAATGCAATTTACTGCAGTGCCCTTCAGCCCTGGCAAACAGCAAAAAGCAATCTAGATAGAAATGCTGCACAATCAAATGACCATGGATGCCAGCTTTGCACACATACACAAGCTTCCATGTTCCCACACATGCATTTGATAAGAAATAGTTCAGTCTGGTCTTAAAACTCTTACTGAAGATGGCAAAATAGTAGATTAAATGCTCAAGGAGTTCATACCAGACAACAACAGGCTCATTTAGGACTGACGCACATAACATGACAGAATCTTCCGGTCTACTGAGGACTGTCTGATGTATTGAACTCAGTGGGGCTAATGAACATGTGACTAGTGGCTGTTTTGAAAGGAGAAAGGAGTCTAATGAGTGCATATTAACAGCACCAGGTCAAAGAGATCGAGTTCATTGTTCAATGAGTCCAGCTTGAGATGTTATAATATAAAATAAAATAAATATGTGATCCTGGACCACAAAACTAGTCTTAAGCAGCACAGGTATATTTGTAGCAATAGCCAAAAACGCAATGTATGGGTCGAAATTATTGATTTTTCTTTTAGGATATTAGTAGGGGAGCGCGGGGCACAAAGTAACACAGGGTTAGTTGTAACACACGTGATTTAAATATTTCCACACATGCTAGCATAACCAAATTTACGGTATTTACTAGTTGCCATAGCAACGCTATACAGAGGAAAAAAGTGCACCAAAATTCAAAAGCCTTTTGAAGATATAGCTGAATATTTATTTTACCACAGTAAAAGTACATTTCTGGCTGAAGTAAAAGTATTTATCAGTTTAGATAGTTTAATAATGCTTCACAAACCAGCAGAAGGCATTAACCAGTTTTAAATTCCAGGTGTGCAGATGGGGAAAGTTATAACACTGCATTACAATGTGCCCCATTATATTAAACTGTGTTATTCTATGACATTAGCGATGCAATTCACACTGTTTAATTTTATGGACTTTAATGAGGAACCACAAAAAACAGGTGTAAATAAAGGCTGACAATCAATGTCTGATGTTCAGAAATTATTATTTCAAGAAATGTAAAGCATTTCGGCTCATTTATGTTTCTTGTGTTCTATTAGAGCTAGAGTGTGTAGAGGGAGGGGTGTGTCTCTCAGTGTCTGAATGTGTTTCATCTATTTGCCCTCATTGTTTTGAACTACTATATAGCTGTGTGTCGCGATCAGGGCCGTTCCAAACATGGTTGCGATGTGTTCATTGTCAAACTCCAAAATTAGATACTTTTTAATAAAAAAAAGGTCATTATTTTATTTTAAAAAGTAATAATTTTATTTTATTGACAAAATATTTTTGTTTGTCATGTATTATTTTTCATTTGATCAGATAACATTTGAAGCTGTCATATGGTCATGTTACAAAGTACCCCTCACACGTTACAATGTACCCCACCTATGGGGCACATTTCACTTCCTTTCTTTTGAGATAAATAACGAAAAACGTATACACTTTAATTATGAAACCAATCGACATATTTGTATTAGACAAGTGTGAAATTAATGTGGATAAAAAATTATACTTTGAACCCCACATGGACTTACACAGACTGAGAAATTCAAAAAGTGTTACTTTGTGCCCGCTCTCCCCTAATATGCATTGCTAAGAACTTAATTTTGACAACTTTTAAGGCATTTTTTTTTTCAATATTTTGATTTATTTATTTTTTTGCACCCTCAAATTCCAGATTTTCAAATAGTTGTATCTCAGCCAAATATTGTCCAATCCTAACAAACCATATGAAACTATAGAACGCTTATTTATTCAGCTTTCAGATGATGTATAAATCTCAATTTCAATAAATTGACCCCTTGTGGTTCAGGGTCACATAATAGTTTTCTTACAATTGTGTAGATAATCACTTTGGTGATCCATAAGGTCACCTTTACATGTAATTTTTCTAAAGTAAGTGTTAAAATTACTGAGATGTTCCTTCTGTTCTATTCCAGAGGTCTTCAACCCTGTTCCTGGGGACCCACTATCCTGAAGATTTTAGCTACAACCCTAATCAAACACACCTGAAGTGGCCAATCAAGCTCCTCAAGGCTGCTTGAAAATTGGAGGCAGGTGTGCTGAAGCATGTTGGAAATAAACTTTCCAGGAGAGTGGGTCCCCAGGAGCAGGATTGAAGTTCTATTCTATTCTATTCTATTCTATTCTATTCTATTCTATTCTTCTGAAGTTTATCAGGTGTGATATCAGCTCACAAAAATGTTTAAAAAATGTTTTGCTAACGTTCCTGTTATGTCATGAAAACATTATTTGTAAATGTTCTGTGAATGTTCAAAACTTGAATGGTTGAATGGTTTAACAAAAATTATTGGTTATGCAAATGTTTGAGAATAAATTATGGAAATTCACTTTTATAATTTTGAAAAAAAAAAAAAAAAAAGTGAACAATAATTTTACATGTTTACCAAACATAGATAAATGAGTAAAAATTGCCAACTTCTATAGCCTCTATATGTTTAGGGATGTGCCGAATCCAAACACCTAATGCTATCTCACAACCATTTTGTCCAATTTTGGCGGGTGGCTAATTCGTATGACCTCACCCCTAAGATTTTATGCAATTTGTCTAGACCCCATTGACAGGTAGGTTTAGGGATGGGGTTAGGAGTAGGTCATTCATTTGAATTCATACGAATTGGGGAACTCATAAAATATATAGGATTTTACAAAAATTTCATACGAATGAGGTCGAACGAATTAGCCACCTGGTAAAATATTATGTACGAATTGCCATGAGATTTATTCACCATGGTCCTATCAGCCAACTCTTCCTAATCTGTTCATGTAGTAAGTGAAATTTGATGTAACGTTACTATAATGTAACAGGCTACCACTAGTAAGCAGCTAACCATATCCCTTTAGTGACTCCATAGAACACGTTTTTCATTTCTATGAAACCCTTGAACAATATGTAAATTATGTTTTCTGAATCTTATTAAACACACAGCAACTTTGGACAAATAGAGTGTTTTCACAACGCATCATCAATCGGCAATATTGGCGACAGTGAACCTAAACAATGCCACTGAACTGAACAAAACTTGCATAGTTTGCTGATTTTTGCTGCTGAAAATGGTCAATTATTGTCATGTTTTGGGCTGTACTAATCGGTCGGATGGGGAAAAACATTTAACCCTCTGTACAGATTCACTATTCAGGCACAAACCCATGAAAAATATTTAAATATCGTTTTCAGAAACTTATTAATCTCCCAACAACTTTGAACATATTCTACTAAAAAAAAGATTTTCAAATGTGTTTTTTTGTTTTAGATGTGATGACATGCAAATTTCACACTACACAACTGAGCTCACACTGCATATATTTTACATGCTCCCACATGTAATTAACACGTGTTTGCATGTGAAATTACTTTGTGTTTGTCTTTAAGGGATTCTAAAACTCATTTTTATCATTCTTTCAACACATCCAAATGATTGTTCCTCATCATTTAGTGTGCTGCAACAGTGTGTAATAGATTGCGTTAGAGTCGTCATGTCCATGGAGACTGAACTGGATCAGCAAAGAAAGGCCGAGCTTCATGTGTTTGTGAGTCTGTCCTAAACTGGCACAGACACTGTGGGCAAAACCCTGGCAAATGAGCCCACAGGGATCCTATTATTCCCCTCTCACACACTCCGCATGGGAAATACTTCCATTATGCAGCATTGTCAGAGCACTTATCAACGTCCATGGTACACTGATGGAGAAGCATGGGAGATTTTCCGCTTGCAGCAACACTTTCGCCTACATTCATTCTCCCTAAAGAGATGCCAGTTTTGTTGGAGTTTGAATTTTTTGACCGACTTGTTATTACGCCGTGAAAGTTGAGGAATGTGGTCTATATAAGAGATAATGTACAGTCAGCTGGTCATTATCACAAAATAAACTCCAACACAAAGTAATAAAGAGCAGCTGACTGTTCAGTTTCCTGTTTATTACGCTTCTATTTATTGACTTATTGGAAAAGTAGATATGAAATACTGATTTTATTTGGTTTTTATGTATTATGTAAAAAGAAACAGACTGTAGGTTGCTACAAAACATGGAACTAGTACAATGTGGACTGGTTGCCATTACACAAATGTGACCCTGGACCACAAAACCAGTTATGAGGGTAAATTTTTTTTAAATTGAGATTTAAACATCTTGAATACATAAGCTTTTCACTGATGTATGGTTTGTTAGGATAGGACAATATTTGGCTGAGATACAACTATTTGAAAATCTGGAATCTGAGGGTGCAGAAAAACAAAGAAAAAAAAAATCTTTGTCCAAACGAAGTTATTAGCAATGTATGTTGCTAATCAGAAATGAAGTTTTGATATATTTACAGTAGAAGATGAACGAAATATCTTTATGAAACATGATCTTTACCTAATATCCTAATAATTTTTTGGTATTTAAGAAAAATTGATAATTTTGACCCAATATATTGTTGGCTATTGCTACAAATATACCCGTGCAATTTATGACTGGTTTTGTGATCCAGGGTCACAAATATTTACCAAAAAGTGGACATAAAATACTAATTTGAGAAATGGTTTTATAATTTTACACTCTTATAAAAAGTCTTATACAAAACTGCCACTGGGGCATTACCCTTTCAAGAGGTACTAATATGCACTTTTAAAGTACTAACAGTGTTGGGTAGATTACATGCAAATTGTAATCTGATTACGTAATCCAGATTACTACCCAGCACTGAGTACTAAAAAGCACCAATCAGAGGTAAATAAGGTACAAGATGTACCTTTTAGCTTTTTTACCTTACAGTACCAGCGCCACGACAGCTTTGTACCTTTTTTCTAAAAGTGTACTGTACCCGTATATAATCTTAAAGCTTCCGCTAAGAAAAACTAGCACTAACACTGCAACATTACAGTAATATCAAGACTTTAGTGTTCCAAGGTCATTTTCAATCAATAACAAAATGGCCTAAGTTGTGTTTGTATGAAGCAAGAGAAAAGTGAGTTAGTGAGTGAGATTTTAGAGAGATAATATATACAGCATTGTTTTGGATGATGGAAAATATTAGGAAATATTTGACCGCTGGATGCTATGATTGACTAATCAGAATCAAATATTCCAAAGATAATGAGTCCATTTTAAACTTTTTAAACTAAAACACCAATGGAAACAAGTTTACCTCAAGGTTTCCTTCGAGAAAACCGAGTAGCCATTTCCTTTTTCCAGATAATGTTCTGCATACCTATTTACAAGCCGTTCAACACTTTAAATACCATTAGAAAGCACAAATACTCCCTGTGAGTGCAGGACATATAAAGGATAAAATTACCAAGTAATGCTGCCATCTCTGTCCCTCAAGACCTCCAATTAGTAAGAACTCAATAGAGTACAATAAGCACTTTAGCGCTGCCTCATTAAATTGTGTGTGTGGATCAGAGCGAGATGGATAGGGAGCAAGGGAAGGAGAACGAGAGAGACAGAGAGAGAAATTTGCTGGCTGCTCTGTGTTTGCCGTGTCCAATCCCATGGCTTGGAGGTTTGGCATGGCTGAAGTGTTTGGCCTCAGGATCCTGCTGTTGCCATATTGCAAATGCAGCTCTCTGTTTCCTAAGGTTTTTTTTTGTGCGTCACTCTGAAAGTCGTGACTGGATTGGATTTGTCTTCGGATTATGTCTCTCAGGGGTAGATTCGAATAAGCCGCTATGTGACTGGAGCCCAGCATTAAACTGTGGCTTTCAGTTTTAACTCCGAGCAAAAGACTGACTTACCGGAGTAACGTCTTGTGACTTAGGATGCAAAGAAATATTTTCTGTCTATTATTTAGTGATTCCAAGAATGTCCCACTCAGTTCACTGACCACCTGATGTGTATTACATACAACAGATTCTCAACCCAGACTCCTTCATCTTCATCGCTCAAAATTTAAAGAAATATTAGGTGCACTGTTCTACTAACATGTTTGACAAAATACCCAAGGAATTTAAAAAAAAAAAAAAAAAAATGTGGAAGACACAGTGATCCAAATTAGAGAAGAGTAACCATTGTAGCACAAAAGAAGATTTTAACTAAAATTCTGGATGGTTACAGCTGACAAAAATTAGTAGGAAGTGAGTGTAGAGGCCCTTGCTTTGAATGACTTAAGTACATCTGTGGCTGCAGGACACAACTAGTTTCTCAGCTAGTGGTGGGTTTCTTAGTCCTAACTTTGTCACCAGGGATTTTCCAGAGATTTTCAGTTGGGTTTAGATCAGGACTCTGGGCTGGCCATTTTATTATTTCAGTGTTCTTAGTTTCTAGGAACTGCTTTACTTGTTTTGCAGTGTTATGGGGCATTGTCTGGCATGGCAATTGCAGACTTGTTGGGAGATCCTTGCAGGGAAGGTATTGAAGTTGCTGATAAACTGCATGTCAGTGACATGTAGCTAAATGAGAAGCTTGTATCCTGCTGCAGAAGACATCCCCCAAACCTTGACACTTACTCCTCCACCTTTTCACTGACTTCTTTATGCACTTGGGGTTCAGTCTTCCCTCAGTTTGATGCCGAACAAAATGTTTCCCATCAGACCCAAATAAATTAAAGTTGCTTAAACTTGCTCTCATCACTAAAGTGAACTTTGGACCATTTCTCCTCTCTCCACACCACATGCCCCTCAGCAAAGGTGAGGTTAGCCTTTTGATTTTTTTCCGTTGATGAGATTTTAGTATGCTTTCAGTCCGACTTCTTTTAAACATCTCAAGACAGATCCTTACCCTGTTCAGCGCTGAACTGGCAAGCAATTCCAGCTGCAGTGCTGAACCGATTCCACATTGAGATTCTCTGCATTATCCATTCCATTCATTTGTCTCACAGGGACGACCAGCCTTTTGGGGGGACTTGAATGAATTGGTGTCTTTTTAAACCTCCAATATTCAAGAAATCACAGATCGCTTTGGCCTTCATCTGGACAGCCTCCTGTCACAGGGTGTCTGTCACCTTAGAGCAGTTTGCCATTTAGCAATCTCAGTGAAAATTTGAAGAATGCTGACAGTTAAATTGGGTTTGTAAAATAATTAAGAAAATTAGCACCAGATGCCAGATTAACACCAATAATTTGGAGGTACAGTTGAAGACAAAAGTTTACATACACCTTGCAGAATCTGCAAAAATGTTCATTATTTTACCAAAAAAATAATCATACAAAATGCATATCCACAAGAGAAAATAATAGCTTTATTTATAAAAATGACCCTGTTAAAAAAAAATAAATTTAATATATTATTTAGGCAAAATAAGAAAAATGTACACATCTTTATTTTGTTCAAAAGTTTACACCCTTGTGAAGCATCAGTAAGCATTTGAACCTTCTGTAATAGTTGCATATGAGTCCCTCAGCTGTCCTCAGTGTGAAAAGATGGATCTCAAAATCACACAGTCATTGTTGAAAAGGGTTCAAATACACAAAAATGCTGAAAAACCAAATAATTTGTGGGACCTACAACTACAACTATCACTAAAAAAATAAATAAATAAATAAATTAAAAATACAGTGGATCATTCAGGTAACATCACAGTATTAAGAATCATGTGTATGTAAACTTTTGAACTGGGTCATTTTTTTACTATTATTTAGGTCAATACTAAATATAAAAAAAATAACATGCATTTTCCATGATCCCTCTTATTTTGGTAACATAATTAACATTTTTCAGATTCTGAAAGGTGTGTGTAAACTTTTGACTTCAACTCTATCTCTAAGTGTCTCTAATTTTCCTTTTCAGATATCTCATTTAAGCTTTTTATACTGTGCATCAGAATACAATTAAGTTATGAAATATGCTTAAAACTTCAAATAAGACTAAGCAGTGACATTGAAATACCACCACCCCATTGTATTGATTTAGACTTCAGTATATGATGTTTTTGCCACAAAATGACTAATTTTAAGAATGATAATGCTGAATGATAACCAATATAATACGAGACTATAATAAAGGCGCCCAGTTCTGGTTTGGTGTTGATAAAGGTGTATTTGAGCTTTACTAATTGGGCTCTAGGGGAAGCAGAGAAAAAAAAAGGCTGGGAAAAATTGATTCAGGAGTTTATTGCAGCATAAAGAGCACCTGTTATTTGAAACTATTCCATCCTATAAAGTTCTAACTCGGTTAGTTTTTTTATGAGAAGGATTGTGCAGAGGGATTTCAATGCTTTTTAAAATGAAAAACAATATGTTCCAATTTGCTTTTTCATACTTTTTTTGTATAAATCTTTTATTCGCTTTGTGTCTATTTTCCCATTGTTGTCCAAATTAGTGTTAATACCTGAACATGAATTTTTAATTTATCTCATAAATTAGCTCATTACTTCCATTCTATTAATTAGCATGCTGTTAGCACGGAACAAACAGGTCTCCAACCGTGCCCATCTTTGTGCCAGTGCATGATGGAAAGGACAGAATGCCAGCATTAATTTGCCCTGTTTTAAAAGCAGCTCGACATGTGGCCAAGAAGGTGTCACACTGCGCTGATGACTGCCAATGAACGTCTGAGCTGTGAAACATGGCAGCATGGCCACCGTTCACCATTTGCACGTCTGCAGCTCTCCTTTAGGACAGAGGTGACATCTGTGAGCCATCAGACAATCATTACTCATGATTTGATTGAGTTTGTTCTTTGTTAGTTTCTGAGCATATTATTAGTGTAATTTGATTTGGTTTACATTTAAATTGGTTTCAAAGTAGTTTATCAACAGATATTATATATACATACGCTCATTTTATCTGATGTTCTTTTTAATTTTCTATTCATCAAAAGATATCTTGAGCATGAAAGCAGCATATCTCCATATCAGTATACAGCATATTGACCATGTAATTTATTTTGTTAAACAAAACCAAGATGTCTTGAAGTAAATGTTAAAAGCAATCCAGTCTCGTAAAAATACGTACCTCTGGGTACTTTTTTGCAGCGCTGTTTTTACATAAGTTACTGCACGTTTCACAGCAGTTTCAAAAAGAAATGTCCACCGAGTGGCGCTAAAACACAGGTTCAATACGTGAACCCTGGCACATACTTATCACGTTGATATAGGTACATATAGAGAAAGAGCGCTTAGGCCACGCCCACACCGGGGGAAAACAATCCAACGCTCTCCATTGACTTTGTATTGCGGGAAGCTGCCTTCTTGTCATTTCTGACTTATAACACAAAAACAAAACAATGTCTAAAAGTGCTATGTGACAAGGTGTATAGTAAACAAGCTAAAAAACACAGAACTGCGTTTTTATAATCTGTTGACCCCAAAAATGAACGTTTAGTTGTAGATGTCAGGGAATTTCATGATAGGCCATTCATTTGGATCATTTCTGCAACAAACGGAAGGTAGGGGAAAGGAGCACTGACACAGACCAATAAAATTTAGTTTCTCAATATATCTCCTCATTTCAGGTTCACATAATCCTTTGACATGGTTCAAAATAATGAATGTTTATGCCGATTAAGTTTCCCGCCAGTGGGCGCAGTTCTCAGAGTAATATGACACGTGTGCTCTACTTTTGTGTCTCTAAAGTTCATTTTTGGGTCGACAGCTTATAAAAACGTAGTTCTGTGTTTTTTTTAGCTTGTTTACTGTACACCTTGTCACATAGCAGCTTTTAGACATTGTTCTGTTTTTTTGTTATAAGTCAGAAATGACAAGGTGGCAGCGTCCCGCAATACAAAGTCAATGGGGAGCGTCTGATTGTTTTCAGATTATAATGTGGGTTGCTCTGTCTCTATTGCTGTGTTTTTATTATGTTGCTTCAGGTACATATTGCGGTGGTTCATAGTTCAAATATCTGGGGACTGTTGCTAAAAGTTAATGCTCTGTCCTGTTGGAAATATGCCCTACACCAAACCCAACCATAAACCTACCCGATAGTGTGTGAGCTACCAAACAAACCTATGGTCTATCATGTAAACCCATATATATGAACAGAGGCATCACTAGGTTTTAAGGACGGGGGGGCTTAGCCCCCAACAGATGCACACAGTGAACGAATGTAGTGATAGAATACCTGAATGAGCTCAGTTCGATTTTTCAGAGCCAAAACATGAGTCAGAAATCAACATTAACAATTTAACTTAGTGTGCTAGCCTAGCCAGGTTTTTATTTATCAAAATGGGAGCTTGTGGTTCATTAATTTCACGGGACTCTCTGCTTTTAGCTGGAGCCTGGAGCTAACTGGTACCAGCAGTGATGAAGACTTACTTTCTTGAAAAACTTTCGTATATCCATGTTCTCTCGCTGTGTGTAGTATGTATGTATGTGTGTCCGCAGGAGTAGATGCAGCGGAGCATAAAGTAGCAGTGAAAACGTGGACTGGATTTTCAGTAATGTGGGTGTTCCCTATGAACAACTGGAACGGATTCAATAACGAAGCGCTGACGCTACCTTAACAGATTTATGATCAGAAATAGTGAGGGGTTTATATTATTATTTATTTATTTAAACTCATATTAGTCCGTCTTTATATTGAATTTGTCTGCAATTTTTGTAGAAAAAAGTAGAATAAGTTAAAAAAAAAATAATAATAATAATTAAATAAACCCCCACCTATTTTAGGGGGGCTTAAGAATATTTTAGTGAGGCTTCAGCCCCCCTAAAATAGGCCTAACGACGCCCCTGGATATGAAACTAGATATTTCATGCTAACATTCAAAAGCATCAGTTTTCAAACTCCCAGCATATTAATAGTGTTTTTAAGTTATAATATAATATTCTTCAAGTAACTGTGCGAAAATTACACTTTATCAAACTCTGTAAAATCATACTTTGTGTGAAAAGGAATAAAAGGTGTCTGAGTTTTAATGCCTCTAGTGTTCTTTTTTTTTTTGGAAACTGCAGTGATATTTACTTATGTATTTCGCGTCTCGCGAAAAAGTGCCCCCAGATACGTTTTTGTCATGAGACCATGTAGGTTAAAAGAGTGTTAATTGGTGTTGTGTTAAATTTCTTCTGGGTTTGAGAACTGCAAACTGAATCTTAGTGCATGGTGAGGCTTTAGCAACTACAAATTGAGATTACCATATCAAAAACGCAATTTCTACCTGCCCCCCTGTTTTGTTTTTTTGTTTTTTGTTCTTTGATCCACTGATCTAGTGCCTTTCAGTAGTGGCACACAACACAAAGATGGAGAAAACTAAATATACAACTCACAAGCAGGAACCGATTCTGATTCCCCCCCTAAAGCTGGTAAGAAATATTACATGTGCACACATCTAACCGTACCTCTCCTTTATCAGACACCACATTCATCTCCCTATATGAGGCCAAGGATAGGGCATGATTAGGACCCAATGAGCTCTCCCAGCAGGGCCTGGCAATATGCCCTCAGATCTCTGCGGGGGAGAGGGGCAAGGTGAAGATAGAAATTCAACCCTCTGGTCCTCCCTTACCTGTCCCTGTCTCCTACCATCCATCCCAATGCTTCCAGTCACAGCGAGGCTGAGGGCTGGAATAATCACTCGCATCCCCCGGCTGCAGAAACTCCCATTAGTATTCCACACCTATGAAGTTTCAACCACAGCGGGAGAACACAGCATCGTCCACATAGCCATTTTTCAAAAAAGACAGACAACAAGCCAATAGCAAAATATACTCTGTTAATACCTAGCATCAAAATATGGGTTATATTGTGGCCTATTTGGCTTACTTCAGGCAGACAAAAGGATATGTTTATTATTCTGAATGGCATAACTACAGTGCCTTGCGAAAGTATTCAAACCCCTACATTTTTTATGTTTTGTTATGTTGCAACCTTATGTTAAACTGTTTTAATTAACGTTTTTTCCCACATCTACACTCCATACACCATAATGGCAAAGCAAAAAACAGATTTGTTAAAATGTATTTAAATTGAAAAACTGAAATAAGTACATTGCATAAGTATTCTTACCCTTAAATTGAAGTATATTTATAGCCTCAAGTCTTTTTGGATATGATGCGACAAGCTTTGCACATCTGCATTTGGCACTTATCTTCCATTCTTCTTCTCAGCTCATCACCTCTCAAGCTTTGTCAGGTTGGATGAGGGCCAGCAGATATTTTCAGGTTTCTCCATAAATATTAGATTGGGTTCAAGCCCAGGCTGTGGCTAGGCCACTCAAGGACATGTTGTCTATATGCCACTTTTGCTGTGTGCTTATAGACAACTGCTGTACAATCTGATGTTCTGAATGCTGTGGAATAGGTTTTCATTAAGGCTATCTCAATATTTTGCTGTGTGACAAGTCCCTCAGTCCCTGCTACTGAAAAACAGCGCCACATCATGAAGTTGCTACCTCCATACTTTACTTTTGGGATGGTACTTTACAGGTAATGAGCAGTGCCTGGTTTCCTTCAAACATGGTGCTTGGAATTGAGTTTTATCAGACCACAGAATCTTGTTTTCATCTTTTAGATGCTTTTTTTACAAATTCCAAGTGGGTTTTCATGTGTCTTCACTGAGGAGATGATTGAGTGTGGCCACATTGTCATAAAGAGTGGATCGGTGGAGTGTTGCCAAGATGTTTGTCCTATATTGTCCTGCATATATGATCATGGAGCTTAACTAAGTGACCATCAGCTTCTTGGTAACCAGTTTAACCAAGACTCTTCTCAATAAAATGCTCAATTTGGTCAGGAGGCCAGCTCTAGGAAGAGTCCTAGACCTTCTTCTTCCATTATGTATAATGGAGGCTACATGCTTGTGTAAACCTCCTATGCAGCCTCATTTTTTTCTGAACACTTCCCCAGATGTTTGACTTGACACAATCCTGTCTCTGAGGTCTACAGGCAGTTCTTTTGACCTTTCAGCTGTTAGACCTTTTATTGAGAGGTGTATGCCTTCCAAATAATACCCATTCAATTGAATTTGCCACAGGTTAACTCCGTTCAAAATGTAGTGACATCTGCAAGCGATATGAATGCTCCTGAGCTAAATTTCAAATGTCCCAAAAAATGGTAAAATACTTATGCAATTAAATCATTTAAGTTTTTCTTTTCTAATAAATTTAAAGTTGTTACAAACCTGTTTTTTGCTTTGTCATGTTGGTGTATGGTGTGTAGAAATACTAGAAATCTATATTTAAGATAATACAAGTGGAATAAAAAAAAGAAAAATAGGAAATTAAACTGAGCATGCAGTAGTTTGAGTAGTTTGAGAGAGGTCAGAACTTGAATCTGGTTTCTGTAGACTGCACTCAATGCACTGATGCTCAGTATATGCTTTGGCCTTCAAAGGCACGTTTTCCTCAAGCACCACTGACTGGTCACCCTGAACCTATGTACAATCCCTGTACAGCAATCATTTCTAGCTTAACTCATCAGGAGCAGAGTGTTTCAGACATGATCAAAACAACAGGACTCTAAATGGCATCCGTGTTCGATTCATTCTAGCTGGAAAGCCTCAAGGTCATGTGATTATAGAGCGAATTCCTTCTCTTCCTCTTCAAAATAAGCAGAACAAGTAAAAACAATTTCATACAAGATGCTTTAGTCAATGTGTAAACCTGAGGAATGTGTTTTACTCGCTTCCAATTTAAATGCAAGTTCTAATCAATACAAACTTAAACATTTGCGGTCAAACCGCAGGCCCACTGGTGGCAGCTAATCTTTAATTTGATACATCTGGCACATATGACAGTATCACCCGACAGCACAGCAGGATCTGGCCTCAGGACCTCCATTATGCATCAGCATTTCCTCCCCTGCATGTCAGTCAGACTTGGGCTAGATCAGCTACAGCTGAGAAAAAGTTCAGTCACTATATCAGACAAACCATCAACTCCAACGGGTGTATTTCTTTCTTTCGCTGCTCTGCACTGCCCCTTTCCTTGTAAGGTGCCATGCATTTTGCGTATTTCCAGCCTTCCCTCCTCTATGTTCTTTCTCTCTGCACCTGTCTTATGGGTCACCAGTCACTCTGATGGGCTCTAAAAGCAGACATAGCCATTCTCACAGAGCTAGTGAAGCAGTGCCTGCTGTAACACAAACTCACACGCACACATATACAGACTGAAAACACCTGCTGGGACCGGCACAAACTAAAAACACCTCACACTGAGAGCCAGACAGATGGAAATGGACATCAGCACACACCATCACCTCATTACACTGCATAAAAAAGCAGATGCTGTTTTTACATTGGATGTCAAGTGGTGACCAAAATGGTTTATCAAACAAACATTGAACATAGAGTAAAACACACTTTGGTCAGTACAAACCATGCATTTGTTGCAAGTAGACCCAGATTTAATTTATTGTGGCATGTCGCCTAAACTATTTACGCTGCAATCTGCCTAACTTGGCTAATTTTATCCAAGTGAAGGACAAAATTACACCAAAACACTGTTCAGAATTGGACTGAGAAACACTTTGAAATTCCAGTTTAAGTCCTGAATTAATTTTAATCATTAAAGAAAAACAGGGCCTCACAGACAGAGTGACATATAGAGGGACAGATAGATGGATAGAGCAACAGACAGACAGACATATTGTTGTGTTCTGAAATATTGGAGACGGATATATAGCTAAACTGTTAAAAAAACAGTTGCTGCCTTAAGTTAAGTTGATTAAAGTCATCTCAACTTAAATTAAAGTGATTTAAAATTATGTATATGAAGATAAAATTTGATGTTAAAATAACAAAAACATATTGCCGTACTAACGAGAGACAGCTAGTACAAACAAAAAACGATAGATAGCTAGTATGAACAAAAACAATAGATAGCTAATACAAACAAAAACTAATCGATAGCTAGTATGAACAAAAAAACCCAGATAACTAGTACGAACTAAAACCAATAGATAGTTAGTACGAACAAAAAAATGATAGATAGCTAGTACAAACAAAAACTATATGATGTTTTATTAACAAAGTTCGGGAGGAGCGCGTCAGATACTTAGCCTAATTAACACAAGAGGAACATAATCAAGTCAATCAATGCCAACAGGTTTAAATACAACTGACTTGCCTCTACTCATTCATCCGTTTATCAGCATCCCTCCACCACCCCATCTCCTTACTACGAGTTCTTACTACACCTATACGGGGAGGGGGGTAATAAAAAATGATAGATAGCTGGTAGGTACAAAAAAATGATAGATAGCTGATACGAACAAAAAAATGATAGATAACTAGTACAAACAAAAAATGCTGGATAGCTAGTTCGAACAAAAAACGATAGGTCGCTAGTACAAACAAAAAAACCTAGATAGTTGGTATGAACAATAAAACGATAGATAACTAGTATGAACAAAAAAATGATAGATAGCTAGTACAAACAAAAACTATAGATAGCTAGTACGAAAAAAATTATAGATAGCTAGTACAAACAAAAAATGACAGATAAATAGCTAATACGAACAAAAAACTATAATAGCTAGACTGAACAAAAAATTGATAGATAGCTAGTACGAACAAAAAAATGATAGATAGCTAGTACGAACAAAAAACCATAGATAGCTAGTACGAGCAAAAACTATAGTTAGTACGAACAACAAACGATAGATAGCTAGTACGAACAAAGAATGATAGTACAAACAAACAATAAATAGCTAATACGATCAAAAAATTATAGATAGCTAGTACGTACAAAAAATGATAGATAGCTAGTACGAACAAAAACAATAGATAGGTAGTACGAACAAAAACGATAGCTGGTATGAATAAAAAAATCGATAGATAGCTGTACGAACAAAAAACGATAGCTGGTGTGAACAAAAAATTGATAGATAGCTAGTACGAACAAAAAACGGTAGCTGATATGAACAAAAAATTGATAGATAACTAGTACAAACTAAAACCGATAGATAACTAGTACAAACAAAAAATGCTAGATAGCTAGTACAAACAAAAAATGACAGATAAATAGCTAATACGAACAAAAAACTATAATAGCTAGACTGAACAAAAAATTGATAGATAGATAGATAGATAGATAGATAGATAGATAGATAGATAGATAGATAGATAGATAGATAGATAGATAGATAGTACAAACAAAAAAATGATAGATAGTACGAACAAAAAACCATAGATGGCTAGTACGAGCAAAAACTATAGTTAGTACGAACAAAAAAACAATAGTATGAACAACAAACAATAGATAGCTAGTACGAACAAATAATGATAGTACGAACACAATAAATAGCTAATACGAGCAAAAAATGATAGATAGCTAGTACGTACAAAAAACGATAGATAGCTAGTACGAACAAAAACAATAGATAGGTAGTACGAACAAAAACGATAGCTGGTATGAATAAAAAAATTGATAGATAGCTGTACGAACTAAAACCGATAGATAACTAGTACAAACAAAAAATGCTAGATAGCTAGTTCGAACAAAAAACTATAGAGAGATAGTACAAACAAAAAAACGATAGCTGGTAGGAACAAAAAAAAACGATAATACGAACAAAAAACTATAGATAGCTAGTACAACAAAAACGATAGATTGCTAGTACGAACAAAAAAACGATAGATAGTACAAACAAAAGCGATAGCTAGATAGATAGATAGAAAAATAAATGTTGCAGTCTATTTTCTCATTCGCTTCTAAAAATGACACCTCAATCATCAATTACTGGACCCTGTATTTAAATATTTAGCCATGCTGTTTTTTCTGGAGTGTGTGTGTGTGTCTGGTTGAGGGATTCAACATGCTCCAATAACAGATTACATCACAGAGCGCCTGTCAGAGAAATTCACTGAATTTACTAGAGGTTTTGGCAAATCTCACCATGTAATTTACTGAAGTAGGAGCTCTGTTCCTCTCATCTCCTCCAGGGAGATTAATTTCATATCCAGTGTCACATTGTGTTTTGTTTTTCCAGTAAATATTAAAGTCTCCCTGTAGAATCAGATAAGACCACCAAACACACAGAGTGCACTATTTCAGAAATACTCATCTAGTTGCCAGTTGGAGGACAGCAGTATTTAGCCTCCCTCCCTCTCCCCCACTATCTCTCTCTTGCTGTCTCTGCATATCAGTCACACACATACAGCCTAACAAAGATTTTAATATTGTGAGATCAATTACGTGTGAGCTCACCAAGTAAACATAATCTTTAATATTATCTTACATTCATCTTACATTGAGCGTGGACAGTTTAAAGCCATTTTAAAGGAGAGGTAATATTAGTTTACTTTCTGGCCCAAGCTAGTTTATGCTGGGTTAGTGCAGTTTCCTGTTTAGGCCTACTGAAACAATGCTGTTCACCCGCAAAACAAAGCTGATGAAACGGTCTTCTCAGCATTGCAGTGAAACTCGCTATTTCACTCCATTAAAATTTGTGGCAATTTCAAAGCACTTTATTGCTATGATTGTTTCATAAAGCATCAATACAAGTGCCAACAGAAGAAAATATATTGTTTACCATAGTGGCACCCTATAACAATATAATATAAAAGAAAATACAATAGAATAAAATAAACATTCACCAAGACATTACTGAACATTAAGAATATACTGATGTATATAGAAAACTGAATATGATCACAGCAGTAGCTGGATTCTGAGGGTGAGAAGCTCAATGACTTTTCTGCAACTAACGCACCGATGTCCTGCTCCAGTCCTCTTTTTTTCTGACTTGAATTGAATTTTGAAGTTTTGAAGATGTTTTGAAGAATTTCACTCCTATTAGATGTATGGCAGTGAAGCAGAAAGCTTGCCATATCATCAGCACAGACTCTTTTTTCCTTTGGAAACCATATTCTCTCTCTTTCCTCTTGCCCTTCATTTTCAAAGTGGGGCAGTGGCAGGTGAAAGCCTAAATTTTTGATCTGCTGGCTTGGCCAGTGGCTTGTTTTCCAGCAGTGATCTTCAGTGCCTGGGAGAGCAGTTTCTCAGCTCTCACTGCTACGTGTCATTAATCAGGATTCTCACTAAATCCAGAGTCCAAATGATTCTAATTACTTTTCATTATGGTCCTGCTGGCCCAGGGATACTGCTGCTTTCTGTCACTTCATGAGAAGATGCACCAGCCAGAAGCATTAAAACAGAACAACAAATGTGTATTTTTTTTTTTTTAAGGAAAATCAGTGACAATCATGGTTTGTTTTGTATGGAAGCCCATTTCTAACAATGAATACAAATTTTAAAAAGGTAATTGAGGCTTTTTATACTTTTTAAATACTTTATACTTTTTAAACTCACAATTTTGACTTTTTTCTTGCAATTCTGACATTTTTCTCAGAATCGCGTGATATATAATTTTTTGTTCAATTGTGAGGTATTAAGTCAAAATTGTGAGTTTATATCTTGCAATTCTGACTTTATAGCACGTAATCCACTTGTTAAGTCTGACGTCAAGTGTCACCTTTTCTGTGACTTCCAGGTCTAAGCGCTCTATCAGATGATGCAAGAAAACAACAAACAGTGCTAATATTGTCATGAACTGTGCCGTTGTGGCTCCCTCACTTCACCATCAGAGGGAGCCTCCATTTCACCATGGACCATTTTTCACTTCATTACCCATAACCCCATTCTCGTGAACTTCCTGTTACCTCTCACCTCTCACCCCAGTCGGCCATCTTGCTTTTCTGTGTATAAATAGACTGGTTTGTTCTCTGTTTGGTTGCGAAGTTTTGATTAGTGTTTACTGTCATTTCTCAGCGTTATTCCCTGGTTGCCCTCCCATTGCCGGGCTTCTTTGTTCCTGGTTCCTGTGACTGTTCTCCGCCCGCCTATCGACCCCTCGCCTGTCCCTTGGATTATTCTGCTCGCTGCCGGCCCCAGACCTTCACGCTCGGATACTGACACTTCTTTGTCTTGTCCTACGTTTCCCATGTTTGTTCCTGCCTGACCCCTGCTTGTCGACCACGATTATTTCTATTAATAAAGCTTTGCACTTGGATCCACCTGTCTTCATCATCGTTACAGATATACACTCATAATGTAATATATTCTACAAAAAAAAATATATATATATATAATCTCACTCTTTAACTCCAAACCAAAATATAAACAAATAAATATGTGTTTTTCATTGTTAGTTCATGATACCCAAAGCATTAACTAACAAGCCTAGCTTAGTGTAAATGACATTTTCTTTAAAATCCACTCAAAAAAGCGCTCTCAAAAAATACTCTATACAAAAATAACGTTGCTTTAAAAAAAAAAAAAAAAAAACTTCTTGTACAATATCTCCTTTTTCATGTTGTGGCTTAATGTGGTTTCCTGGCGGTGTGCGGTAACCTTGGTAACCAGGTTGATGAGTACCGCAGGGTAGATGGGGTGTGGTTATCTATTTCCGCTGTGGAGAAGTCCAGAGGATGTGTCTAGAATATCCCAGTTAAGTGCCTCAGATAAGACCCACAGGAAAACAGAGGAGTGAGGAGCTCTAAAATGACTGACACAGATTGTCATCACCGCTGTCTATCGGACAACAACTTTCAGCATATGTTTTATATAATAGCTAAAATAAACTTAGTTTAAAAAGTATAGTTTTAAAAAAAGTATAGATTTAAGTGGTTGTTCGGCCAAAAAATTTACATTCTGCCATTAATTACTCACCATGTAGTTCCAAAACCGTAAGACCTTCGTTCATCTTTGGAACAAAAATTACGATATTTTTAATGAAATCCGTAGTACTTTCATGAACGCATGCAGAAGACTGACATGGAAGAGAAGAAAATGTTGAATGAAGTGGGTTTTTTTTTTATTTTTGTAGCTTCGTAAAATTAGTCACATGGACTGTTTTACTGATGTCCTTACTACCTTTCTGGGCCTGGGAACATTCTACATATATTTCTGTCTATGGTGGGTCAGAAAGCTCTCGGATTTCATCAAAAATATCTTAATTTGTGTTCTGAAGATGAACCAAGGTCTTACAGGTTTGGAACAACATGAGGGTGACAGAAATGAAATAATTAGTGACAGAAATGTCCTTTTTGGGTGAACTATCCCTTTAACTCCAGAGAGATTTCAACTTGTCTTCATCCATTCAGATTTCTGTTCAGGAAATCTTTGCAAATTATTGCATATTTAATTTATATATTGAAAAAAAAAGCAGTTCAGAAAACTTGCAATGTAAAACTTAATTCAATAACATCTCATGAACACTTAAAAATAAACATGAAACACATAAGACTATTATACATTTATTTAACACCCATGCTTATTTACATTTAAAATTTGAACATAACATACCTGTACATAGTAAATTGTGCTAAATTGTGCTAAATTTTGCTATTTTGTACATTATCTATTGTATATATTATTCTTTTTATTATCTGTGTCTCGTCACAGTCATTCTGTGCTTCTGGCACTAAAACAAATTCCTTGTATATATACACATACCTGGCAATAAAGCTCATTCTGATTCTGAAAAGGTTCTTTCGAAGCTGCTTTGAGTGTAATGTCTGTAAACCCCTCCCTTCCATAAGCCTACTCTGCTCTGATTGGTCAATAAAACTTGTCTGGTTTTCAGGAAAAATAAGTTAAAATTATGTGAGTTTTTGCTTGAAACAAGCAAAATAATCTGCCAATGGGTTAAGCAAAATAATCTAGTTTTCTGCTTGAAAGAAGATTATTTTGCTTACCCCATTGGCAGATTATTTTGCTTGTTTTAAGCAAAAAAACAGCTTAATTTAATTATTTTTTTCTGAAAACAAGACAAAATTTTTTACTTGTCTAGAAAATCCTTCTTGATTTAAGAATTTTTAGATATTTTGGCTAGAAACAAGACAAAAAAAATAGAATAAAAGTAGAAAAGCATTTTTTTTGCAGTGAATAACGTCATATTTACCCCTGGAATGCAAATTTACCAGGGGAACCCCAACAAAAAGCATGTATTTTACACCTGGAACACGATTTTTAATGGGGGACCCCCTTCGGAATGCGATTAAGCTCGTTTTGAGTAGCAATTAGGCAGGATTTGTTGTGAAAATCTGGCAACCCTGATGCACCTTTTCATGAAACAATAATATAGTGCTCCAATCCGTTCTTAAAATAATGACATAAAAACATTAGTTTAACTAATTACTGTTATAACATAACAATAATGGTGGATACGTTAGCCGAGTGCTAACTTGACTAACTGATGAAACAACATATGTCTAAGTTACATTCTTTATTATTAAACGAAGTAACTAGAACAACGACAGTCTACATTAATCGACACATTCTTAGGAAATAGTGGGTTCTCAGTGAATTATTAGAATTATTAGAATAGTGGTTTACCTGGAAACCTAAAGCTGCACTAGGTATACATTACATTTTAGCACAAAAAAACTTGATATTTTGAGCACTTGCTTGAAAATGTACACATAACTTATCAATTGTACTTACAGGCTGTGGTTAGGAGACACTTGTTAGTCCAAGTAAAGAAGATTAGAAGCCAAAGAAGATAAAAGCCAAGATTAGAGAAGCAGTCCTCTGTAAAATGATGAGCACACAACAAAAGTTTTTAATTGAATTGCTGTGGTATCGTGAAAATAAAAACATACTTGCTTTCACAGAACAAAACACAGTGTCTTCTCGATTGTGATTATGCTAATGTGATACCCAGTGATGTAGATCGGTAACAGGCAGAAGATTTAAAAAAATGATGACTTGTTAAGGCAATTCTGAGTCTGCTCTTTCTTTTGAGAGACAACATCTTTATGTATAATGCATGTTTTTGATTAACAACTTTGCAGACTGTTTACATTTAAAGATAGCTACGTTACAAACTGTAAAAAATATATTTTTCGCAAACCCATATGACCTGCTCTTTAATGTTTATTTTGGTGCAATCCCTAGCCCCATAAACACTGTAAATGCGTTACTGTAAGTGCAAGGATTAGTCTAAACTATTTTCTAAAAAAAAAAAGAAAGAAAACACACACACACACACACACACACACACACACAGGCCCATCATAAATCAAGCATTTGAGCATCTAAACTGAAAGTAGTTTATATATATATACACAGTATAACCCAAAATTTCCAAACTTTTCAGTCAGCTGCAGTACAGTATATCAATTCATTCAAATCATGTCCATGTCATTGAGATATCTAACCCACACCGAAGGGATTCCACCTCATCTAAGCTCACACTGAGTTCCCAGAGCTCTGTCTGTTTATCAGCTCACCTCAGCACTTTATATATATGCTCGCAGAATTATTAGCAGTAAAAGTATTGGTGAGGTCCATCTACTGATCTCAGATCTCAGGCTTCGATTTTCACTTTTTGAATTTACATGTACAGTGGCATTTGAAAGTTTGGGAACCCCTTGCAGAACATCCTTTCCAGCAGTGACTGTATGATCTGAGATCATGAATCCAATATTTTGAGAACCAACTTTTCACACTGAGGACAACTGAGGGACTCAAACACAACTATTAAAAAAGGTTCAAACATTCACTGATGCTTCAGAAGCTGATGCATTAAAAACCGGTGGGTGAAAATATTTTGAATTTGAAGATCAAGGTAAATTAAAAAATAAATAAATAAATAATTCAACAAAATAAGAAAAATGTGGACATCTTCATCCTGTTCAAAAGTTTTCACCCCCGGCTCTTAAAGCATTGTGTTTTCTTCTGGAGCATCAGTGAGCATTTGAACCTTTTTTAATAGTTGTGTTTGAGTCCCTCAATTGTCCTCAGTGTGAAAAGATGGATCTCAAAATCATACAGTCACTGCTGAAAAGGCTTCAAACATGCAAAATCTGCAGGACCTGGAGGATTTTTCTGAAGAACAGTGCTCCGTTTAACTGTTCAGAACAAACAAGGGACTCATGAACAACCATCACAAAACAAAAAACAGTTCACTGTATGTGATTCAAAGACTACAACATATTTGTATCTTATAATTCACATTCAAATTGCTTGAATTATTAAGGAAAGTCTTAAATACAGATTCCTATAGTTCCTCACTGTAAACCAAATGTAGACAAAGAAATACAAGACATTAGCTTAAACCTGTTAATTGCTTCAATTCCTTAGAGATTTGTGTCCTCTCTTTGTGATTCTACACAGGACACCCCATTTTGTTCTCATTACACTGGTGATTTGTCATCTGAGCAGCTGTATTTCCTCGGGGTCAGGTTTATCCCTTTACTCTTCCCTTTGGGATGCTGCAGAGATGAGGAATTATTTGGGATTTTCATGTATCACAGCACTTTCTAGTCTTGTCGAATGATAGAGTGAACATATTCCCACCCACGCACACACACACACAGCATTGTCAAATATACAGCAAATGCACACACTCACACTTTTCTCCCTCTGTTGTTCATTTGTCTGGTATCAGCTTAGAGTCCTCTCTAATTGGCACCTGAGTTAGGCTACACAACAGTCTGTCAGCTGTGAATGACAGAAAGACGAGTCCAGGGAAAAGGTATCATTATTTGGCTTACACACACATGCTTTCTCAAAATAACGGGGTAGAAAGTCATTCTTCACACAATAAGTGAAACTGCTTACTGCCTGCACAGACACACTGTTTGCTTCTGTGAGGTTCAGGGCATTTTGCATAGAGTTTATACATACAAAGCCAAAAAAAGGTCTACAAAAGTATCGGTTAGCCTTCCTATTCATTTCAAAGGCAGAGAGAAAAAAACATATTCCGTTACACAAACAAATTTCACACTTTAAATAGCCCTCAAAAAATAAATGTATATAAATAAATGCACATTAAGTAAGCAAACAGATCAATTTATGTTGAATAAAGAAATTTTACCTGTACATGTTTAATAAACAAATATATTTACATATTAAAGAAAGTTTGTGTCAAATAAAAAAAACTGTATATAGTATAATATTGCAAAATGTTATTACAATATAAAATAATGTTTTCTATTTTAATATATTTTAAAATATTATTTATTCATATGATCCAAACAGAATTTTCATCAGCCATTGTTCCAATCCTTCAGAAATCATTCTAATATGCTAATTTATTGTCAATGTTGGCAACAGCTGTGCTGCCAAATATTTTTTGGATTTTTTGGAACCTGTGATACTTTTTTCCAGCATTCTTTAATGAATAAAAAGTGAAAACAGCATTTATTCAAACTAAACCAAACAAAATCTAACAATATAAATCTTTGCTATAACTTTTTATCAATTTAACACATCCTTGCTGAATAAAATCTTTAATTTCTTTAAAAAAAAAAAAAAGAAAGAAAGACTAAAATGTACTAACCCTAAACTTTTGAACAGTAGTGTATATTGTTACAAAAGATTCTATTTTGAATAAATGCTGTTCTTTTTAAGTTTTATTCAAAGAATTCTGAAAAATGTTCCAAAAATATGAAGCAGCACATCTGTTTCCAACACTAATAATAAATTAGAATGATTTCTGAAGGAACATATGATATTGAAGACTGGAGTAATGATGCTGAAAATTTAGCTTTGATTACCGGAATTAGATTTTAATGTATATTGAAATAGAAAAACATTATTTTAAATCATAATATTTAAAAAAAAAAAAAAAAAAAAAAATGGCAGTGTTTATGTTTAATGTTTAATAAACAAATATATTTACAGATTGAATAAACTGATGTTAAAGAATCAAATAAACGTACATGTTAAATAACCAAACAAATACATTTATGTTGAATAAACAAATACATGTACAGGTTAAATTGAAATGTTGAAACACATTTTCATGTTAAATAAGTTAATTTACATGTTTAATAAATAAATGTACACATTAAATACATTTGTGTTTAATAATTTCCATCTATTCACCACCAGATGTTGTGCTCTCACCACATTGACTCTCACACTAGACTGTTAGATAGTGTATATCACCTGGACTACACTTCCCATCATCCTTTGCACTGATTACATCCACACAGCTGCATCCAGTCAGAGACACTATTTAAGCCTTGAACTTGAACCTCCCTCATGTTGCCGAGTACTGTATTGCATTGCATTCATACAAAGTGTTTCCTTGTCCTCCTAGTTTTGCCATTTGTGTTTTAATTCCTTGCCTGGTTTTCTCGTCTAGTTTAGTCTGCCACCTGCCTTTGAATTATCGCCTGTTTGGATTACTCTTCATCTTGCCGTCTTGGCCCCTTGATTGAACTTTGGACTGTCTTGTGGATTACCCTTGTGTCTTGCTCTTTATGCATCTGTTACTGATATTGACCCTGCCTGTTATTGACCATGTCTTCGTTTTGCGTCAATAAAAGCTTGCATATGGATCCGCCTGCTTCACACCTCTATCGTTCCGTTACAAATGGTAAATAAATGTACAGTACATGTGTAATGTTTAATAAATCAATATATTTACAGATAAATAAACTGACATGTTCAATAAATAAAATTACATCTTAAATCATCAAATAAATATAAATGTTAAACAAATAAATTGACATGTTCAGTAAATAAACTAGCATGTTAACCAAATTTAGGTTAAATGTAAGTTTAATAAATTTACATGTCAAAGAAAATCATTTTAAATGTTACATAAATGAACGTGTAATTAAAAAGTATGTTAAACCAATAAATAATTTACATGATAAATGTGTCTAATAAACAACTGCATGTCATTTTTAGCACTTTTTAGTACATTTAGTACTGTCCTGAGTAAGATATTTCACATAAAAGACATTTACATATAGTCCACAAGAGAAAATAGTTGAATTTTAAAAAATCACCCTGTTCAAAAGTTTACATACCCTTGATTCTTAATACTGTGTTGTTACCTGAATGATTCACAGCTGTCTGTTTTGTTTAGTGATAATTGTTGAAGAGTCCCTTGTTTGTCCTGAACAGTTAAACTGCCTGCTGTTTGTTGTTTTTTCAGCATTTTTGTGTATGTGAACCCTTTCCAACAATGTCTGTATGATTTGAGATCCATCTTTTCACACTGATGCTTCAGAAGGCAAAACTATGCATTATGAGCTGGGGGTGTAAACTTTTGAACATAATGAAGTTGTGTGCATTTTTCTTATTTTGCCTAAATATCATATTTTTTTAATTTAGTACTGCCCTTCAGAAGCTACAGTAGGTACATGCATGTTTCCAAGAAGACAAAATTAGTTATATTTACCGTGATCTTCAAATTCCAAAAGTTTTCACCCCCTGGCTCTTAATGCATTGTTTTTCCTTCCAGCGCATCAGTGAGCATTTGAACCTTGTGTAATATCTGCATCTCAGTTGTCCTCAGTGTGAAAAGATAGATCTCGAAATCATACGGTCATTGTTGGAAAGGGTTCAAATACAAAAAAAACAAAAAACAAAGATTTTGTGGGATCTGAACGATTTTTCTGAAGAACAGCAGGCAGTTTAACTGTTCAGGACAAACAAGGGACTCATGAACATCTATCACTAAACAAAAAAAAAAAACAGCTGTGGATCATTCAGGTAACAACACAGTATTAAGAATCAAGCGTATGTAAACTTTTAAACGTGGTTATGTTTATAAATTCAGCTATTACATTTTCTTGTGGACTATATGTGAACATCTTTTATTTGAAATATCTTATTCAGGTCAGATAAAAATAAATAATAACATGCATTTTGCATGATCCCTCTTATTTTGCTAAAATAATTAACATTTTGCAAATTCTGCGGTATGTAAACTTTTGACTTCAACTGTATAATCTATTTTAGATTAAATTGAGCTACTTTAAAATCTATATATTTTCTGATAATACACAGCTAGTTTATAATGGCTATCAATGAAGACAAATCACTGAATAAATGTAAAAACATCTACCAACTGAATAAATGTAAATGTCTTCCACTGAGGAGAGTTGTTTTATTGTCTCAGTTATGCTGTGAAGAGAGATACAACGGCTTGCCTAAAAAGACATGAACGGGAGTCGAGGTGAATGTCCTTCTCTGTTGCCTGTAGATAAATGGTCAGAGTAATGGGGCCTAGTAGTGAAGATGAGACCCTGAGGCGACAGGGCAGGAGAGGTTTGAGGGTGAATTCACATGGAAAAATAATCGCAATGGGAGGAAAATCAATTCCTTCAATTTGTGCCAATTCCATGGAGAGCTTTTTCAACAGTGATGCAACAAAAGACACCCTTGCCAGGCAATTACACATTATTTAATAGAGTTCACCTGAAGTCTACTAACCACTAGCTACAGAGATACAAACTCCTATTACCTTTTCAAGGTTGTATTTACCTTCCTGACATGAAGGAGTATTCACAACCTATCAGAAGAACCTCATCTTGAGTTAGAGCTCTGATTAGTGGAGCTTCGACATTTGAAAAACAAGACGTCTCATTCTGATCGCATCACTGCATTGAATTCGGATCTTTCTTTCTTTCTTAAAACCCTGCAAGACACAGCGGCTCTGAAAGTCAGAGCATCCTACGTGAAATGTCAAACATGACCACAGCAGCTTAGAGCAGCTGCCTGCACCATTCCAGCATCGCAGCAGGTTTTCCTCTCCAGTGGGGAGTTTGTGTCTGAGGTAGTTTAGATAGAAGTTCAATGTTGCCTCCAACAGGCTTAAAGCAGCAAAACAGTTTTGTAGTGTTTGGAAGTTTTTACACATCAAGTGTCATTTGTTCACTAAATGTAAAAAAAAAAATAATATCTTTATCATTTACTGTACAGTACTGTAGTTTCTTATACTTATATGAAATATTATAACAGTTTATAATAACTTTTTCTACTTTAATTCACTGTAAAATGTAATTTATTCCTGTGATGGCAAAGCTGATTTTTCAGCATCATTACTCCAGTCTTCAGAGTCATCTGAGTGAAGTAGATGAAATAGAAATCTTGTAAAACATTATCACTTATCATCAAGTTTACTTCACCATTTTACAAATAAATCCTTATCTTATCATGACAAACTATATGTCGTTGGAAAGGTCTACGTCCTCTAAATAGATATTTTACCCTTTTTTTTTTTTTGTTACAAATTATTTTGGAAAAGCAATAAATTAATTTATGCCATAACAGGAGTTCTGACCTTTGTCAAAAAAAAAAACAAAAAAAAACTGTCTTTGTTTCCTTTTTTCCTACCATGCTTTAAAAATCATAAGAAATTATACATCAGTTGAAAACTTAAACTCTCAAAATTCATCCTTTGAAAACCATTTTAAAATCAGACATTGCATTATCATGGAAAATGTATATCAAAATCATATTACAAAATGTTTTTGTTCATGAATTATTCAAATTTAAGTTTGAATACTGCATTTTCATGTCTATGTTCAAAAATGGGAGTGACAGTTAAAGGGGTACTATGCTTTTTCACTTTTTGAACTTTAGTCAGTGTGTACAAAGTTACAAATCTCAAAGTCTATTCCAAAGGAAGATATCCCAAATTTATTTTTTATTTTATTTTATTTATCCTTTTTGGCGCAATTTTTCTAAATTTCACTTGCAGTTGGAAATCAGACTAGTGACCCTGCCCAGAAACACAAACAAACTCACTAATCATTTATGGAAATATGTACATATGACAAGCGTGCCAATTTTTGGAAATTGAGATTTATACCTCACATGAAAGCTGCATAAATAACCTTTCAATTTATCTGGTTTGTTAGGATATGACAATAATTGTTCAAGATACAACTATTAAAAAACAGGAATCTGAGGGTGCAATTAAAAAAAAAGTTGAGAAAATCGCCTTTAAAGTTGTCCAAATGAAGTTTTTATCAATGCATATTACTAATCAAAAATTACATTTTTATATATTTATGGTAGGAAATTTACAAAAATATCTTCATGGAACATGATCTTTACTTAATATCCGAATGATTTTTGGCATAAAAGCAAAATCTATAATTTTGTCCAATAGGTACAATGTATTTTTGGCTATTGCTACAAATATACCCATGCTACTTAAAACTGGTTTTGTGGTCCAGGGTCAAATATATGGAAACATGGAGAAAAAAAAAAAAACAACAACAACTGCCTGCACTCATCTCTCCCAACACATGCATGAAACACAAATACTCATTTGTGTTTCCAAAAAATAAAAAATAAAAAAAAATAAAATAAAAAAAAATAATAATAATAAAAATAAAAATAAAAAATCAATCAAGTGAGCAAATATGATTTTTTAATGCATCATCCCAAATTTCACCTAAAAATATATATAAAACTAGTGACCCTGCCCAAAAATGCAAACAAACTAATCATTTATGGAAACATGTAAATATGACAAGCATGCCTGCATTAATTTCTTTAAACACATGCATGAAACACAAATGCACATTTGCTTGCACAAAAAAAAAGTGATCAAATATGGTTTTTTTAAGTGCATCTTTTTTTAATGCAATTTTCAAATGTTCACCTAAAAAAAAACAACTAGTGACCCTGCACTTTTTGTTGATTTTTTTTTTGTTTTGTTTTTTTTTTTTGCAATTTTTTTATTCAATATCACAAATTTCACCTTAAAATATGCAGTTGAAAACCCAACTAGTGACCCTGACCAGAGCAAATCAGATTTTTTTATGCACTTTTTGTTGATTTTTTTTTTTTTTTTTTTTTTGTAATTTTTTATGCAATATCACAAATTTCACCAAAAATATGCAGTTGGAAACCCAACTAGTGATCCTGACCTTACAAGCGAACTCACTAATAATTTATGGAAACATGTACATACGACAAGCGTGCCTGCACTCATCTCTCCCAACACATGCATGAAACATAAATACATAAATTACATAAATTGCTTGCACAAAAAAAATAAATAAATAAATAAATAAAAATATCACATTAATCGAGCAAATATGATTTTTAATGCACTTTACAAAAAAAAAATCACCTTAGTGAGCTAATATAATTTCTTTAATGCACTTTTTCCCCCTTTTTTATTTTGCAATTTTTATGCAATATCCCAAATTTCACCTTAAAATATGCATTTGAAAACCCAACTAGTGACCCTGGCCAGAGCAAATCAGATTTTTTTTATGCACTTTTTGTTGATTTTTATTTATTTATTTTTTTTTTTGCAATCTTTTATGCAATATCCCAAATTTCACCTTAAAATATGCATTTGAAAACCCAACTAGTGACCCTGACCAGAGCAAATCAGATTTTTTTTATGCACTTTTTGTTGATTTTTATTTTTATTTTTTTTTGCAATTTTTTATGCAATATCCCAAATTTCACCTTAAAATATGCATTTGAAAACCCAACTAGTGACCCTGACCAGAGCAAATCAGATTTTTTTATGCACTTTTTGTTGATTTTTTTTTTTTTATGCAATATCACAAATTTCACCAAAAATATGCAGTTGGAAACCCAACTAGTGATCCTGACCTTACAAGCGAACTCACTAATAATTTTTAGAAACGTAGATATGTCAAACATGCCTACAGTCATCTCTCCAAACACATGCATGAAACATAAATACTCATTTTCTTGCACAAAAAACACCTTAAGTGAGCAAATATGGTTTTAATGCACTTTTTTGTTTTTTCAATTTTAATCAATATCCCAAATTTCATCTAAAAATATGCAGTTGGAAACCCGACTAGAGACCCTGCCCAGAAACGCAAACAAAGTCACTAATCATTTATGGAAACATGTAAATATGACAAGCATGCCTGATTCATTTCTTTAAACACATGCATGAAACACCAATGCACATCTGCTTGCACAAAAAAAAAAAAAAAAAAAAAAATTGCCTAAGTGACCAAATATGATTTTTTAAAATGAATCTTTTTTTTTTTTATGCAATTTTCAAATTCTTCTTTTTCCTAAAAATCTACAGTTGGAAACTCAACTAGTGACTCTGTATAGAATCACAAACAAACTCACTAATAATTTATGAAAACATGTACATACGACAAGCATGCCTGCACTCATCTCTCCCAACACATGCATGAAACATAAATACTCATTTGCTTGCACAAAAAAAATAAAATAAATAATAATAATAATAAAATAAATACAAATATCACATTAAGTGAGCAAATATGATTTTTAATGCACTTTACAAAAAAATCACCTTAGTGAGCTAATATTTCTTCAATGCACTTTTTTCCCCCTTTTTTTATTTAGCAATTTTTTCGATTTTTATGCAGTTGAAAACCCAACTAGTGACCCTGACCAGAGCAAATCTGATTTTTTATGCACTTTTTTTTTATTCACCATTTTACAAATAAATAAATCCATGCCTGCATTCATTTCTTTAAACACATGCAGGAAACACACACACACAAAAAAATTGCCTTTTTTAAAATGCTCTTTTAATGCACTTTTTTTTTTCCAATTTATTTAAATACAATTTTCAAATGTTCACCTAAAAATCTACAGTTGGAAACTTGACTAGTGACCCTGAACAGAAACACAAACAAACTCACTAATAATTTATGGAAACATGTGCATACGACAAGTGTGCGTGCTCTCATCTCTCCCAGCACATGTATGAAACATAAATACTCATTTGCTTGCACACACAAAAATAAATAAATAAATACAAATATTACATTAAGTGAGCAAATATGATTTTTTATTGCACTTTACAAAAAAAAAAAAAAATCACCTTAGTGAGCTAATATTTCTTTAATGCACTTTCCCCTTTTTTATTTAGCAATTTTTATGCACTTTTTTATGCAGTTGAAAACCCAACTAGTTTTATGCACTTTTTTTTAATGCAATATCACAAATTTTACCAATATGCAGTTGGAAACCCAACTAGTGACCCTGACCATACAAGCAAACTCACTAATAATTTATAGAAACATGTAGATATGTCAAACATGCCTACAGTCATCTCTCTAAACACATGCATAAAACATAAATACTCATTTGCTTGCACAAAAAACACCTTAAGTGAGCAAATATGATTTCACTTTTTTTGCAATTTTAATCAATATCCTAAATTTATCTAAAAATATGTAGTTGGAAACCAGACTAGAGACCCTGCCCAGAAACGCAAACAAAGTCACTAATCATTTATGGAAACATGTAAATATGACAAGCATGCCTGCACTCATCTCTCCAAACACATGCATGAAACACAAATACTCATTTGCTTGCACATAAACATCAGGCTTTATGGGTTTTCTATATGAAGGACCGATCCATCACGCCAGTCCCTGAAGAGTTGTGAAATATAGCTTGCCTAGGGCAAGTTTGCTTTGCCTTTATACCAGGGAATGGAAGCGTAAGGTCAGACTGTACAAGTGCAAAGAAAAGGGCTAACATAACTGATGATTATCGCATGTACGCTTGCGTGTGAGTGTGTGTGTTAAATAAAAAGGATGTAAGGTTACTGGTCTGAATGAACTCTTTCTTTAAGAAACCGTGTAAACGAGTCTGGTGTCTACCGTGGAACGGCCTAAAGCATTCCCACATCCATCAGGGTTAAAAGAGAGGAAAGACTGCACATTTACAGGCTTTTGAAAACATTAATGCTGTTACAGATTTATAGAACAAATTCTGTGGTCATTAGTAGCCATACGTCAAGCTCAGGCAACACATAATGATTTCCTCCACACCACAGTTTGCCGCAAAAACAAATGCTTCAAACTCATCATCCATGAATGCCGAGAACACGCACACCCAGCCACACACAGCCGCACAATATTTCTCTAATAAGCGTGCTGGCAAGCAGCAAACCCGATAGCTTACAGGCATGAGAGATTACATTAGCATGCTTTAATGCAATTTCAGGATCCTGCATTGTTTGGCACTGTAAAGAAATCTATTGCTCTCACCAGAGACAACTAGAAGCCGAGAGGAAGGGTAGGATCAGGAATAGAGCACAGCGGAGGAGAGAAAATAGGATGGGCTGGTTATTATAGAGGTTTATGTAGTGCCGGTGTATAGGGACGAGTGTGCTAGTGGTGTGTTTGTCCTCTGATAAGGCCGTGTTTCCCGGAGCGCCTGGACTCCCTGGTCCAATATGATTTGGACAGACAGTGGATCAGAATGTCCAATTTCCTGCCACTGGAAAGGCAAACTGGATGGAGGATATCACTGGATCTATGGCCGGGCGTTTGAGCAGTCCAATCAGCTTAATGGCTTAGTAGTCTGTGGAGACGTGGAGGATGGACACTGGACTGGATTATGACCAGTTTATTTGGACAGACAGTCAATATGTCTTTCTGTGCCCCATGCAAAAAATTGCTTGTTGATTGATGTGTGCCTCTTTGACACAGTTCAGCTATAAGTGATAAAATCACTAAAAGAAATGGTCAGTGACAAAGAGTATTTTGATTTTGTTGAACAAACAAAAAAATAATGATGATAATGCTACTATTTTAATTAAAACATACTGTTGACAAAAATATGGCTAGAAAAAAATAACACTGCAGTATACTGGTAATGAATTCAATTTTTTTTTTATGAAGAACGAAATATGAAAGAAAATGATTGTTTGAAATTCAATCACAGTAAATGAGCTGAAGCCAAACAGTAAATTAATAGCAGTTTTCTGAACTGCTTTGCCAGCAAGTCAATTAACTCACTCAAATGCAATGTATTTGTAAGATTATTCAGATATATACATACCACAAATTTATGCACAAAATGATATGCACGTTTGGCATGTGAATGTCATTTTAAAGGGATAGTTCAACTCAAAATTAAAGTTATGTCATTAATTACTCACCGCTAAGACCTTTGTTTATCTTCACAACACAAAGTAAGATATTTTTGATGAAATCCAAGAGCTTTCTGACCCTGCATAGACAGCAACGCAATTGCCTCATGGTACTCTCATGAACGTGTGGCGAAGAATAAAGTTATTTTTGTTTTCTTTGCACACAAAAAGTATTCTCATACCTTTAGAAAATTAAGGTTGAACCATTGATGTTACATGGACTATTTTATCGATGTCCTATTACCTTTCTGAGCCTTGAACGTGGTAGTTGTGTAGGTCAGAAAGCTCTTGAATTTCATCAAAAATATCTTTAACTGAGTTTTGAAGGTGAACCAAGGTCTTATATGTTTGGAATGACATGAGGGTGAAAGAAGTCCCTCATGTTAACCAAGGCTGTATTTATTTGATTAAAAATACGAAAATACAAACAAACAAAAAAAATGTAAATAACAGTAATATTGTGAAATTATTGCAGTTTAAAATACCTATTTTCTATTTGAATGTATCTAAAAATGTTAATTTATTCCTGTGAGTAATTCTCCCCTAAATAATCAATGCTTCATATTTTTGAGGAAACTGTGATACTTTTTAGGATACTCTGATGAATAGAAAGTTCAAAAGAACAGCATTTATTTGAAATATAAATATTTTGTAGCATCATAAATGTCTTTAATGACACTGTCTTTTCTGATCAGTTTAATGCATCCTTGCTGAATAAAAGTATTACCATTTTCAAAGGAAAAAATATAAATATTAGGGCTGGTAAAATGTAATTAATTACATGATGTGGTGATAAATTAATCTAATTAATCGCAAATTAACTGCAGATCAAATTTGGCTGAGAAATTACTCCCAAAAGATAATTTAAAGCCATTGTTGTGTAAAGCATCAAACATACATTACATAAAATAAAATTTTTAAATTTATTACATATACTCTTTCTGCTTTGTCTTTATATTTTCGTTGGCAAAATCAAGTAAAACAGATAACATTGTGTATAAAAAAAAACATAACATTAACTTCTTACTGAACTGTTTTATAAGATCAGCATCACATTTGCAATAGGCGCGATCCGAAATGATCGAGCACTCGCGGAAAAACACAAGATATTCTCAGTTCATTTTAACGAATAAGAAGTGGATTGTAGCTTGTAGCTGAGTTGATTGTAATGCAATCGCTGTTCAGTTGCTGAAGCTTGGGAATGCGTGCAATGGCTTTCATATGCGTGCTGTTTTTCAGATTTTACTTTCACTTTCAAACGCGTTCAGCAAGGAGGGGAGAGGATGAAGGGGCACGGCCATATTAAATCGTGGGATAAAACACTGAAATACAGTGAGTGAGTCTGGTAAATCGTGAATTAGCTGTCATTGGGGGCGTGTTGTGCACCCACTGGCAGAAACATAAATCTGCGCTATATGATGTAAATATGAGACAAAAACTTAAATGTGCATTTTTGCCACATATCTTGAATTTTAGGGACATTCTAACAAAGGTTAGGCTCTACCATGCAGTAAATTGTTGCTCTCCCTCATATTTGTCACCAATCAGCTGTATGAAATGTCAGATGACCCACGTAGGTCTGGGGCAGGGCAAGGGCGTTAAATGCGTTAATAATTTGAACGCATTATTTTTCACCGTAATTAATTAATGTAATTAAAGCGTTAAATTACACACACTCATGCCCAGCCGAGGAATAAGGGTCTTATCTAGCAAAACGATGTGCCGTTAAAAAAAAAACCCATAAATGTAAAAAATGTATATATTTTTAACCACTAGCTCTGTGACTTGACGCATTACATAATCACATTGAAAAGGTCACACGTGGTTAGTTCTTCGTCTGTGTACTTTTTAAAAAGTGTAAGTTTAAAAAGGTATGGTATGGTGAAAAATTCCATCTCGTTTTGTTTTTAAAAATCACCCGACATCCTTGTTTTACCTTTTTTGTAAAAGGCGTTGAAGCTCCATTGAAACTGCAGTTTGGACCTTCAACCCGTTGGGTCCCTATTAAAGTCCACTATATAGAGAAAAATCCAGATTTCTTTTTGACATCTCAGATGACATAGGGGTAAATAAATTATCGGAAAATTTTAACTGTGGAGTGAACAACTTATTAATTGAATATATTTCTAACATAACATTTTAAATATATAATATTCTCTCTCTCTCACTCGTATTGCTCATGCCAATATAGGTCTATATTACCTGGAGAAAGCATTCATTAGCATTTCCATTCAGCAGTGGCTCAGCTGGCACAAGACCTCCTGCATTCAATGCCATGAGACTAATAACTCTGGATCATATGACAATATAATGACAGCAGTGATTGGCTGATTGCACCCTAGAAACACAAACAGTCCCAAATCTGTCACTAACTAGAGAAGTGGTATAAAAATATGTATACTCTCCATATAGTGGACTTCAATGTGTATGCCCGTCTTCACACATTAACGCATCTGATGTCATTGTTTTACCTTTTTTTGTTAAGGGCATTTTTTTTAATGTTCACTTTGCATGATTACATAATGTGTTAGGTCAAGCTAGTGTAAGTCAAGCATTTGTGATTAAAAAATATATACTTTTTTTTTTTTTTAATTTAGATAAGACCCTTATTCCTTGGCTGGGATCGTGAAGAACCTTTTTGTAAGATGCATTAAAACTTAAATTTGGATCTTCAACCCGTTGATCCCAATTGGAGTCCATTACATGGAAAGTTTTCCTCAAAAACCTTTCTTTTCAACTGAAGAAATTAGGAAATGAACATCTTGGATGACAAGAAGTGAACTAATCCTTAAAGAGATATGGACAATGCTATTTGTGATCATGTTTTCCCATTTCAACCACCAATCCTGTTTCCCCCTCTTATCATTTCTGTCATTTCCTCACTTTCTTGATTAATAAATCTTGCAAAAAGCCCTCAAAGTTATTCAACAGACTGTCGGTTAATGGTGGCTCATTTATAAAATTATGCAATGTTTTAGTATGTCTATCTGGCCCCAGCCAAAATAAATACATATAAACTGAAATGCCCTATTCAAATTACTAGCAAAACAAAATGAATATTCACATCGAAACGCTAGCCAAATTAAGTCATAACTCAAATTCAGATGCTGCTAGAGGGAGGTTGGCAAACCCGTCAAATAACGCCCTTCAAGCTATGCAGGACACGAGCAACATTAATTTACCATATTTAACAGTTATGAAATTAATTACTCTACTCTGTCAAACCGGCACGCAGCAGTCATTAGAACGAGGCAATGCTAATAAGTCATTACTTGTTTGTTTATCGGTAACACAGTGTGTTCAAAACACATTTTCCTCTTGCTTTCTGTACAGGGTTGAGCGGCAGATAATTAAGGGCATATGTCACTGCACACAGCTAGATCTTATAGAGTCTAGTATTCACTGCCGTGCCCTTACTGACCAATACATCCTGCCGAGCTGCCAATAGCAATGATGTCAGCAGCACTTTCCCACTGACGGCACAGTAGTTGATCCTCACGCTTACACAGACGCTTTATCACAATGACAGAACTCAAAGGTTTTTCTTTTGTGATCTGCAAAATTGCACAGGCCATTAGCTCTCAGTGGAAGTAAACCTATGACCTCCTTACGTAATGACAACTGACAACATACATCTGCACTGCGGTCAATAAACACTATGTAATATATTACAATAAACTAGATTTGCTTGGTTTCTGAAGGAAACCTAATTCAGTTCAGAGACATTTTTAGGGTATAATTATTTTTAGTCACCTTTCAAGTCTTGAAGTGATTTTAAAAAATCCTAAGGGCTGTAATAGTACAAAATAATTGATAATTGCTAATGTTACTGCATAAAATTTGAGGCCTTTTGTAGCTGGTAAACTACATATGCAAGATATTCATGCATAGTGATTTTGCTTTTTCCACAATGACTACTGAAGTCTCAGATATTTCATATATCCACCTCTAAACTGCATATAAAAAAACTAACTGTGTTAAAGAGAACCCTGGGTATTAAGTATAACGTCTTGGTTACATATGTAACCCTTGTTCCCTAAAGGAAGAATTGGAGATGCCACGTTGGAGAAGGCAAATGGGATCTCATTCGTTCATATCCAACGTGACTCGGAGAGACGGACTGATAGGGAACATAAATTATGTCTCTTACTGAAATATGTAGAAAACCCATGAAAGACTTAGCACAGACATTTTTTTCAATGGCGTAAAATGGCTACACTCAGTGAGTTACTGGCGCTACCTGTTACCACAGAAAAAAAGTACTGATAGGATGCCACATTGTGCGGCTGTTGGTTGTAATTTTCAGTAAGTCTTCACTGCTTTCCTAGCATTAAGAAGAGAAAAGAATGGGAAGATGTCTGTGAATGAATAAAACTTCCTAAAGGCCTGCATCTTTTGCATCCCTCCACTTTAGCCATGATGCTTTTAAGGCTTTTAGTAGACCTCAGTTACCAAAAGAGCTTACAAATGATAGAGACAAGAAATGTAGATGCCATCCAGGCAGGATGTAAACATGCCGACGCTTGTCATGACGCCGCAGCCAATGAAGGAGTTTCTCAGTGTGGATTTCAGACGATATCCAGGGACATTTAGATTTGGTTTAAGCCTACGCTTATATCCATCGCCACCTGTAAACTCTTTCAGTAGCTGTGGTCAGCGTATCAGCATTTAATTTTCTGAACTATTTCACGTCATCGAAAAATGGCACCCCATGGTCCAAAATATGTAATATGTTTTTTACATAACATAAATCTTTTATGGGCTTTTTACTACATACTTCAGTAAGATTATTATATATTACATATATAATACAAGCCATACAAGTCTTAATACCCAGGGTTCCCTTTAACATGTTGGTCAAAAGAAGACTGGACTAACAATAAAAGAGTATGTTTACCAAAGACTAATCAAGAAGTAATGCATTTAATATCTATGCACTGTGTATTAGGGGTTTGATGTGACACTTAACCCACAAGACGACACGAGACACGAGACTGGGTTCACGAGAGCGAGACAAGACGAGATTTTAAAACTTTTTTAAGGAAATCCTCAATAATGAAATATATAGGGAAAAATAGTATTTTATTTAACTGAAAAACACAAAATGTAGTGCATTTTGATATGAACTTGTACTTTATGAAATTAAACTTCTATTTTAATGAAATATATGCAGTAATAAGCGTAAACTAATGCTGCAGGATTCTGGATAAATTAAAAAACACAAAAAAAATGGAGATTACAATTCTCTCATGATTCTGGAGAAAAAAAGATTAGAAATCTAAACAAAATAACATAATTTACTAGTGATTCTGACACAACGTTCATTGCTTAAGTCTTTTTTTTATATATATATTTGATCAAATTAATTTCACAATTAATAAAGACTTGTTTTACTATGTATAAGTTGTCACCACCTCCTGTCAGAAGAGGATAAGCGTTACAATACATACAAGTGTTAAGATACTTTCGTTTTGATCGCTATTATAGACATTACCTGTAAACTTTTATCCTAGTACTTCTGTTATTTAAATGTCTGTAACACAGAAATAATGATCATCATGTGGTTGAAACACTGTTTGTCTTTGAAAGACTGCTGTTTCTAATTCAGAAGCAGCATGAATTGCGATTAAATGTCTTTAACACCTGTTTCACATCGTAAGCGTCAGTGGAACATGAGCAGTGCGATGTATAGACACCCCTGAATTGCCGTCATTCAGAAATAAGATTGTGTTGGTGTTTGAACAGAGATTGTGATCGTTTTTAGGATTAATGGTGTAGCTCTAATGTAAACATTGCAAGTTCTATCACAATCTCGCGAGACCAGACAGATATCGCGTGACACATCAGATCTCGTCACATTCCTACTGTGTCTAGATAATATCTCATCATCCATATTTTAGTGTCTCAACATCTGAGAGACCTAAATACCTATTTTTCAGCAATTCAAAACGTAATGTTGTCTGGACAGAGCAACACACAAAAGGACATCAACAGACACAAAAACACATTTGAGAAATCACAAATTTAAAAATGGCACAGCGATAACAGCTGAAGCATCAGCAAGCAATTTATGAAAACGCCCTCAGATCACTTCTAGAAGAAAGAACTTATGCAAATGAAATCAGACAGGAGAAACGGCAGGAGATAAGCAAGTAAAGAGAGGCAAAGGTGTGGCGACGGAGGTATCTGGGTGTATATTTTTGGAGTGTAAGTACATGATGAGACCTGAAGCTTGCTGATCAGCAGGGGAGCTTCTGCTTTTGAGCAGGAGATAACTCAGCCGTGCTGCTCTATTCATCTTCTCTGCCAGGAAGACATTCTCCCAGACATTAAAGCTTCGCCGCAATCTTTCTGTTTCCCTCTTTTCCTTCTCTCCATTTCCGTTCTCTCTCGTCTTCTGTTCACTCTCATACATACAGAAAAGGAGCGCACCGCACATTAAATTTACAGTTCTTTCTCCATCCTAATCTGCCTCCCATCACAATTCCATCTATACACATCCCACCTGATCCACAAGCGTAATGAGAAAGATATGAGTGCATTTCCAACTTCCAAACTGTAATCCACACACTCCCGAATTGTCATCATCTACTGTGTGCTCCAAGAAAGAAACTATTTCAACCATATGTGGGGTTCAGTTTAAAAGTAAATGCTGCACTGCACCAATATAATGTCTCTCAATTATAGGTTTTTGTTGTTACTTTAAAACAGTAACTTTTTTTGTTTAAAAAAGCTTTTGTGCGATTCAATGATTTTGGATATATATCAATAATAAAATTACAATTACATAATGGCATTTCTACTCCAATCCATTTTTTGAAATATAAACATTTAAATAGTGCCTGTCATAAAAACAAATTTGTTGCTACTCCAGAGTTCTTTTTTTTTTTAGCTGACTAACAAGTTAATGGCCACCGGATATGTTTTTTTGGAGGTAAATGTGACTTACGTGACATTGTTTACAGCTGTTACTGATGTCTTTGCGTGGTTGAAATTCTAATTGAGCGAGACAGGATAAGGATTTTGGTAAGTTGTACTTTTGGATGTTTATCCGTGTTTATTTTGTGCTCTTGAAGCATAGGCGATGATCATTTCTCCTCTCTTGAACTGAGGCCCCACAGCGATCTGTCACTTTACATGAAACTGCACCAAAACAATATTTATTGTTTGAATACTGTAATAAAATGGACAGAATTTGAAATGTGATACTTTATTTCATATCAAAAGTACCAAAGCACAAAGCTTATTGCTATTTATTGGATCTGAGGTGCGCTAAATATTCTGTCCATAAACTGAA